>VXBU01011679.1:292982-442912 GCA_013400315.1 Bombycilla garrulus
GCCTTTTTTTTTTTTTTTTTAATTTTTTTAAATCCCCTCCCCAGCACTTAAACAGTACGACATAAAGTCTGTGTACAGCAAGAGTATTGTACAAAAGGAAATTATGTTCTTTTTTCGAATAGCTGTGTAAAGTTGTGTTCCGTAGACTGAGTATAAACAACGTTTTCCAAATTGTGACAGTAATAATTAATAACTAATAATACTCAAAACTTCAGGGACTGTTTCAGGCCTGCTTGGGGCCGAAACACTCAACTGCATTTGTACGACATAGTATTGTATCAACATTTTTCTGTATTTTAATGAGAAAGCAAAACACTAGTTTCATATTTAAGATTTTAAGAGTTCTAGGGTGGGGGGGGAGGGAGCTGCATTTTTGTTTTTTTAAATTTTATTTTGAATTTTTTTTAAATACACAAAGAGCCTCAAGAGGAATNAAAAAATTAAAAAAAAAAAAAAAAAAAAAAAAAAAAAACCAAAAAAAAGGAAAAAAAAGAGGCCAGGCAGCTTAAGTATATGCTTTAGTCACTTAGTTCCAGAATGTTTTCGGAATAACAGGAAAAAAAAGATAAAATAGCAAAAGTTGTATAAATGAATAAAGAAGCTCATACCCAAATTCACAAAACTATTTTTTAAACCAAAGCACATTTGAATGAGTATGGAACCTCACTTGGCTCAGAAAAGTACTAATATATTTATCTCATTGTTTACATAAACTTTTACAGTTTCAGACCTCAACAGATCTAGGGGCCAGTCAAAATTAATCTTTGCTTTTTCCATTGGTTTGTCTCTGAAGGCTACGCAGCGTTCCCCAGCTTGGGAGGGGGGATCTGTGTCCCAGCCTGCATTCCAGCACTGCTCGGGGAGGGTGGGGAGAGGGTGGGCAATTAGAAATATAGCATGTAGAATTATTTTTTTCTCCAATCCATGAGAGATGTTGCTGGGAGTGAGACCCAGGCATTATTGTAGAGGCTTTCCGGCCTCCCTCTTTCTCAGAGGACTCTGAGGGAACTGAGAGGGCAAAGGAGCAAGAAGCTCTAGAGATAAAAAAGGATGTTAGAAGATGTTGGGAGCTGCTGTACCCAGCACATCTCCTTAACTTTAGCCATGGGGAGCTGAGCTGATTTTTCCAGTCCTTTATTGCAAAACTTCCAAAAACAAATTCCTGGCAAAAAAAACCCCAGAGGCCCAGCTCTGTGCGCTTGGGGGTGTTAGCAGGAGCCACAAAGATCACAGAAGACACCAAAGAACTATTGACACGCAGCTTCTGTGAGGCTTTGCGGCCGCTGCCGTGGCAGAGCACGGCACTCTCCCATGGCAGAGCACGGCCCTCTCCCGTGGCAGAGCACGGCCCTCTCCCGTGGCAGAGCACGGCCCTCTCCCGTGGCAGAGCACGGCACTCTCCCGTGGCAGAGCACGGCCCTCTCCCGTGGCAGAGCACGGCCCTCTCCCGTGGCAGAGCACGGCCCTCTCCCGTGGCAGAGCACGGCCTTCTCCCATGGCAGAGCACGGCCCGCTCCCGTGGCAGAGCACGGCCCTCTCCCGTGGCAGAGCACGGCCCGCTCCCACTCCCGCTCCCGGCCCTGCCTCCTGTGCGAGCCGGGCTGGGGCTGGGCCGGGGCCGCGCTCTCCGGGCCCTCGGAGCCCCTTAATGAAATCGCTGGCTTGATTCACTCCAGACCTTACAGTCCTGCACAAAGAGCCCAACCAAAACTCCTAAGGCCGCCTAGGTGGAAACCTAAGCCGATCTGCATGGTAGAACAATTTAAAGATGACCAATGACGATGGTTTGCTAAAATACCGCTGAAGCCAAAAATAAAAAGGTTTAAGAATGCTCCCCATCATTAGTCTTGACCCTTTGTAGCTTTTACCTTCTACACCAAAGCCACCTCAAACATTTGAGGGGGGCTGATGGAAAATGAAATATTAATTTTGCCTGGTCTTAATATCTAACAAAGATGGTGCAAACACTATTTGACAGTGTTGTTTTTGTATCAATATGTATGTGCAGTAATGAATGTATTTATTTCTCAGATTCTGTATGCACAGTTTTGCAATGTAATTCAGAAAGTTGCAAACACAAAGATGTGTCCGCAGGGTCTTCTCTACAGGATTTCAAAAAAATGAAAAAAATATATTAAAAAAAAAAAAGCAAAAAAAAGAAAAAAGGAATCTCAGAGACTCAGCATAGCCATAAACCATAACCTGTGAAGACAATACAAAGACTGGACTTTTGTAGCTTTGCATAGAAGAAGAATTTATGTTTTGCTGTATTTAAATGTTTCAATTTACAGTGTCACTCTTTTAAGATTCCTGTTTTTGTTTTTGTTTTCCTCTCTCTCTTGTGTGTGGAAAGCATTGTTTTCAAGCAGTGCAGGTTCAAAGTCTGGGTTAGCAGTATTTTACCATGTTGCTTCAGTTCTGAAAAGCAGGAATATGGGTCTTGATCAGAGAAACATCCAGTGCACTTAGTGAAATAAAATGAAATCTGAGGTGACTGCTGGCAAAATCCAGAGAAGGTAAAAGTCACTTGAGGAATAGTTGTGTGCTTCTGATTGCAGCTTGTGACTGAGGCAAGTCTGTTGTCCTGCCTGAAGGACAGGATGTAGCTCCTTTTTAAAGCCCCCCCTCATCCCTCACTCACTGTTTACTGTGGTAGCAATAAGGATCTCAGAAGTGGGGATCCGAGCCTGGATGGGCAGAGGAAGCTCCGTGCCAAACCCCACAGCCTCTGCCATCTCATGGTGGGCCTTGCAAACCATACTGAAGCACCAGGTTCACCACAGCACAGGAGGGCTCAGCCCCTGGGAAAAGCTGTGCTTTACAAAGCCTCTTGTTCCAGTATTGGTGGAGTCAGCACCTA
Source organism: Bombycilla garrulus (assembly GCA_013400315.1). Lineage (NCBI taxonomy): Eukaryota > Metazoa > Chordata > Aves > Passeriformes > Bombycillidae > Bombycilla > Bombycilla garrulus. The sequence goes on from VXBU01011679.1 coordinate 295,843, forward strand.
CTACAGCCTTACAAATTAGCATCAAGAAAGGATGTTTGCTGATTTCTGGACATTTGCCAAATTCTGAAACCTTTCCAATCAGCAGTGCTGGAGTTAAGGGAAAAGCAAATAAAAAAACAAAGAGACAAAACCTCCCTACGTTTTAAGTGGGTTTAAGAGGCTCTAGGTAGCAAACATCGAGCTGTCCCCAGACAGCAGAAATGCTCATCATTGAGATGACACGTTTGAATAAACATTTGTTTAAGCAAGAATTTAAAATCTAAATTAACCCAGAGCTGTAATTCTGGAATCATTAAAGAGACTTTTGGCATTCTTTTCTTAGTTTTTGTTTAAATAATTATTTGCTCAACATCAGTGAAGTCTCTCCATTTACTGTACAATCCTTTCTTTTTATAAGCTTATTCTTGCACTCAAGAAGTGGCCGTATTTTTGAAAAAAAAAAATTTAGGGGTTGCTTTCAATAGCTGAAAGTAGCTTTTTGCAGTGTTTTAAGTCCCATGGTACTTCATGGTCCTGATTTTAGTGCAGGAGACAAGCAGGCAAAAGGAAAAGCTGTTTCTCAGCCGCTTTCCACTCCTCGTATTTTGCATTTTTTCAGAATTGGGTAAGAAATTGCACCTTTGATTATTTCCTGTTAGACTCACTAAATTTGCTGCTTTCCTTGCAAAAGGAAAAGATTTGGGAACCCTTGTGAGGCAGTTCCAGCTCTGCTATAAGGTTCCTAGCTGGCCCTCCAAGTCAGGAAGACTCCTTTGTTTCAGCCCTGGTTCATCTTTCTGCCACATCAAATCTGCTGTTTATTTCTGCTTTCCTTGTTTTAACTAACAACTCAAAGATTCTGAAACTTAAGTTTAGAGACAGAAATGCATTTTTATTCCATTGTCTCCTATTGCCACCATCTTTCCTTGCTTCCTTTCCTAATTTTCCTAAGCATTTTGAAGGCCAGTGTTGAACACAGGGATCAGTGGTTTTGGAACAGAGCAGCCCCTGTGGCACGTCTTAACCACCACACTTGATGTGGCATTTGGTGGCAGTTAGGGACCTACTTCCTAGCTGCTTTCCCTGAGGAGTGGGACTGGTTTAAACTTCCTCTGTCACAAGTTACCAATCAAAGCACTCCCAGCACAGCTGTTCCTCTGACCTTCCACGGAACTTTTGACTGGCTGGGGATAACTTTTCTATGAGGAGAGGCTCTTGCTCTGGCTGGCTGGATATTTTACCCCATTTTATTTTAATATTTTAGATTCAACTGAAAAAGGGATGTTGCATCACCCTTTTGGTTTTTGTTTGGGTTTTTTTTTTTTTTTTTTTTTTTTTTTTTTTTTTTTTTTTTTTTTTTTTTTTTTTTTTTTTTTTTTTTTTTTTTTTTTTTTTTTTTTTTTTTGTTTTTTTTTTTTTTTTTTTTTTTTTTGTTTTTTTTTTTTTTTTTTTTTTTTTTTTTTTGGTTTTTTTTTTTTTTTTTTCATTTTAAGCCTTAACTATCAGTCAGTCTGGAAGCCCTGGATGTTTCCTGGGGAGGGGGAAAGGAGGAGAGGTCAAGGGAAAGGCCGACATTCCTGCTGCAATGTTCTGTTCATTTCCTTCAAGAGCTTGAATTCAGGTCAGAGCCACAATAGTTGTGGCTTCAACTCAAGTGTCATATAAAAAGATACAGAAATTATAATATGATCTCAGCATTCAGAAATTTGCAGTCTTAATGTACAGTGATGAAAAACTGTTATTTTATGATCTTTTCATTAAAAGCTTGATTGAAAAATTACATCTCTTGGTCTAGAGTTCACCTTGTTCCTATACCTGACTCTCTCCGTGTTTTCTCTTCATTTATTTTTGCCCAGGGATCTGAAACAGCTACTTCACAGAACACCCCCCCCCCCATACACAGCCTTAAAAAGGCACTCAACCTCACATTTTATGCACCTCTGCACTTGGATCATAAGCCAAAATCTGACACTTGTTAGACTATAAAAAGGATGAACTGTGTGGGCCAGGTGGGCACATAGAAAGAATGCAGGCAATGGATAATGGACCAATCATAATTTCACTTTTTTTTGTTGTGAGCCTGAGCAAGATAAGGCTGATTTTGAAAAGTTACCCCTGTTTTGTCCTAACAACAGTTGGGAAGCAGTGTTTGCCAGAGACAGTAGATGATAGGTGGACCTGCCAATCCATAAATCCTTCCAGACTATTTGGGCTCTACGTGTAACTATGAGGAGCAGCGAGGGAGCTGAGGCAGAAAAGTTTCCTAAGAGAAATTGTAGTTCTCCATCCACCTATGGTGCAGGTAAAAGGGGTAAATGCTTCCAGGGAAGATGAATGTAATTGATGACAGAGGCACCCACTGCAGATTATAACCCCTTCAATGTTACAATTCAGTCATTTTTTCCGTGGGCAGATTAAATATGACCTAGCAAAATTAACCCAGGTCCTGAGCCTGGGTTCTAAATGGTGTTTTTTCTGGTTCCCAGGCCAATTTTTTTGATCTAAGATTTTTTAAATAAAATATCTATTAAATTGAAACAAATAAAGCATCTTCACTACACTGCAAGAGCCAAGCCTAATATTTTGCAGCACTTCCTTTGTAACACTACTCATGACTTCCAGTTGTGCCGTTTCTCCTGGAGCCTGGAAGAACGCTGTAACATGCAGCAGAGTAACACTGGTGTTGATTTCATATAGTTCATTTCTTTCTTTAAACACAGTGCTGACTATATTTTAAAGTGACTGACTGAAGGAGCTTCAAGTTTAGTCAGTTTTCTGACAGATTGCAAAGTCAGCAGCAATGGCAAGAAAATCATTTTTATTTGTCCTTGGAGATGTGTTTTACCAAGCAAGGTTAAAGAGAAGGACAAAAATGAACAGAAAAGCAGATGAAGAGCTACAGAAAACCAGAGGCTGTTTTTCAACATCTCGGATGTGGTAATGAGCCTGCACTCTTTTCCCAGCTACCAGTGACTTCTTCTGTTTTGTCCCTTTTATTTCTAATTTCTTCTGGAAGTTTTTGCTTCCTGGCACCCATTTCTCTGTGGCATAAGTGGTTTCTAGCATAGTTAAAAGATTGCATGTTCTGTTTTACTTTCTTTGCTGTGGTCAGCTCCTTTTCATTTTAGAAGATCCTGTAACAACTATACAAAACTCTGCAAACAGTAACTCCCAACTGAAATGCAGCTGCCTCTACAGTGGAACACTGAAATATGTACAACTGAAGTGCAGAGTGCAGGATGTAAAGGATACCAGATATGTCTGGAATGCTGGGGAATTTGTACTTTCTTCCCTCTGCTTTCATTATCCCCATTTATTGGTAGGATTTATTTTCTCCCAAACCCACACTCGCTTGATTCCTCTCCACTACCCTTCTCCCTCTTGAAGAGCAGACATTGGGTCAAACCTTTGAATGATCGGTTTGGTTTTTGCTTTCTTGCAGGAAATATTTCATCAAAATTGGAACTTCTCCATGGGAACAAAATTTTTTTAAATGAAATTTTGTTTCAGTCACCGTTGAGATCCCATTTGGACTCTGCTGAGTAGATACAGATGGAGAATGTTTGTTTGTTTCATAAGAATCATCATGACTGATACCACAAAAAGGAAGAACAGTTTTTTAATAAAGAATAATTTCAGGTCAGTGAAGGCTGAAAGACTAGCATCTCACTTTGTAAATTATTTCTAAAATACACCTTCATTCTGTTTTGTATTGAAGATAAACTGAAGCACTAGAGATTTCATCTGCAAGTAATACTACATTTTCAAAAGGCCTAAGACTCCTGAAGCAGTTACTAACATAAATTTTGTCTATATATCTGACTTTTGTTTGTCTGAATGTCTTACAAAGTTGTCCAGGTTTCAGCAAATTGATTTTGTGTGCACTTGTGCAAAGCCTGCTGTGTACCAAGTTTAGTGTGACCTGGCTTAAACCAGTAATAGCTAAAGCAGGTGCACTTGCCATAGCAAAATGTATTGTTCTTTGTCTTGTTCTTTTCTTGTGCTGCAGGAGGCAACTCCTGCAGCCCCCCCATAAGCTGCACCTCAAGAATCAAACTGCATCTCCCACAGGAGAGGTTGGCTGCTCTCAGCAGAGCCTTAAGGCTCTCACCCTTTCCATGGGGTGTGTTTATCATGTTCAGCTCCCAACTCAGAACCATAAATACTCCAAAGTTTGGTATTTGGGCCAAAATTGCTTCCCTCTGCATCTCCTCTGGGCACTGCTCTTGACTAAAATCTGCAGTTTCCTCCCTGATACAGGTCACCATATCACATCTTCCTTCCTTCCCTTCATGGCTCTGTAGCTTTGGGTTTGCTTTTCTGCCCTGCAGTTGTGCTGTCTTAGTGATGAACACTGTTGGAAGCTGCTGCACAGCAAGATTTGGATCCATATGTTTCAGCTCAGTAGCTGAGCCAGTGTAAGAAAGCACAATCATCTCCCTGCAGTTACAACACATCCGTAACTCCAACACTGCAGAGTAAAGAACATCCATCATACTGGCTTCTGCTCTTCCAGGTGCTGAGAGGCCAATATAGCTGGCATGTATCAGCCCAGGAGGTGAATCATGGTCCTGCCTACTTCCTTTGCTTCTGTCTTCTCACCATTTTGCCCCTTACGTTTTAGTGAGGAGAGGAGATGTTGCAGGGCTCCCTCAGCAGAAGAGGGTAATTTTTTTGATCATTTGACTCTGAAACAAAGGCCTAATTCTCCCTCTCTGTTCTTACCTATTCTCTCTTTCTTGTACACAATAATTAGATTTAAAAAAAAAAAACAGACAAAATCCTGCATCCCTTATCTCTGGATCCAGACTCAGCTTGTTCCTTTACTTTTCATTAGAGATTTTTGAATGTGATAAAAATCAAGAACTCTTCCAGAAGCCACACTTGAAGCAAGCAGCACTTTAAGCTAGTAAAATCAGGCCATGGCTTTCCCTTGATTTCAGAGGACAGCAGTGGCACAGCAGATTCTAGCTCTAAGATCTTTTGGTCAGTTTCCCTTCACAGTCCCCAGTCAGGCACCGGGGATTCAGACGCAGGAACCTGGCCAGACGACATAACCACATCCCCTGGCTCTGGCTGCACAGGGAGCACTTTATGAGCACTAGGCAGAACTGAGCTTCTCACCTGGGGAGATGCTGCTTCTCTGGAGCCCTACAGAGCTCTGTGCCTTAGCAGTAACAGGCCTGGCCATTCAAACACCATCTGGCCAGACGGATCTGACTGCAGGACAGTGGAGAGGGCAGCATCACCAGATGTCAGTTCTCAGCCTCCCAAGCATCTGTAAAACGTGCAGAACTAAGCTCTGGGTTTCCAGCCTTGTCACCAGAGGCTCTCGCTACCCCCATCACTGGGCAGCAGCCTCCTGCCAAGTCCAGCTGGTCCCCTTGCCACAATAGCAGCCAAAGGCCAGCCAGAGAAGATTGCACAACCAGGCCTTGATCTGTATTTTCCACTGCTCAGCCAGAAAACCCCGCCTTTTTTCCAGCACAGCTGTTTTCCATCTCTGCTCAGGAAACATGCCCTGTTTTTGATTCCTGGTCTTTGCTTTATGAAGCAATCATGGGCAGGCTGTCTGGGTGGAATGGGTCACGAAGTGGTGGATAACTCTAGATTCTGAACGCCAACACAGAACAAAGGGGAGCTTTGCCAAGGCTCAGGTGAGCCTGGGGTCAGCACACAGACAGGCTACTGACGTAAGCATGAACGCAAGGTTTTCTTTCTCTGGGCTGTGGAGTTTGAAATCCCCCCTCCCTTTTCCTCTCCTGCCTGCTTGCCACAGCCTTTTCCTGGTTAGACCCATATTTCAGTAACAACACCGGGTGTATGGGTGACGGTGTCACTGTTTTGCTACATCTTACTCACACTAAACTCCCAGACCACGGTGGCTGTTGTTTGTAAGCTGCCAGCCTTGTACAGCTCGGTGAATAAGCTGCCCATCCGTCCCCTTCTAGGCATTCTGGGTGCCAGAATCACAACACACAGCTGCAAGTAGGTAATGGTAGCCCTGCTGTTAAAGAGACTTTAGCCCACAGCACACACAGAGGGTGGTGGGGTGGCAGACAGCGGCTGGAAACCCAGGATGAAGTGCAGACCCGGATGTGGTCCGCTCAGGAACACCAGCAGCCAGAAACACCCTGGCATTGCACTTCTTGGCTCTCTCCCCAAAACACTGGAAATTAGCCAGCTCCCTGGCCATATCGACCTGGAAATTAGCTAGCTTCCTCAAGGGTTAAGGCATTAATGTTAACACCACCTATATTAACTAGAAATAATATGTGTGCAAAAACATATGAGTTACAGCTGTTACAGAAGTCCTACCTTTCCCGTTCTGAGTCCTTCACATGTGAAGTGTGGTCCTGTAGAGCAAAGGCCTATAAAGTGTCCTTTATGCTGGAAGGGGTAGAAGGGGAAGTTACAATGGACTTACTTGGAGCTCACACAGAGGTGCTTCAGAACAAGGGCAGAAAAAATGATGGAGGATGCTGATCACTTTTTCTAATTTATTTTTCCATGTAGGGTTGAGCTAACAACCAGCTAGGTACTGTCATCAAACTGCCTGTCTGTACCTCTCGGTAGGGGAAAAAGAGAAGGGAAACTGAGTTCTCTCCATTCTTTTATAAATTTACATTGACCAGTTCCTGGCCACTCTAACTGTTTTAAGAGTGTCCACACAAAGGAAGTAGGGCTGTAAGAGGAAGGATTCAAAAATCATGGAATTGAATGCTTGCTGCCGTCACACAAGACACAGCCTGCAGGAGCGGCAGCAGCTGATGTGGACAGCAGCTTGGGAACCTTTCACTATAACTTCTTTGCTTTTCAGTGGGAGTCTTTGTCCCAGGACTGGGGTGCCATGGGAACTGAAGGAGGAGAAGGAAAGAAGCAGGCTTAAAGATCTCTAGCAATGCACTGCAGACTTACCAGCTGGCTCTACCAGTCTCAGGACCCACACTAGACCATGCAGTAGCAGTTTAGAATGTGCATAAATGCTGGCAGGAGGGAGAGATTCCAGCCCTTGGTGTAAGCTCTGCCCTAGCCTGGCTGCACGGCCTGGCTTGCCGTGGGGAGGTGTGTATCTGCCAGGGCTTGTCACAAACTCACAGTGCACCTTCCCCCTCCTGACAAGAGGTGTGAGGTTCCTCCTGTCCTTTGCTGTATATGGGTACACACAAGATGACTGTGAGCATCTTGTCCTGCCTCCTCCCTTTGAAAGCAAAGGTCAGAGGGATCTCCATTATTTTAAAGAGCATTTAACTTTCACTTCTGAGCTCCTTTCAAACTGTGAATACTTTCTACAGAGGCATACTGACTTCTCTTGACTCAGCTGAGTGCCCACCTGCTCTCATTGCACTTTTGCTTTGCACAGTGCTGTTCCACAGTGCTTTGCACAGTGCCGTTCCACAAGCTGGCATACTACAGAAGACCTCTGACTACAAAGCCCAGACAGGTTCCTGGTTCATAGCAAAACGGTAATACAAGTAAAACAACAATTTCCAGATAAAAAGGTAGTCCAATAGTAGCTCATGCAGTCTGTGGGTCACATCATCCCAGCAGCATGGCCCTTTCACACCCCTATAGAACCAGTGAAGCAACATTCTTGAGCAACAAAGGGAAGCATGACACAGTGGCACATAAAATGAACTTATTAAACTTCTTCCACTGCCATATTCTTTCTGCTGGGCTCTGATTTAACCTTATCTCCAATGCCAGTACCTTGTCTTTACCTTCATCCCCATTCATTTTTACAGTGTCATTTTCTTTTGCATGAAGCGCAATTAAAGGAGCTTAGGGGAAAAGAAAGACTTGCTTTGTTTTGATGCCAAAGCTAAATGTTTTTCTTTTTTTCCCTTTTCAGTTCTTCTAGTCTAAACAAGAGATGACATACCTTTTGAAAAGCAGCTTTCCCGAGGTGGCTTGTGCCCTGAAAACATATACAACTGGAAGTTCCAGTGCACCAGAGCAGCTGTAGAAGATCAGTCTGTAGGTGTTTTTGCTGCCCTTGGGTAGCTAGAAGAAGGGCTGGATTCCATGCTCTATGGCTTCAGTCTTCCCTAGAAATGGCAATACATGAAAGCATCAGCATCTTGAACAGCCTTCCTTGACATCTCAGTGAGTTCACTCTACTGAGATATTCAGAAAGGTGATGCTTTGACAACCTGATCTCAAATCATGCAGTATAGCAGTAAAGGTAAGAGATCTCTTAATACTGCAAGAAGTACAAAGCAAAGCACAAAGTTTCTCCAAGCCTTCTGAACAAACAGACCTATTTCTAAAAGTTTCTGTAGTGGCTGATTCTCCCTGCCACATTAAGCTTGGTGAAAAGAGACAATTAAAGTGCATTTCTTTCATATGAAGCAAAACAAAGCACTGTCAGCTGCTGGAGAGCACTGAGTTCTTCAGACAGCCTTGAGATGCTTGAAGGGAAGATCTGTGAACACATACAAAAATATTTGCAAGCAAACTATGAAGCCTGTTACAAAACCAGAGAGGTTTAAGTTGTGCTGCCCTTCACAGAAGGCCTCTTCCGAGCAAAATTAAGTAGCATCGCATCTAAACCAGGACTGCCTGTGTCACTTTAAGCAGATGGAATCAAACATGGGAGTGAAACTGCACTGATTCCATGCAGTGGGAGGGAGCCTTTGATCATTCATTTAGCCTGTTTTTCTTTGGTACCTGCTACAGCCAAAGCACTCCACCAGGCAGCCAAAGGGATGGCTGTGTTAGAAGTGTGCATAGCAATAAGGAGAGTTAGCAAAGCTATGTCAAGTAGCTCCAGTCCTTATCCAATTGAGTTCTGAAAATCTGCAAAGATGGAGCTTTCATACACTTGCTGGCCTATCTGTCCTGGTGTTTAACCCGCTCCACTGTGAAGTCCTTTACTGTAGGCTGAGGAGTTTGTCTAGAATGCCACCATTACCCTTTTCTCCCTAAGGTGATGTGTGGGGGCTCCAGGCCATCAGGAAAATCTCCCAGTCACAGCACTACAAAGGGAGTCTGCAATGCAATTATGCATGGGCATACAGGCTGGAGGGCCCCAGGAGTCTGGAGATGACAAAAGGCAGGGGAACTGGCTGGGCCTTGTCTTTGTCTCTCAAGGCCTGTGCCCAGTGTGCTGCCAACCATGCTTACTGTGCACATTAGATAATGGTCTGAAAGCCTTCCCTCTAGAGAGGTCTCTGCTGCTTTGCACCTAGCCTTCTCTTCCTTAGCTTTGTCAGCCTGGGACTGTGAACAAGCCCTATGTAAGACCTGCAAGGAGCAGTCATCCTCTTGTTCAGGTTTCCAGCTTGTTATGGAGTGGCTTTGTGCAATGCTGAATGCAAAAGCTGGGCACAGATGCTGAGCAGCAGGCGTGGTGTGGCACAGAGTGAGAGAGGGCCTGAGGAGAGTCATAATGCTGAAAGCAAGGATTGCCCCTCTTTGCCTCTTGGGCAAACTGAGTCTTAGTGACTTCATGTGCTTTTACAATTTAAGGTACAGGGAACTCCATGGTTAGAAAGTGGCAATAGGGAGAATTCAGCTAATGCCATCATATCTGCATCCACTCTGCCTTAAAGAGTACAGGGGGCCTTGCTTTCCTCTGACAAAAGGGTTAGGGACAAGAGTTGTATTAAGTTTATTCTCCTGGCTTTGAAAGGCTTAGTTATAGTAGGGCTGAGAGCCAAATGCAACTCTGTCTTGAGCTGTTCCTTCTCCTCCCCCACTAAAGAATGATCTTTAAGCTCTGGACCCTCATCTCCACCCAAAATGACTGCCCTGATTTATTTTATGCTTTTTTTGTTGTTTCCTTTTAAATCACTCCTAAGCCAAGCTTTTGTTTGCCAAGTTTTCAGCCTGGAGCAAATTTTTGCAGTCGAATTATAACCTCCTCTGCTTCCATTTGAAAAAGAGGTGTTTTTCTGGATATGCTGCTATCCCACCCATTACTCACCTTGCTGCTGGGAGGCAGGGGAGATGGCAATCTTTTTAAATACCAGCATCTGATAGTTCAGTGTCACAGGCATGGGCACACATCTGGTTAAAGCATTTCCTTCATATCTTGGCTCCAAATCCTTGGCTGAGACATCTCATGGCAGTAGATGTGTCCAGGGAGCTGAGAGGGAGGGAACAAAGGACACAGAGTGGTTAGGTTTCTCAGAAAGGGAATGGCTGTGGGCTGGAATATAAAGAAATGCCAGGAGCAGAGAGTCTGCTCTCTCCGCACAGGGTTTGGCTCTCCAGGGCAGTGAGAGGCTCACCCACACTTGAGGAGGCGCCTCTAAAGCACAGGCTGCAGATGCAGGAGACTGCTGAGGCCAGTGCCTTCCTCTGAAGGAGCAAATGAGAGATGGGCTGAAAAGGTGCAATGACCTGGAGGCTGAGGGAGACTTGGAAACTTCTTGTCCTCAGGGATTTTAGTTTCACAACTTAGAACTCAGCAAAAGCCTAAAAATCCCTGCTCAGCTGCTAGTGAGTTCCCAAAGCTGATTTTGAAGCCAGAAAGGTTCTGGAGAAGACATTTTAAAGCAAGAAACTTTATCTCCCCAACTGCCTGCTTTACCAGTGGGATCTATTTCCTCTTGCTTGCTCAGAGCATGCCTAAAAATGTTATCTCTGGTCTGGGATAGCATGTAGGAGGGTGCAAGTAGGAAGGGAATAAGACATATTTGGTGGGGAATTCCCTGTGGATGTGGATTTGAAGTCTTTCACTGGATTACAAAGGTTTCTTGTACAGGAATTGATGCCCGAATTATTCTGCATTATGACCTTTTATTATTTGTATCAGCTTATTTCCCCTCCTTCCACAAGATCACTTAACAAGCAGTGGTTGCTCTCTCACTCCAGGGAGATTGCTTGCCTTTCCACCACACCCCCTCTTCTAAGGAATTGTTCCATGTTAGGAGCCTCTGTAGAGTGCAATGACATTTTTATACATGTTGATGTTGGCAGCAAGTTATATGATTGCAGGGCACAGGTCTTCTAGACAGGCTATTGACAAGGGAGAAGAACAACCACAAATAGAATAACAACAAAAAGGCCAATTCTGGTATTGAGCTTCCCTGCAAAGGGCAGGGCTGGACCCAGTACTAACTCTGAACTTGGTGACATCATCAGATGTGAAAAGCCACAAAAGATGGTGCATCTTACCTTCTGAGACAGTCCAAGGGTAAGAAAACCCCAAGGTAAAAGGAATTTCTCTTGCTTTGTATGACTTAGAAACTAAAGTGGAGGACATTAACAGGAACCTCTTCCTGCAGGCAAGCTCTCTGCTGCATATGAGCTCCCACTGTTTAGGGAGTCACAGAAGCTGAGGACAGAAAGAGATTTTCTGGTCTATCCATCTGCTAGCCCCAAGGCAGGTCAGCTCAGTCTGCCATCCTTGACTGAAATTTTTATACTCTGTTTTAAATATTTCCTTCATAGACGCCACAGCCATCTTTGCATTTTATTCCTGGGCTTCATTAGATTTACTGCTATAAAGGTCTGGTTTGTTGTTTTTTTTTTTTTTTTTCTGAAAGCCTTGCTGCAGTTAAAAACCTCAAAATTTTGTCCTATATGCCCTGGACATGGAGAACAAATTATACCCATTCTCCTTATATTATCTGTATTGTCTCTCCAGCCTTTTTACTACTCCATGATGTTATCACATTTCTCCTTCATTCCTCTTGTTTAAGAGCCTCGGGCTCTCTCAGTTCTCCCCTTCTAAACCTCCTAGGTGCTCTTCTCATACCTTCAGGCAAATGCCAAGCTTGCTATGTGACAGGGGATGGCACAGCCCCGTACTTTGGGCAGGGGCTGAAGTGCAGCTCCATGCAGTCTCTCCAGCCTCTCTGGCAACCAGTTCCTATGTTCAAACACCCTTACAATAGAAATCACTAAGAGCCTGTCTCTGTCCTCTTTATCCCTCCCATCAACTATCCATGCACATCAGCTAATCATATCCAACTCGAAAAACCTTTCTGTCTTTTATCTCCTCCCCATGTCTTTTTTCCATTAATGCCTGCTCTGGTCAACAAAGCAGATTCCAGTTTTACAGAGCTGCCAGGGAAACACACAGCAAACAATCACTCAGGTGTGTCCAAGTATTTGCTCCTGTTCTGATCATATCTACATGACCAAACCTTGTACTTCCCAGCAATTAAGAAGCAAGGATGCAGGCAGCAGAGCTATCAAAGGCAGCATCACAAAAGAGGGATGAAAAACTGCTCTACTCATTTTCTGTATCACAATCCTGACATCCATTTAAAAAGACACCTCCTCCCCCCACCATTTCTAGAAGCCTGCAGGATGAAAAATACTTAAAAGCCCATGTGTAAGGAATCTTGTGATGCCTGTCTGAATCTGCAGGCAGTTTGAGAAGTGTGACTAGCTGACATCTCGACAGAAAATAACTAAGAACCACAGTTCTGGAAAGGGTGGGAAAGGGTAAGAGGGCAGCAGCCCAGTATCTTTCCCAAAATATTGTATTTCTTACCCAGCCTCCAAACTACTATCCCAGCTCTTCCAGGGAAGGAGTATGGTAGGGACAAGATAGAAAAAACTCCTCTGCTCCTCCCTCCACTCTCAGTTGTGTGCCAAGAGCTCAAAAATTGCACTAATTTGGCCTTGCCACATTTTTCCAGGGAACAATTATGTGGGTCTCTGCCATTATGCCTTTACTTTTAACGTCTGCAACCCTTCAAAGCAGGGCTGGGACATGCATCCTCTGCAAGGGTTGCTGGGGACAGAATATAATCACAAACCTCTCCCTCCCCACAAGGTCAAAAGCTTTACAAACCATGGACACTCTGGACTTCCCCCTTGTCTAAAGCCTCATTTTTGCCTGGAATCTTTGTCTTTCCTATATTTCCCCTCAGTAATAATCTAATCAAGTAGAATTCTTCTGGTATTAATCAGATGAGCAGGGGAGCACTCTGTGGTTAATATTATCAATTGAGGATGTCAGGAAGGCTTTGACAGGATTACACTTGGAATTTGCCATTTATTAACTAGGCCATTAGCTAAAATGGCATGGCTGGGGTGGGGCTGGTTTTGCTTTGCACATGGGAGATGTCCTGGTTGAGGGTGGGGAAGCTGAGGGTGGTGGAGTTCTGTCTCCATCTGATTCAGAGATCTCAAACAGCTGCCCTGGCAGCCCTGAAATATCTTTCTCCATCTATGCAGCCTTTCTTTGATTTCATAATCTTTTCCCATTATTGGGAAACCATCACAAATCAAGCTGGAGACTGAGCTAGGAGAGCTTGCACCACCACGCGTAGGCCTGTGGTCCTGACCTGGGAGGACAGGAATGAAACCTCGCTGTTACAGGCTGTTCTGCTGTGGGAGGCCAGAGAGAAATGCTCCAAGCCCCTAGCCCAGGGCACCAGGAAGGAGAAGATAGGTTTAGAAATAGAGGCATATTAGACTTGCAGAAGCAGCTGGGATACAAAGTAGGCACACACAAAAGGTTTAGGCAAGTGATGAAATCAAACCAAAGAATTTGTTAAAAGATTTGTCTTCTCTCCTTGAAATTTAGCGCTGCTCTTTGCCCAAAACAGACAGATGGATACCCATGGTCAGGCAATGGAAGAATACAGGCAAACACTAAAGAGGAAGCAATTTTAAAAATATAGCTGCAGCATTCTTTCCCTCCAAGCAGGCTTCTATCCCAGATTCCAGAGGTTCTAAGCATAATTTGCTGTATGCTCCAGGCAACTTTACATTGGCTATTGCTGGAGGGAACTTTCACAAACTTCAGTCTCAAAGATCACTGCACCAGAACAGAGGCACCCAGCAATAGAAGTCACTGGGCCATGACGCAAAGGGCCAAAGACAGAAGAAAACTCCCCTAATATATCATAGAGTATGTCTTTATTCATTCCTCATTCAGGCAGGAGCAGGGAAGTAAAATAAGACCTCTATTCAGGGCCCTTTTTCTTGGTAGTACACCACGGGAAAGACAGCAGGGACTCCCTCTGACTGCTATCCCACATGATGGCGGAAAAGGGACAATTAATTAATTAATTTAAAGGGGCTCTAATCCTCAGGGGCAATTGGAACACAAAGCTCCAGAGCAGAGATTCTGGGAAGAGGACAACAGGAGCTTCTCTGGACAGACATGAGTCAATACCTGAGAAGTGTGAGAGTAGCCCAGACAGGGGCCAGGTTTGAAAGCTGCCTCTAAATAGCATCTCCTGCTACCCTTTCTAGAGACAAAACCTGTGGCTGGATGGGAGCAACCCAGTGGTGTGGCCCAGCAGGGCAATTTTTAGATTCTTATAAATCCCAGAATCACCAAGGCATTGATTTAGAGCTTGCAGCAGCTCTCAGAGTTTGTGCCTGTAGTGCCTGTCACTGCATCCAGACACCCCACAGCATTTGTTTGTCATGACTCAGTGCAGTAACTGCACTCAGCAAGGAGCAGAACTGGACCCCCACAGAGCATTTAGACGTTGTTCTTTTGGACAGAGCTTTGGATACAGACAGGCAAAAACCAGCATTTGTTTTTAAATTCTGTCCTTCCTGGTCAGCTAAAGAAAGAATTAGCACTAGAAGCCAAATTGCTGCAGGAACAAAAGCACATCCAATTCATGCAGTCACCTCTGTTTTGATGCACACAGGGACCATATTTATGTAATTTCATCCACTCTCCCTTGAAATGTGGCAATTATGCATAGAATGGCCTGAAAAATGAGGGTCCTGAAATCCTGAAACCCCCGTACAATTTGTAATTTATAAATTTCCTAGATCACAAATCAAGATCTTGAGGTAGCCCTTTACCATTCATTCAGCACAAATAGAATTAACTGAAAATTCAACAGCTACTCCATAACTTCTCACATTGCCTATGGAAAAACCTATCAACTTACGTCTCAAAGTGCAGGTGTAAAATTCCTACTTCTCAATTTGTTCCAGCAATTGCTCTGATGAGGGAACATCCCAAAAAAGGTATTTCTTCACTGGGTACTTTGCAAAACTCTGGCTCTGAACCCAAATTCCCTATACCAAAGCAATCTTCTTCACCCTATGCAGATCATTTAGTCTTCATTTAGAAAGAAGGTTATGGGTTCTCCTTGAGGCAGTTTGCTCCAAAAAGGTCCACCCAAAAGATAAACGAAAAGCCAAAAAAATGTCCACAAAAAATAGAGACTGAACCTAGCAAAACTGCTGCTGATATTCAGGAGCAGAAACCACATGCCTCTTGCCTGAACAATTTCCAAACCATAAATGATGTTTAATGTGGAAAAAGTCATAAATGTACAAAAGTTACTTCTAAAACCAAAAATACAGAATTTCTTACTTATGGCTTTGATGAATGAAGTGTTTTGTATTCTGGCGTCATGCTTGGCACTCTAAAGAACCTTTCTGCTAGCTGGAAATTAATGGCACTGCATGTTGGCATGTCCACTGGCTTTGCAGCAGACTGGAGTGTGCCCTTCAGGATCCTAACACAGGCTGTCTCTGTTGACTGCTCAGCAAGGTGGAACACGTTCTCCTTGCACCAGTCATATATCACAAAAAAGGGTTAAATAATACTAAAAAGATTTTAAATGGTGCTGTGCATTATGTTCTTTTGTGCGTTCGGCTCCTACCTGTCTTTCAGCTACTGTCCAATTCAGGAAGAAACAATGTGTGAATAAATCACGAGCAAACCAGAAGCAGCTCACACAAAGCAAAGCAGATTAAGGTATTTCAAAGGACGCAAGAGTTAAGGAAACAGTGCTTTAGTCTCTGTTACTGTTGATTTGCAGACACTTCCAAGCGTGTTCCAAAACTATATTTAAAATTAAGCTTTTAAAGTAAACAGTTTCCACTGAGTGCCAAGATTGCTTTAATGCCAGAACAGAAAGCTCTGTCTGACACATGCATCATTTTCCAAGCCGGAAATATAACAAAGCATTTAATACAACAGACATCATTTGATAGTCTCAACTTAGACGCCCACTTGGCAGTGGCAGTAACCAGTCTTCCATCAACTGCATCCAAAAATGATGCTTGCCTAACTTGTTATCATGCAAAACATTAAGGGGAGTATCTTCCTCTTTTGAAGTCCTTTGGAAACGGAAACATGGGCTGAAACTGCCTGGTACACAACCATGCAGAACATCTGAGAACCACCCTTCCGAGGTGGAAGCAGACAGAAAAACACTGGGAAGCAGAGCTTCCCAGCCTTTTCTGTACTGTGAGTCACATCATGCACACACAGTGCTCAGGGATCCCTGTGGGGGCCATGGGGAACACAGGGAAGCAGAGCCAGTAACTATTTTATGGAAGAGGCACACTGAAAGAAGTCGGCCAAACTGTAGCTGCACGGTCAGTTCTCTGAAGGCAGCTGCTGGTTGGTCAGCACATGCTGTTCTGAGAGCTATCTGCTTTTTTTTTCCCCCTATCACTGGTTACTTTTTGCATTTTGCAATCCCAAACTTTTGTACAAAGATCTTTTTCACTTCCTGGATCAGTGAGTGGCATGGGTTCTTCACTCCTTCACCTAGTATGAAAGAGAACTATTTTAACTCCTTCACTTCCAAAAATGCACATATTTTTGGTTACAAACACGTGTGACACCAGATCCTCAGGATAAACAATACTTGATTCATAATTTTCCTAGGCTTAAGTGGTCTGTTGAAAGAAAATCATAGCTGAAAATATGTGAAAATATGAAAAAAAAAGCCCAAAAAACCAAACAAATCACTGTATGATTTGTTTAAAGACACTTGGTGATGATCTACAGCCTTGCCCCTACACAGAGAAAAGGCACATTACCTACCAATGGATCTTTGTGAGCAGGTCCTGGTAGTTGTTTTCATCATTTCTAACAACCAGTGACTCAGTTTTCCTTTTCTCCTCCTGCACCTCACTGAGTGAATTAAACAGGCTGTCAGTGGCTCAAGGCCAAGCCCAGCCCTCTCTCTCTGACAGCACACTTCAATTTTGCTGTTCCAGCACTTCTTGTGGGACAGGTGCCCAGTAAGTGCTTTAGAAACCAGTGTTTACTATTCACGAGAGGAAGAATTTCAGGAAAAATACTATCACAACATCCATGAGAGGAGGATTTTTTATAACTCTCTTGTTAAAGTGATGCGCTTTTGGCATGGCAGCCTTTTGAAATGCATCTCTTTTGGGGTCCAACCCATCCCAAAGTTGCAATTTTCTGTGGGTCTGGAGTGAACATTCCCTCAGGTCTGGTAGCATCCAGATCCATGTCAATGTTCTCCTTGGAAAGCAGTGACTAAGATGCTCCTTGAAAACAAGTTGTTAGTTTTAAAGTAAGTCAGAGGAAATATATTGCTGAACTTACCCACTGCAGCATACCTGGTCTTTCCTTAAGGCTGCAACTGAAAAGATCCAAATCCTTTGTGCCTCAACAGACTCTTAATTCCTGAACCAGCAACAAAGTTGAGTCCCCCCCTAACAGCTCATTAAGTTCTCTCTCTCTTTCTCCCTGTCAGTGTATTTTGCTATTTGACTTCTAACAAGTTTTCTTTTCAACATAAGCAACTTGTACATCACCTTAGAGCTGGTGCAGCTGGGTCAGAGTCTGTACACAGAGTGACACGTCATGTGCCGCATGCAGAGGGAATTAGCTGGAGTTCCATGGGACTGATGAGGCATTTGTCAGCATTTTCAGTTTTGTTTTACTTTCTTGTTCATTATTGAATGCTGCTCCTGCTTCTTATCCATTTGCAATGTGCCTGTGTTCTGTAAAGCCCTCAGCAATCCAGATACTGTTCCCATGCTCCAATCTGATGCTTGCTGGAAATTATCTTTTCTGCTTTGCCTATGCTTTTCCCAAAAGACTTGAGACACGTTTTCCTCTTTGCTTTTTCTCAGCTATCATATCTGTTTTCATCACACCTTTTTAAAATCTGCCACCAGAACAGTCCAACGTGCAACACAGCAACAATCTTTGAGCAGTCATTCCTGGAGCTGCTATGGAAACAAATGAATTGCTGGAAAAGAGTTTTCTGGCAACTCGCAGCTCCTCACCTGCAGCCTGGGGCACACCACCTGAAGCTGCTATCATAATGCCTTGTCTTCCATCTCATTAGGGCAGAAGGTAAATTGCAATTCTTTATTCCTCAGCACAGACCACAGAAGTATCCTGAATAAATCCCCTTTTTTAATATGAAAATTTTATTTGGAGATTGCTTCCAAACTTGGGTCAAAAAATGCTTTGGAATGAAGAATACAGTAGTACACATTATTCAAATGGATAAAGATCCTCACCACTGTAATGCTGCACCCCCTATCTTTAAAACCTGCTGTTAACCACTGAATGTTAACACTGGGGTTTTTTTTGCCCTAGTTGGACAACACCATGATCAAAACTACATTCATTAAACATGTACCAAGAGACCACAAAAAGACTTTCCTTATTTTCAGTAAATTAAACATGTTGAATGGAGTGATAAGATTGAGTCTCAGTTATCAAATGCGGAGGCCCCCAGCTTCAAACACATAGATCAAGGGCCAAAAGCTATTGGTACAGCTTTGAGTCAGTGGAAACATTGGCATTATTTCTACCAGCACTGGTGAGAGCACAGACAGGTTACAATACAGTAGACATTCCTGAACCCCAAATTTCTTGAAAGAAGGAAATGCTCCTTGGACCAGGCCTGAAGCTTTCCAATGAAGAAACACGAAAGTTTGTCCTTCTGCCACACAGACTTTGTTTGGTGACTAAGTGTGCCTGAGTATCTTGTTAACATGCCCTACAATCTTGAAAGCTGACCCTTTGCAATAAGAAGTGTGACAAAGAAACAAGCTCTTGAATGGGGAAAAAAGGCTGTATGCCCCAAGCACTGTAACCCGAATAAGGGGCTTTCTGAGGGAACAAAGCTGCTTGTGCACCGGTGCCTGCTCCTTCAGCGGGTAAAGTGCAAGCCAGCAACACTGTTGGGAATTGGACAGCACAGGAGTTTGAAGCAGAGGCTGGTCTGCTTTGCTTCTCGATGTTACAACAGTTCCTGAAAATTTCAGAGTTCCAGGAGAGCTGCCCGACTTCCTCTGAGCCACTGCCTCCAAGCTGCATTCGCAACACTGGCGGCCTGTGTATTTCAGGAATGCAAAAAACTGGCACAGTGAGGTCTATGATTCAGCCAAGATGATGTGTTGGGACATGACTGAAGTTAATTAAAAGGAGCTTAAGACAGACAGACAAAAAAAAGAGTTTGCAAGACTTCTTAAAGAGCCAATTAATTATTATTTGTGGCTGCACACGCCAGCTGGGCCACAACATGGATTCTCCCCAGCCCTTACCGCTCACCTCAGAGTCTTTATACAAGGCCAAAGAAAAACCATATGCAGGTCAGCCTTTGGGAGCTCTGGGCCAAACTCCCTCCACTAGAGCTGAGTAGAACTTTACATTCAGCAGAACAGTTTTGTTTACACCCACAGATATATGCTTGGTATAAATAGTGGACACAGAGCAAGAAATGAATGATATCTTGGTTGACACATAAAAAAGCACAGGCTCTGCAGAGTAGAATGACCCAGTGACAATTGTCTTTGTAAGAGTGAACTGGAAAAGGAAGGACTGGCTCCACCTGGAGTCAGGGTGGGGGAAGAGAGAATAAATGTGAATCATTTCAGCCCCTCTGCTGCATGATAGTGATCATTTTCACTGCTACACAAGGCACTCACACTTAAAGAAGCGTCATTTCCCTGAACACACTTTCAGACTAGTTTCCTATTAGAAATTCATTGCCTCCTTATCAATTCCCTAAGACTCTAAATTCCTTTAAATTCCCAAAGACCAAATTCCAAGTCTATGGACCTAAACCCTTCATTACTTCCCTGAGGACAGCAAAGCAATGTTCACATGTACAATTTATTTCAATTCTTCCGTACAGTTCAGTTCAGCCAGCACTGTCCCAGAGGCACGGCTGAGCAAAGACAGGACGGGGCCTTGCCCAGCCTTGGGAACTCAGAGCCAAATCACTGCACAAAGACAGAGCAGCCAGAGCACCCACGGGCTGAGCAGGTTGCCTGGTGCCTGCTTACCAAAATGTGCACCTTTCCTGCTCAAGAGAACAGACTCTGAGGTCTGTCAGGAGCTGACACATTTAACGGGAGGCTAGAGTGTTCAGTGGCTGAGGGTGATTGCAGTTTCCAGGGCTGCCGTGTTCGTGTGACTGGCACGGCCAGGCTGCTCCCGCGGCAGGGCCAGGAGCCTCCCAGCGCTGCAGGCCCCACACCTGCTCACACAGCCCTACCTGCACGTAGACCTTGGCAGCCCCTGTGGCATTTGCTGGGGTGGGGGTGGGAAGACCACGGTGTCATTTACACACAGGTTGAGCAAACCAGGTACAATCAGTTTGGGTTTGGCTGAAGAATCAATCCTCCACCCTTCTGGAGCTATTTAACCCCTGCAGTGCCAAACCTTTATGCATGCCCAGGGCAATGACAGCATTAGTTTGCAGAGGAGGCAGCTGTAGATCAGTCATCGGTCTCCTATTGCCAAAGGCAATACAGGAGGGATGGGTCACATTAAGAGAAAGATAGCCAGCCCTCCAGCTACTGTACTGCTAAAATGATTTTAATCAAAGCAATAAATATACACAGTAAATATAAACCCAGCTGTCATGCGAAAATTGTTTCATTGTCCTGTCACCTGGCCTTGGACAAGCTAAAATGATGCATGACAGCCCTTTGAAGAGCACAGCATAGGGATCAATATGTTGCAGATGCAATGGGCAAGAAGATGGGAAACAGAGTGCCAGACAAGCCAAGCTTTCAAGGACTAGGAAGCGATGCAACATTGCCAGGGCACTGTCCTTGGACACAGCTGTACGCTCAGTCCAGGTCTATCCCCTGGCAGAGAGACAAGATCCCTGGGATCCATGGTCTGGAAATTGCTCTCTGGAACACACACCTTTTGTCTTCACATCCACGGAGCTCTCTGGTTTGCGGGGTATACATCTCGCAGCTCTCCAGTACACGAAGATATGAATATGAAGTTTGTAGGGGGTAGACAATTATCAGTCCCTGAGCTCAGGGGTTTGTAAAGTCAACTAAGGGCTGTTTACTCCCAGTCTTATGTTCCTCAAAATTAATACTGTAATAACAAAGCCTAATTTCCCTATGGGAAATTGCTGAGTGCAGATCATTCAGTCTGTGGGGGACATGTCTGCAGAAAGGTCTGGAAGACCAGATTTTATTTGAGTTTGTGTTTCAAGTTGTTCTTCTAAACCTTTCACAAAGGGTTGAAGAAACAGGGGAGGGAGTTGGGGGGGAAATCCTGATTTAAAGTAGCTTAACACCTTGCTGGATCCTTGCCAAATGCAGTTTCAAATTAACAACTCCAAACTAGAAAGAAAAAATGCGTCTCTGGACCCCCGGGGCGGTTGGGGGGAGTGTCAGTGCAACACCCAAGCACTGGCACAGGGCAGAGCTCAAATTTGACACAAAAGGCTGGGTTGCTCACCTCTCTGCGGGGCTGAAGCCCAGAGAAAGGGGCACTGCTTCCAGAAAGGGACAAAGCCAGCCAACCCCACAACAAAGGACACTTTTCAGCAGCACATAAAAGGAGGGTCTGGCTCTGCCCCTCCAGCCAGACCCCACCCCTCGCAGCGTGGAGGCCTTGCCCCAGCGCCAGCCAAATCTAATCAAGTCTGACACACAAGACAACACGGACGGACACTTGCCTTAGGGAGCCCCCTCCTCTGCTCCTCACCCACAGAGCTCCCCCCGAGCCACAGGGTGGTTCTTTGCTTGAAGAGCTCCGGCCGGCCCACGGCCCCATCCCTGATCGAGCCGGCCACCACCCTCTCCGTTCGGGCAGGCAGCACCCACAGCCCCAGCGAGTGCCCTCGCACCGTCAGCCTGGATCTGCGCTGCACTGATGGACCGGCTCTGCTCACCTGTGGGGAAAGGCAGCCCCGACCCTGCGGTAGAGGGCACGAGCATTCCCTGCTTGCAGCCGCAACTGAGGTTCCCTTTTCCCTCCCAACCTCCACACCTGCCCCCACGTATCTGAAGGAGTCTTTGCCCTCCACCCCAGCCTTTATAGTTTAAAGCATAGCTGAGTGTTGATTAAAGTACACAGGAACTGGGCCAGATCCTCAACAATACTAGTGTTCCTTCAGATAGGAGAATAAAAAAAAAACACACAAAGCTTTATAATGGTCCATTTAAGCATTGCTGGGACAATCAAGCAACTGCTGAAGGTAGAAAGCAGCCAGACCTGTATCATAATAGCAGCAAAGGCCGAATATTTCCTAAAATTGCCCCTCCTGCATTATCTACTCCACTCCTCAGGTCAGGACTCGGTATGCTCCAGAGTGGGCGAGAGTCTTTCTGAAGAAAGCTGAATAAGCATTGCTTGAAAGGGAGGAGGCAGGAATTCACCAAAGTGAAGAGGAGGAGGAGAGAGCACAGGCTGTTTTTAGAAGTACTGGCACCACCTTAGTCTGCAGTGGCCAGGAAACTGGTTGGAAGCCCCATGACTTGAGCAAGACACCCAGACCTGGGAGCCAGAGGAGGAAGGGACTTGGCAGAAATTCCCCTGCAAAGCGAGGAATCATTTATGCAGCAGAATATTCAGCTTGGCCTCACTGCAAAGAAACGCTGCCAGATACCTGATTGTGCCACCAGTATATTAGCATTCCACTCCTGTGCTCTAATATAGCCATGAATCTTCTTCATGCATTTCTATCTTCCATTTGATCAGTTTGACACAGCTTCTCTCTAGCCTCAGACTTCCTTCACTGCCCTGGGGCCATCACAGCATTCTCCCAGAGCCATCGGTGTCCCATCCCCCTGGCTCCCAGCTACCCAGCCTCATTCCTTCCACACTTGCCCTTTGGGCACTGTTGTCCCACCTTCTCCTTTGAGAGCCTCAGAGCGCATGGAAGGGTGAAAACCACCACTCTGGCCTTCCTAGGGTTAAAGACAAAGAGGCCAAGTATCAAAGAGCCAACTCAGGGAAATTTTTGGCACCTGCAGGAAGCTGAGATAACCTGGCTGATACATTGCTAAACTCACTGCTTCAGTTTATCTCTGCCGTTCCTCTCTGAACTAGCTGCGTGCAGCTCACTCCATGGTGCAATGTGGCATAAAGCCCTGGGTAGCCAGAACGTCTGCAAGGAGACAGAGCAGATAGGGGAATATTCTATCACTGCATTTATTTTCTTACTTGCTTGCACCACAACAGGAGAGTGAGAGGCTCAATACTAGGCAGCTGCAGCACCTGACACAGTATCACAATGGAATTAAAATGCAGCTTTCCACAGTGCAGAAAGTTGTCTGGGTCAAGGGTTGGTGGTGCCAGTGTACACTGATGGGCAAAGTCTGAGATGTTTACACCCATGCCAGCCAGAACTTGGGAACAGAACAGTGCCACTTCAAATACATACAGACATATAAAAACTTCACTGAGCAAGGATAGTCATGTCCTGGTTTTCTGAATGTGCTTGTCCCTTTTCTAATTTTAAAAAACAAAGCAGAACAGTTTTAACTGTTAGAGACTTTTTCAGGGTACAGTCATACACCAAATAATTCCCCTTTGCTGTATTCCATGGAAACAAAAATAACACTTTCAGAAAGACTATAATCAGCTGGTTAGAGCGTGTGTATCTCTCTTCCCAACAAACACAGAAAACATACATCTACACTTAAGCTGTAGTCCTGTTTTAACATGTCATCTTACTAAAACTGTCAATTTCAGTCCAGCTATAAAAATCTGTAGCTGGAGGAATAAAATCCTAGCTGAAAGTCTAGAGCTAAAACATAACCATCCTGGAAACATTTGTTAATGAACAAATGACTGTGTAAAACATACACTAGCATTGACAATTGTATTTTAATTATCCTTTGTGTCAAAAAGAAACATAAGCATATCCAAATCCACTTGGTCAGTGCTAAAAACTGAGACAGAAGAAAGTTCACTTTAGACTTGATACTGGCCACACTGGGTTTGAAGTTACATAGAACTGGTTCCAGACCTTTTGTCCGATGAATCCTGCTGCAGACAGGACCCTGCATTCTTTTAGAATAAATGCTTGCACAAGGAAGGCCTTGTGCCCACATAGCACCAGCAGGTATGGAGGGAAGCACAGAAATGGATTTTTGATCATGGCTAAAGGAGATGGCTGACAAACATAGAAGTATAAACTTTGTTCTTGGATATTTCAAATTAGAAAAAGTCAGTTCCTTTGGGTCCATGCCTAGTTTTTGCAAGTTAGCTGGATTATTGTCCGGCCTTTCTTTCTACATAGTCATTCAGGCCATGAGTTTAAGGCTCCTGAAAGGCACCAGATCTTGGGGGAGGTAGGGTGTATTTGTTTTTTTGGACTCTCCTCGCAAAAATAACAATAAAAGAAGGGAAAAACACTGGATGGCTTCAGATTTGCTTTCCAGCAGAGTATGACTAAGGCAGGGAGGCAGCCTGGTAAATACACTCAGTCAGGACTCCGGGGTGGGACAAAAACATGTGGAGAAACTCAATAGAAAATAAACAAGAGAGATAGAAGTTTGCAGACATTAGCAGAATGAAGAAAATGGAGACCAAACAGGTGATTGGGAGGCAGATTTTGTGGACACAGCCTGGAAGGGAAGAGAGCCAGGAGTTTAATCTCCAGGCATCTCCAGGCACAGTCTATTAATATGGACCGAGCAGACTGACAGACTGAAGTAATAGGTGAGAAAAGCAAGGGCAGGAGACAGACCAGAGAATAAAGCTCACTTGGAGGCAAGTGGTGCAAATGCTGTGCTGGACCCTGTTTTGGTTAGTTGCCATTGTGTAACTGGAGATTTCACATTGGCTTTCTGGAAGTTTCTATTATTCAGGAATCTCCTCCAGGGAATTTGTTGTGCCTGAATGGAAGAGCACAGTGACCAAGGTGAGCCACAAGCAGTTAGTGGGAGGTAGAACAGAAAAGGTGTGAGGATGAGGATGAGGAGAGAAAATATCTAAGAAATCCAAATTGATGCTGCTTTGTGGGACAGGGAAAATCTGAAGAGGAAAGGACAACATACAAAAGGAAGGTCCTAGGAGGGAACCTAAGTTCTTTGAACTCAAATTCTGCTTTACTTTAAAACATACACATTGCAACAAAGATGCGCACATGCACACACAAACAAGTCAAGTATCCACATGAACACAGTTGGTTCTGGATATCCCTTCTTTCTTTAATTGGTCCCAGGTGAAGCATCAACAATCACATCTGGAAATTTTTATACAAATGGCAGGAAAGCCAATGACTCGGGTCACAAATATTTCACGCTCTCTGTTTGCCAGAAACACAGGACAAATGTGGTTTACATCTGCCTCCCTATAAATACACACACACTTGCAAGATTCTCTGCTATGGCAAATACTTCTGCATGTAAAAGCAGAGGTGGTCAGTGTTCCTCCCATCACCCAATGGACATTCAGACTGAACTAAGAAACTGGATGCTGGGTGACACCTGCAGTCCAGGTCAGGCCTATTGTCTGTACAAGGATCAAGAGATGACAAAGACATCCCCACTGGCTGTAGAAGCAAAACAGAATCAAATTACATGGATGAGCACTTCCAAAAGCTGCTGCAGCCCCTGTCTTCCAGACCCAGGCTCTCCATGAGACCACAGTGTCAGGCACACCCAGTTTCTGTCTGACATGCAAACTCAGCTTAAGTTTCAAAAGCTCGCCTTTCAAGAAAAAAGACACTGGGTCCTCCCTTAATCCCCTGCTCTTCCTGACTCAGGTGCCAGCTACCACCTGAATTTATCCACACAGAGTCAAGAAGAAACTGTAATAGTTTATTGTCTGTGATGCACCAATTCAAACAAAGCACTCCCTGACTTAATTAGTTCTGCCCAGTGTGCACTGGTGCTGCAAAATGCTCTACAAATTCAACTCATCCTAGCAGTAAGGACCAAACTCTTGGGTATCAGAGGATGAACTCAGATCGGGTTCTAACAGTAGCACTGTTTCCTAGCAGGAACACCATGTTCAGCTTCTTCACATCAACCTTATGAGCATTATAATTGCAAGAGATGGACACTATCTGTGTCAACAGTTCTCAGGAATGCAGAAAAGCTGTATTTCTCTTCAGTGCTAGCTAATTCTTAGAAGAACTACAATATCTTTGCTCTTCTGAGATGTCCTGCTAGAGTAAGTGATGCTGTTGATACTTGGCAGTAGTCACTGGTTTAAGAGAACTGAGAGACCTGCTGGGTGCAACAGAGTGTGCATGGCAGGCAGAGCCAGGCAGGGACAGCTCACGCACCCCTAATGAGCCAACTCTGATCCTATCTGTGGCAACTTTCTGTTGCTCCAGTGGTAAATACACTGCAGAGGTGACTTCACTAGATGTCAGAGGGAATCTCCTAATGCCACCAAAGCAATCCAGTCTTTTTCATTCCCTTTATCTGCCCTTGGCATAGTGGATGTGCCAGTAGCTGTACCCCAGTACCCAACTTCTGGGTAGCAGGGTATGGCACAGCTTACTGCATTGCACCCCTAGAACAGCCTGGAGTCTGCAGCTCTGAACTCCAGGATGATGAAAGTGGTTCACAGACTTAGATCAGAAATAATTTTCCCTCACTGAGGAGATTGCCTAAAGCTAAAGACACAACTTTACCTACCTCTGAATGTCCACTGTTAAGCTTCCTGCCATCAGAATTTGTCAAGAGTCAACAGCATCCAGCTACTGTATCTCTTGGGTTTGATCTTTTCCCTTAATCTGTGGCATTTCGCTGGAGCACCTGACCATATTTCCTCTCATCTAAATCTTTTAAATGAATTGGAAATTTCCATGTATGATCAACTCCAACTTGAAGCAGGAGTTGATCACTGTGCGTCAAACCAGCACAATCACTCAGGCAGAAAAGCACAGCAAGATACATTCTCTTAAAGTCAGTGGAATTCCAAAGGCAAAGCACTTAAAATTGACAAAATGTCATCATTTTTAATTCAATGTTTAATTAGCACATTCAATTTACCTCTACTCCCACTGTTGCAAGGGAGATAAATAGCTTACTAATTTTAGGTGGTTTTTTAAGGATTAAAGAAATTTGATTAAACATTCCATCTTTTGACTGTTAGATCTTTAGAGCACTCCATCAGCCAGGTTCAAATCTGTGATGTTGCTGGTGCCTGTCCTAGCCTCACAAGTCCAGAACAGGTACTGCCTTACCAGGTACCTTGTTAGCCTCATTCTCTTCGTACCCCTACAAGGGACACTGCTGGAAATAGGATCACTGAACTGATCAATAAGTTTGTCATGGATGGCTCACACCACTTCCTGGAGCTTTCCTGGAGCTTTCCAGAAGCCCACACCAGGCTGGCCAGCATCCCAGGACTAAGGAAAGCTGAACCAAGTAGAAGCACAAATGTTTGGAGTCCTCGCTCCAAGCGCTGACAGACAGTGCTGTACTCTGATTTATTCTCTGTAGCCTTTCTAAGGGCACACATTGAAATGACCTCCCCACGTGTCTCATCTGGTATGCCACAGGTGTGAGGCTGTTGCTGCTCTTAACATCTTTTAAGTGTTCCACCAGATGAAAAGATGAATTCCCTTTGTTCCTCGGAGATGGAGCTTCTTTCATTTCCTGCATAAGGATGCAGTCCACACTTCCAGTAGAGGGAACAGATGATGTAGGCCTGGAGGGTAGGGGTGCATTTGCATAGGATGGGCTATCAGGTGGGTTTGCACGATTAATCACTTACACCCATCAGGCTGACGGGGGCTGGTAACAGCAGAACTATTCTGAGAGGGTGCTCTGTTTCGCAAGAGCTCCAGAGAAGAAAACCATCATTTCAAACATCTTTGCTCTCAACCCATGGAAAGAGTCCCCTTAAAACCAAAACTGAATGAAAGGATCATGATTTTAGCTTATTTGCATATGTGATTATGTAAATCAACCTACTGCTCCTTATCCTATGTCAGCAGACCTGCCTGCAGAAGAGCCTCCAGTGGAGAAGATTGGATTATGGAAAGGGACATAAGCGTGAAAACAGGTCCTAGCTGCATATTTAGAGTTCACCAGCAGGCACGTGGAAAAAAGGGAGATTTAACCCTTCACTGTCAGAGAGACAGGACAGAGGAAAACAGTGCAACAACCATGGAGAATGCTTTGAGAGAATGCAGCAGCCCTTATTGGAACCTGTTTAAGGAAGTATTCTGTTATCACTTGGACTGCTATGTGCAAAAGGGTTAATGATCATAAGCCAATGGAAATCAAAATGGTGAAATATTTCTAACTCCAGGATCATCACAAGAAGAGCCACCTCATTCACATGTCATTGTCACCTTGTGATGTCCACACAGTACCTGCTTGTTGCTCACCAGCATACCCAGTACCCAGCTCCTGAGATGCCAGTTCTGCATTCACATACAGCTGTCCTGCATCCCACTGCTGGCTGCACTGTCATCCGCTCCAGCCTTCCAGCTGCCGTCCCACAGATGCAGCATCCAAACCAGTGCTAGCTTCACTGCCCAGGACTTGCCAAGGAACTGTAACTCCTTACCCTTTTACTGTGGATCTGCCTGCCTAGCACCCCGCTACCTCCCAGGAGTGCCCAAAGCAGCTTTTTATCACTGAGAGGCTCAACAGGCCCCTTCAGTGTAGCAGCACTGCTGGGGTTAACACAACCCCAGTCCAGTATATCTAAGCATCTGTAGAAATTGAACATTTTTAATCCTGTGAAGAAACTGCTGCATGGATGACAGAAGCAAAGAGACCAGGCCATCTCCATCTAGAGGAAACAGAAGCAGTGTTCAGGAATGTACGGAAAGTGCTACATAGTATTTTGCAAGCTCTAAATAATCTCTTACTAGGGTTAATAGGGCATATCTCACAAAAAAAGAAGAAAAAAGGCAAACAAACAAACAAGCAAAAGCCAACAGCAATCCCAAAAAAATCATTAAAAGTAACAAAAGGAAAAAGAACTGGTACTTCTAAAGAGCATGACTAATATGAATCAGCCATCTCACAAGCACTAATTTTAAACTAACTTAAGGAGTAAGTGACAATAACTTTAGGATTCCAAGAAATGTCCCAAAGCAAAACTAAATATGTCTCTGGCTTTCTCTTTGTTCTGAATTTTGAGTCAGGATGATTCTGGCCAAGAGTCACTCAGCTTTTAAAGCCAACTTTGACCAATTTATAGTTTCTAAACAAGGGAAATAAAGTAGATCCTTTGGAGGAATTTTGCATGTGAAACACAAATTCAAAACAAAAGGTGTTGGGTGGGGGAAGGGTAGGCTTAGTTTTGTTAATCCTACCAAGACTGGAAAACAAGTGGGGATTGTAGTAAAACTTTAGGTTGACCCAGACCAGTAACATCTCCTCAAGTTATTCTGTTGTTACCTACCCTGTGTCAGCCACCCTAACCTACCTTTTGTGAATATATGGAAAAGCACATACTGTAGCTGACACTGGCTAACTCTGGCTGATTTCTCTGCAAGCAGGACTGAGGTGAGATCAAACAGTGCTGAGTCAAACCCAAACTTTGTAAAATGGCAGTATTATGCACAGCCCTGGTAGTCCCAGAGGACTCACTTCAAATATCTGCAGTTTGAAGTGCAAATGAATAAAAGAAAATTCCTTCACTTACAGGATTCATCAGGATCATCAGATTTGATGCCCCCAAGGACAAGATCAAATTCAAGATACATCTGGAATGTATCTGTGCTTGAATCCTGCAGTTTAGATGCCAGCTTCCTCTTCTGTGGTGGTGGTGCCTCTGCAAATCATGCTTAGAATCAGGGGAACAACCAAATGTGTGTTTGTTTTCACTGTCTTCAGAATGAAGAGAGAGGATTAGGTGTGGGGTTTCTTGCATGCCAGCTGCACTGCTTTAGCCATAGTGCTGTACTGATTCTATGGTAGAAAGGATGACACCATAGGAACAACATCCCTCTAGCTCCAGCAAAAGTATTCTGGCAACTAGCAAGACAATTACTAAACTTCCATTCATTTTCAGTTTTTTCCTCACAACGGAATTCAGGGTATATGGTGGTTGGAGTCCAAACAGCCCTAGAGGCTTGTATGGGAGGGACTGCTGGTCATGGTCACTCCAGAGAGGAGGCAGAAGGCAACAGAAAGGAAGGAATCCAGCTGAGGGAAGGAATGTGCATACGGACAAACCCATCCCGCTGAGGATTGCAAGGAGGAGCAGCGTGCCGAGTTCAACACATCCTGAGGGACAGAGCTTGGAAGCAATGAGAAAATCTCTTGGATGCAGTCAACAACAGCAGTATGAGCTGGCTGCTGGCAAAGGCTATTGATCGCAGCATTCACATTATGCTGCTTTTTCCCGTTTTGAATGCCTCCTATCAAAGTACCAAGACCATATATACACTAAACTTCTTCTCTTCAGTCTCTTCAAGGTTGGCCATGGACCTGTGCTGTTACTCATATTTGAGAAGGCCTGGGAGAAGCTCCTGACCACTGCTGATCTCTGCAGTCAGGAACTGACAAAAACGTGGCAAATGTACCCCGCAGAGACAGCCTGGCATGTTTAACCTACACCAGCTGGAAAGGTGACTGCTGAATACTGGAAACTGCTTTATCCATGGGGTTGGTCTAAGGCAGCTCTTGTCAAACTGACCAAGAGCTTTGTGCCCTAAGAGTAGGGTATTCCGTACCCACCCTCCGTGTGCCCGCAGCAGGTAAACCAGCCCAGGGTCAGGGTGTGCGCTCAGTGCAGCTGCTGCAGCACTGGCAGTGCCCTGGCCCCAGCCCGAGTGCCAGCATCACCACCATGAGGCAGCCAGCCCCGCTCAGAGGTTCCACTCCAGCGATGCCTTCCCATTCCCGGCTGGCTGTCTCCCATGTGGCGACGCATAGCACTATTCACCCGACTGTTGGCCCAGCCCAGAACTGTTTTTATTAGAAAACATTAGGGCAAGCCTTTCCAAGCCTCAGAAGAATCATCTTGTAAAGATCTGGGCTTGAGATGCCAAATGATTGCTGCTTTGGCGGAGTCTGCACATTCATTTTTTATTGGTCACAAACGCTTTCCAGATGCTGGCATGCTGGCTGCAGATTGCAACTCTGGGGACTTGGCTCCCAGCCCCAGTCACTTTGTTAAACTCTTGACCCGCTGTGGGTTAAAAGAAGCGGGGAATGGGACTGAGTCACCATGAGGGCATTGCTAAGAGAGAGTGCGCACTACACAGCAGAGACCCACTGCTGCAGCTTTCTGTGCTCAGCTGGCATGGAAAACATTTAAGGTGGTCCACAGCAATCCAGCTCAGCTGCCAAAGCTGGTGAGAACTGCAGATAGAACCAGCCCTTAGGAGCAGGGGCAGAGAGGCTGCTCTGCAGCTGGATTTTCCACATTGCAGCCCATCTTTTTTTCCATCTTTTTTCCTCTGCACAAGTGGATTTCCCATCCCTGCTGCAATACTAAAGCAATCCTCTGAGCCAGAACCATGTGCAACATCAGACTGAAAGCTGAAGCCTGGAAACCTTCCTTGGCTTCAGGTTTCATGAAAACCTGAAGCTTGTTCATCAAGAAGGTTTGCAAACCTTTGGGGAAAAAAAGGCTTTCTGGATTCTCAGTTGTTGGTGTCCAAAGAAGGGAGAAAAATAAAAAAAGAAAAGGAGATGTAAACAAGCAGAAGGAAACATAATTTTGATGGAGCTGTTTGATATTTTTCTGAATGGAAAAAAATTCCCTTTGAAAAACATAGCTGTTACAAATCATTGGATTTTTTTCTCTCACACAATATGGCAGTTTAAAAAAAAGCTAATATTTTGCACTTTTGGATAGATTTCCTTACTGAAATTCTGCAGCTGATGATTTTCTTTAATCTCAGTTTTCAAGAATAAAAAGTTCTCTCAAAACCTCAATTCAAAGAGAACACTTTTAGCTGAAATGAAATTTTTCATGCTGAAATATGCAGCGGTATTTCAGAAAATATATTTCCAATTCAGAACTTCTGGACAGGAATTAAAACAGTTCTTGATAAGATCAATTGACTTGAGCTTTGATGCAGTTTCCCCCCTTCCTCTGTGTGAGGACTCTGCTGGGACAGGAGGTCTCAGGGAGCAGAGCCCCTGCACAGGTCCTCTGCCCATGACATCACCTCAAGGCTCTCACCTGCTCTCCCACCCACTCCTTTTACAAAGTGCTGCCTAAACCACAGCCCTGAGGAGATCCTGGGCTCTGTGATTGGGCAGGTGATGAACTGTGCTGGATGCCAGGCAGGACACAGACAGGAGGGGAGGCTGGTGCAGGAATGCACAGCAGGGCTGGAGATCAGCTTCTGCAGCACTCTCTCAGTGAGGTGGTGCTGGGAGTGGCTGGTTACCCTTCAGCTGGGGGAACCTGCCAGCACAGCTCTGCTTGCTGCCCTCTGCCCTGCAGCTGGAGATGGAGACCTTCCAAGATGCTGATAGAAGCAGGATGCTGAGGAATGTCTGGGTGCCTCACACTGCTCTGGGTGTTGACTTCTAATCTTCCTTCAGACCTTCATGGGAGCTCAGTGTCACCCAGAGGCCATTCATTAGAGCAGGTGGGGCCACAGGGGCTTGAGCAAAAAGGAGAGAGTGAATGAACCAGTCCTTTTGCTTAAGCCTTCAACAGCCACACAGGGAAGAGATTTTAGTGGGATCTGGGATCTAATTCTTTGTACTCATCCTCCTCAACAGAGGCCTGCCCACAGCTCTCCTGCCCGTGTTTGCAAGCAATGCACGATCCCTTCAGCAATACTTGTGCAAATAGAAAGCTCTGCAGTCCAGAGGGAGTACTGGGGGAAGGTTTTATCCAATGGATCTGGTTCAGTGATGCTAATTAATCATCACATTAGAGCTGGGGGCTTTCTTGAGTAAGTGTTACCACTTGAGCTGAATCACACCTCAGATCACAGCCAGGTGTGCTCCCTGGATCCAGAGAGCCCTGCCAAACTCATTTCACTTGTGATGCTAAGGCCAACTCCAGCACAGTCTCCAGAGATGAATAAAACAGGGGAACAACCCAGTGTAAACCTGAAATCTTTTAGATTCAGCCAAGTGGAAATCCAGCCGACTCCCCACCCAAAATCAAACAACTGAGAAAAAGAGAGAAAGTTTTACATAATAATCTCTCCAATGTTACAGCAGACGGTGTTTCTCCGAGGACATTATGTAATGTCTCGTAAGAGCTTTTAGCTGAATTATCAGGTGACTTTCACAATTACTGAAGAGAAAAACAGAATCACAGGTGAACACTGGATATGAGAATACACATCTGCCTGTTGTACATTAGCAGCTGGAGAAATGATTCAGATTCGATGAGATGTCACTGGAGATAGGCTCATACTACAGACCTCAGGTTCAGAGGACCTGGAGCTGTTTCGAACTGACTTTCTGGCCCATGCCTATCTTGTCCAGCATGAGGGAGGACCTCTCCACAATCCTTTGTAAAGGGACAGGTTCTCCAGGGTGAATTTTCCTGCCATCTTCAGGCCTTTACAATGGGAATCCCTGTTCTGAGCCTGAATGACTGTGTCACAGTGACAAAAAGGAGACCTCTTGGCTATTTCTTCTCCCACAGTCCAAGGATGGGAAGGATGAAAACATTACAGATGAATTCCCACTACATAGATGCTGATGTTTACTTCCAGGCTGTTCTCTCCTTTGCCCCTTCTGCTCACTGAGAGCTGTAGGGGTACAGGAGGAAGAACATGTCGAAACAGAGCCAGTACATCAGATAATGTAACCCCTTATGCCAGCTTACTGCCTTCTGTCTCACAGCAAGAATTAGGGGGAAAAAGCCCCAACAGCAAATTCTGCTCCACAATCTCTCCCTTCTGATGGTTACAAACCTTTTAATTACCAGCTAAAGTTACTACTGGCTTTAATGGTGCCCATCTGTTCATGTGCCAGTATTGCCTTTAGTCTAAGCAGTTTTCCTCCTCCCTGGCATTCACTTCTCATTTTTCTCCTGCTCTGTGTATTTATAGAATTTCTCTCAGCCTTCACCAGATTAAAGTTTTATTGAGGGCAGATTTATCTAGCGGGTTTTACATTTGCTTTTGCCATACACTGGTCTGTGTTTGTCAAGCTTTAATGTTTGAATGAGGCAGCTTTGTTTTTAGATCAGCATTGTCCTTTTAGCACATTGCTGAAGAGGAACCTTATAGAGTCATGAAAGCAATGAATCCTCTATTGCTATGCAGAGTACTTTGCAACAGAATAAATATTCATATGAAGACAAATCTACAAAGTACTATCAACATGGTAGTAATTATTGAAGCAAGGGATAGATATTAGCACACTGAAGGCAGGAGAAGAATAAGGTGAATTGTACTGTCTCAACTATTGTTGTTTGAAAGAGAAAAGGCACTTGGCAGAATGAAGAATTAACTTCCAAAGAAATGGAGTCCCTGAGTACTGCTCTTCAGCAAGCCCCTAGGCAACAAATTGATGAACTTCTCCTGCAAAAGAGGAAAAAAGAAGTGTTGCCAAATATATTTCAATGTATTTTCTGTAGACGGTTCCAGTAATAGCAGAGTAATTCTGCAATTGGAATAATAGAATTTTACCACAGGAAACATAAACCCTTAATAATCCCCCACTTGCACCATAATCAAATTGCTGGTACCATAACCTTTTGTGGTAAAACCAGCCAGACCAGCAAAGGCAAATGCCTCTTGAGTGAGTACATGCCAGTCTCACATGATGTTGGGATGAGATAGGAAGGCTTTGTCCTGTCTGGTTTTGTGTTCCATAATGCTTTCTAGTGTAGTAATATAGCTTACATGCGTACTATCCTCTCTTCTGTGAGTGCAACACAGAGATGCATATGTGATATGATATGCATTTAAGCCAGTATGCAGCTGGTTTAAATACATCTGTGACCTGCATTCCCAGCAGAAATTGCCTTCGTTTCCATTTTCTGGCCAAATTGTTGTTAATATTTTGATGTAGTTCCTGTCGGAGACATTTTAAAGGATAGATTTTGTACATGGGTATAAACCAAACAATTCCACTGACAGCTGACAGAATTATTTCAGATTTCACTAGGACAACTGGTATAAAATCTCAGCATTTTGTGTCCCTCTCAAGCTCTGCTGCAAAGTCTTGGTTAACTAACTTTTGTATTTCGTCCCTGAGGCAGTTGATAAATTAGTCTAGAGAGTGAATAACTGAGTTAATCCGTTACACTGGCGCTTCCTACAGAGACACCAGCACTACACAAGAACGTCACCTCGAATAATTGAAGGTAAGTGCAACTCATTAGGTGGGATTCTAGGAGATACGGTCAATCACCCAGGTAGCTTTAAAACACATTTCTGTCTGTTTAAAATGCTCTTGGTTGTACATCCTATGGACCGAAGGACGGCTGTAGCAAAGCACCCCCGAGCAGCGGCTCTCCTGCGCCCCCTGCCACCTGTTCCCGTTATTGCAGAGCCCTGCCCGGTACCGCTGAGGGGCGCGTTCTAATGGCAGAGCACATGGACTGCGGGAACCGAGGATGGGTGAAAGGAGAGTCAGGAGAAGATTCCTGTGAATCAGACTGGGAAGAGCTGGTTTCATCTCACCCTGTTCACGCTGACCATCGCTAGTCCTGCACTCAAAGAGTTGAAGTCAATCAAGGTCTACTTGCAGGCCAGAAAGTTCCTTCATTTTGCTTCCATTCTGGAACCTCATCCTTGTTGTGTTCCACTTTGGAGTGGGGAAAAAGCATGGCTCTATTGTTTGTGCCTGGATTTGCACTCTAGACTTATCCACACCTTCATGTCAACACATAGGCACAATATATAGTGAGAGTAAGAGATTCATAGCACATCTCCCTGGAATTCTCCCACTTTGAACTCTGCCAGGTGCCATCTTAATCATTATTGTTTTTACTACAACTCTCTTAGCAGGTTTGCAGGACACGCCACTGCTAACTCACGGATCCAGTGGATCCCAGCCTTCAGCTCTGGTGCCTCTGCACAAATGGATGGTAGCTCCCTTTAGCAGCCAGCTGGCCACAGAACCTCCCTGCTCCTCGGGGTGTGCAGCACTCTGCCTTTGGACCAGGGCATCCACAGCTCCAACATCAGCACCTTGCATCTCATTGCTCACTCCTGTCCTCTGTGACTCACTGTCTCTTCTCACATTCACATCTGGTCCTTTGCAAGCATTTCATCAGGAATAAATAAATATATGTCTGCATCCATAGGCAAATACCCAAACCAGTATCTGATACCATCATGCTGACAGGGATCAAGGAAAGAACAGTGGGTTTGGGGCCCCTTATGAAGAGGTGAAGATTGATGTGGATATAGAGAATGTGTCATCCTTAACTGAAACGGGAACAGGCGAGAAGGAGAAGAAGAGAAGGAGCCCCTACATAGACCCTACATAGACCCTAGGGGACAATATTTGTAAAGAAATCTCCAAATTGCCCTCCAGACATCCCATTTAGCATTCCTTGGGTTATGGAGAGAGAAGGCTGCCCAAAATACCCCCACAGATTAGGGAAACGGAAGTTTGACTAATTCTAGTCCATCATACCTCCCTATCTCTGGAAAATAAAGAATAAACACTGACTGTCAAGGAGCAGCTGGCAGCTTGGGACTGAGACTTCATCTCCAGGTATTTCTTTCTCTCATCTCTTTGCTGACAAAGAAACAAATTTCTCTCTTAAACATTTCTTGCTTGCTTTCTCTAATCCCTCCCTTCCTCTGAAAGTGTAAAATGAGTCAATTGGAAAGCAAATCAAGAAAGGAAAAGTAGAAACATTTATTAGAAGCTGGAGAGAATAGATATCTACCTTCAATTGTGGGGATTGGCACAGATTCCTACCCATAAAGATAAGCCTCCACAGCTGTAGTTCTAGGAGGTTAGATCTTCTTCCAAGCATGATAAGCTTCAATCCAGTGGATAGTACAAAGGGAACAGGGATTTCCCCAATACTGGTACATACTGGGTTATATTCCACCTTCAGGAAATATATAATGGATGAATTATAAACCCTTGAAATCTAGTTTTCTAGTACAAACATGGAACAGTTGTATTGATATAGTAATTACTAACTATAGTAATTGCAGTATTGTTTACCAACTGCAATAATACACCATAATAAATGATAACCTACCTTTATACTGTACTATGATTACAGCTAAAACAAATATTTTGCTGAGCTAATGCTACCAATTTAGCACATATCAAAATCTTAGCCTAATTTCAGGTTTCACAATTGCAGAAAGTGCCAAACCAATTTGAAATCCATAGGCAGAACAAAAGGAACCAGCAGGTTATACAACCAGCAGTTTTGAAAGAAAAAAAAAAAGAGAGAGAGAAAAGATGAGCAAAGTAAATGACCTTGCGGAATCTGAAGTAAAATAATGTTGGAAGTGTTATAAAACAATGTGGTTGAAATGGTCACAAGAACGTTTGAATTGCCTTTCCTATATAGGATTAACAAACTCAGCAAACTGCACGTGTGAGGTGACAAGGTATTTGGTCACTCTTGTTTAATACACATACACCTGAAGAACACTCTAACTAGATAAACCTCTGAGAGGGAACCATACTGGTGTCCCTGCTGTAAGAGCAAGAGCTATTGTAGCTATGCTGTGATCTGCTATGTCCTGCAGAGGAACATTCTGACTATTCTACACCCTCCTCTAATGCCCTTTGGAGCTTTAAGGAACGGTGAGAAAACGCACAGAACCATGGCAAAGCTGTTCACACCTAGATCATCACTCAGGTGCCCTGGTTAACAGTCATTGCTAGCAGTGCTTCATAACCCTCATGAGCTGTGTAGTTTTTAAACAGGTGGTAGGCATGTAAAAGCAGGAAGATAAATTCCAATTCAGATAGAAATTAAAACATTTCCATTTGCTAACCCTAAAACACATGTGTGTGCACAAACACATTTATACACCCCCCCCACACACTTTATCATAATGCTTTCCAAACAAAACCTTCCTGCACAGTGTATCACAGCTTAGGGATAACTACTCTGAATGCTTTAGGACAAGGATTGTTTTTTCCACTCTCCAGTCTAATATTAACAATATTTTGCTCCCGCCTGATTTTGTTCACTGACAGTCAATTCTAATATTTGCAGTTAGATGTAAGCCAGACATTTCAAAATGGTGCTGAGTTCTTCTAGTTATCCAATAGTTGCAGTAAGCAGGCTGGACAGGTCTTCCTGGCCTTCAGAAAGTACTGAATATGCCATCTCTGGGCTCCACTCCTAACCCTGCCTTCAGCAGCCTTTTCATTTGCTTATTTCAGTGCTGGATACACCCTATACATAAAAAGCTTAGCAAGCCATCATGCAAACCAGCAGAGGTTTTCAAAAAAACCTTATATGCAGGCAGAGCTAGTTAACATGGTTTGGGGTAACCCCACAAAACCAACACCTCCAACTTTGCAAGAAGAACAATGACTCTTCCTCTACCACTCCACACCGTCACAGTTGAAATGAAGATGTAGACGATTTTCATCCATCCGAGCCTCACCCCATTCAGCACAGATGTATGAGAAACACCAATGGTTTGAGTCATAAGACTGAAAATCGGGGTGTTCATTCTGGAACTGATGGGCACATACACACTTAGCCTGGAATAGCATAAGCACAGTTTGCCCTGAAATTACCTTGTAAGTGACTCTGCCATTGCTTTCCACTGCCACTCAAAGCACTGTGGAAGTGTCATTGGACCATGAGCTCTGCATCCTTCCTTTGGAGTGAGAGGAGCAAAGTAGGGTCCAGCAGTGCTGAGCTTCAAGCTGCTGCAGGTATATTTCTACCATCAAAGTGGATCCTCTATCTCTGCATTATATTGCAGTCATTCTAAATTAAGAAGACAGGGAGGAAAAAAAAAAACCCAACATGATTGGAGACTGAAGTTTTATGAAAGCTGAGATTCTCCCCCTCTGCATGATACCATCTCCCACATCAGAGGAAGCCCAATAGCCGTAGGCTTCCCATCCATCTCTGGCTCCTAAATGGCAAAGCTGCAAACAAACTCTAAATTAGGCAATGACTTCAGGTAAAAGCAGAATTACCACACACTTGTCAAGCAGCCAATTCAAAGCAGCAAGACCTGAGAAGGAGGCTGAATGTTTGATGGCTTTGCTGGCTTGATTGGCTGCCACAATGGCCAAGATGACCAATGACACTTTCTTGGGCAGGAGCCATCTCCTGCAGGGCCCACACCCTGAGCAGAGGCTGCTCTCCGTCAGAGCAGCTGGCTCCTGCAGTGGGTTTACTGGCTGGATGTTTGCTCCTTCCCAACTTCTAAAACAGGTCCTACTTGTAGGGGGGTGGTGCGGGGCTTGATGTGTCTCTGGTATTTATAATTACACATTTATTGAGCTTGTGCAATCCTAACTCCAGCTTCAGGCCTAAAGTTCATTGCTAGAGGGGTTCAATAAAGAATTTCCTCCTGAGAATGGAGAATTACATCACTTGCCAAGTGTGTCAGGCGGTTTTCCAGCCTCCTGTAGGGTCACACCCATTTTGACTACTCTAGTGGATGGATACTGTACATGCCTGGCTGTATCCTTAAGCTCCATTGGTTTAATTGTGTCTGTGTGCTCCACAGGTCAGAAAAATGAGTAAGGTTTTTATAAATCCCTTCTTACCACGGGCCTCAGGACCCTGAAAAAACTGAAGCAAGTCAATGCATAAGAACCAAAATGGGTTTCCAAGCAGCAGACAGCCAACTGTTGAATATTTTGCATGTATAACCCTAAACAAATCAGACTTTTCTTTGCAAATGTCATCACACAGGCCTTGGTGACAATAATTACATTTTTCTGATGGAATGCTTAATAATCTCATGGACACATCACTTACCATGCTGGAGACAGTGTCTACATTTAAAGAGGGATGGTTCCTGCCCCAAAGACTTCCATC
Organism: Bombycilla garrulus; assembly: GCA_013400315.1. NCBI lineage: Eukaryota > Metazoa > Chordata > Aves > Passeriformes > Bombycillidae > Bombycilla > Bombycilla garrulus. The sequence goes on from VXBU01011679.1 coordinate 335,558, forward strand.
CCTGTTCAGCATGATGCCCTGTTTCTTTCATATTGTTCCTGTGGCATCATGACAAGCTGAATACATGATAATGTATTATCATCTTTCACAAGGAAATACAAATCCTGTTCCTTCCATATGGCACTAAAAGATTATTGCCTGTCTCTCCATACACAAAACACATGCCTGAAGACCCTGAAGAGAAGAAAACAGTTCACCTCTAATGCTCTTAGATGATATTGCAACATGCTGGCATGATGATTAACAGAATAATCTCAGTGCAAACAGATAAACTGTCTTACACAGACAGTTTTAGTTTATGATGGAGTCTGATACAACTGTTGGTAGCAAACCAAGGGAATTAGGCTAATTTTGTTGTCACTATCGAAGTTCATGTGAGTATGAATGCTCTTCCTTAGCCTTTCTACATCAGCTGTCTTGATGGCCTTACTGCATTAAGCCTTGCAATGCAATAAGCAATTTTTCAGATGGGGAAACTGGGGCAAAAAGCCATACATCTCCCAGGGGATCACATTGTGAGTGAAAATGAAGGCATGAATACCTCCTGTTGCTAGTCTATAACTTCCATTTGCTGACCACCAGGGTAAACGTTTTCCACCTCACAGGTGTATGGGTTGATTATGAGAAGCAAATTACCGGAAGACATGGATTTTAGTAAAAGAACAGACTGGAGTGGAGGGATTAACACGATTTAATGGGTCACTTGGGGAGGAGAATTGGCAAACATAAAAAACAATCCTATTCAAAGAAACCTAGCAGATGAACTAGGCCATAACTGTAGACAGATAGTTACACTGCTGTAGATACCAGGTGCCTTTTGTCCCAAGGAAACAGCTCACTGCTCACAAGCCTCAGAGCTCCTGCACTCAAAAAGGAGCAAGGAACACACAAATATTATTTGGGAATATAAAAGCAGCACAGTCTGGTGATTTCTTTTATAGCCAAGTCTGCCAGAATCCACATAACCCTCCCAGCTCAAATCCTGATGAAAGAGCACCCTCAGCTCCCACTGCCCAGAGGGAAAACTGCACATACTAAGAGCCCTGCAGTATGAGGCATATGAGTGTGGGTATGTTAAGGATTACTTTAACACCAGGACCTTCAGTCAATTCAAGGATCTCATGCGGTTTCAAAGTTCCTGGAGCCAAAAGCCCGAAATAACACAGTTTTTTCATTCCCCATGTTGTACAGCCTGGAGCCAGTCTGGTGTCTGGGATAATGGCCAGTAATGTTTCTGGATGTTTTTTTGGTCCTTACAGAGTTTTTGAGTGCAGCAGATCCTTATGACATCTTCTTGTGACTTGACACTGGCTTACTGCAGCTGAGGAGGGCAGCAGTACCTGCCATGCCAGCCCCTAACACAGGATGCATGAGCCATGTCAGACACCCATCTGGTCTGAACAAAATGGTCACTGAAACGTTCTGTCAATCTTTTAAACATACTCACTGTGGTACAGTTTAGCTGCCGAACTCCCTGAAATCCATGGTAATGTTTTCAGAGACAGACACATATGCGAACTCAAAACCAGGGGCTGGAAGGAGCCTCCAAATATAAATCACATTGTTGCTGACCAACTGTGCCAGACCACCTTAAATGGACACTGTGCCCATCTGCTCTTCCCCCTTCCTCCCCCACACCTCCTCCCTCAGGGTTGTAAACCATCCTGCAATATTTAAAGTAGCATTGTTCACCTCCCTTCTGAAGCCCCTGGACCATCTGAGCGGCTATATATTCTCTCTGTGCTGTTTGTTATTCCTGAGGACATGCACATTGCTGAACATACTAATAAAAATTTCATAAAAGAGGTTGCCAAAGGGGTGTCTATGAGGGGATTTGTAAAGCTCGTTCACACACACACACACACACACACACACACACTCACTCGCTCTCCATTCACCATTAAGAAAGGGCTGCAGCAGGCAAAAGCAAGTACCTCTGTACAACAAAAAGAAACATCTCTGGTCCTGAATGGGAACCAGGCAGGCTTAGGTAACAAAGATTAACAAAGATCTATATCACCCAGTGATTCAATATAAGCAAACACAGAAGCGTGTGCCTTTGCAATCTCCAGCAAGTTAAGTGAAAAGCAAGAGGAACTGGCAAGAAAATACCGGCACAAGGCATGGCAGTATAATAGTGCTGTGTGTGCACGTTGGTACACTGCCTGCTCACTCATCCCCAGCGTGCCTGCTTGTTCCTTTCCCGAGTGCAGATTGAAGGGAAAGGAATAGCACTGACTGCAAACGTATTCCGGAAGAGTGCACTGCCCCCCAGGATGTTGTCTGCATCCCAGTACCCAGCAGAGTAGCACTGAGGCTGGTACTTGAGTCTGAGCATATGCAGATTTTAAAAAGAGCTATATAATAATTTGAAGCACTGAGAAAATCCATTAGCCACTGACTGTCCTGCCTCAAAGCTAATCAGAATTATGTATTATAGGGTGGAAGGCATCTAGGAAAGCTGAAGTGCAAAAGGATGCTTTTGGGTGGTTTTGATTACTTTTTCTCTTTGCATCTTTCCCTAGATGATCAGGCCTCTGCTTAGCAGACTTAACATTCAATTTCAACCGCCCCCGATTTTTAGCTCAGATTTTCTGTGCAGGGCATGGGATTAAAACATCTCTTAAAACTCTTTGAATTGGTATGTGTGCAGTATTCATCAGATGCTCTGCTCCACTTCTGTGTTGGTGGTGAAATCACATACATTTTTATCGGAGCTGTATCTCTGTCTCCTAGATGGAAAATGCAGTGTAAATGTATGTCATTATAATCAAATACAACAAGGAAAGAAACAAAACCCAATAACATACACCAGAGCATGTTTTGACTGTACTAAAAAGGCAGAGCATCTATAGAATTGTAAATAAATGACCTAGAGAAGTCAGGATCCTTATTAAGGCAGACATTAAGAAATTATTACAATAATAATTGTAATAATAATGTTGCTGCACTCACAGCTACTAGCAGCCCATGTGGAATGGTTATGGCAGAGCATTCAGTTACACATTAGGGATGTTTTTATTGTAAGACATATTTAAAGACTTCGTGATCTCTCTTGTAAATACATCTTAAGGAAATGCAAGTAGTCAGCTTTCTGAGCTGGGCCTTGAATAGTTTGTGAGTTTTACCTTGGATGCACAGGGCCAATCTCACAGGACCGAGAGCTTTCTTTGCAGTTGCCACAAAGGGAAACACTCAGAAAGGGAAACACCCAGCAAGTATATAAGCAAGCAGCAAGTTTAAAGGAACCAACTGTCTTAACACTGAGAAGGAGGACTTAAAGCACAAAAAGACGGATGTTCCAGTGATGAGGCCTACGCCACTGATATATAGTTATACAGACATGGACATGTGGGTGGGCTGGTGATCAGGTGCCTGAATCTCCAAGGATAGGTAGTACCTTAGGTAACACCTGGATGCTATTTCTGCTTCAGTTTTACACCCAAGAAGTCTCATGCAAATCTATTGCTGTACTATTGCAAGCATCAATAATATGACAAGGCAAACAGATTCACACTGTGTGAGGTGCCTTAGCCACAATTTTACTCATGTACAAGAATATATTCACTCAGAAGAACAATTATTTTCTAGATTAGAATCTGTATGTGGTGAATATTCCATATCCATTCGTCAGCTCAGCAAGCTCCACGTGTGTATATTTAAACAGAAAATGTACAGATGTTCACTGTAATTTGCCTTGCTGAACATCATGCCTATTTAATCAATTTTGAAGGTCAAATATATTTTAATATTTTGGCAAATGCCTTTGCAACCAACTTAATTGAACACAGTTAAATTGGGCAGTAAGTCTTCCTCAAAAATGCTTACAACAACTAGTCTGAACAATTAGCTACAGGCTTAGAGGGATGCAGCTGGAGGGCTGGAGCTGGGGTGGCTGTGCTGTGCCAGACCTGCGCTGGCTCTGAGCGAGTGTGTGGGTGCCTGCACTGCGCTCCTGGCAGCACACCACACACTGGGCACAAGGAGCAGCAGCACAAGACACCAAGGCAGAGCACAGCAGTACAGAAGAGCTTCTGTAACAAAACACAGCTTTTACAGAAGTAAAACCTGAAGATTTTAAAAAGCAAGCAAGCAAGGAAACTCAGCTATGCTCTAAACCTAAGGGAAGCTCATCTACAAAACCTCTGAGGATCCCTGTCAAGAGCATCACACAATAAGGTAAATGAACTATTAGTGCTCCCAGGAAGGGAGCCAAGGACTGGAACTGGAGCTCAGTTGTTCCACTTAGAAGAAACCACCTTCATGTGAGATAGATACATATAAAATGCACGCTCATCTCATGGTATACATATGTAACAGTGCAGATGCACTGCTTTGCTACACAAGTGCTCAGGCAGACACCTTTTGCATGGCAGCAGGAGCCTATGCAGGCTTTTCACGTGGAATGTACATCTTATTTTCACACGTCAGCTCAACAGCATGCATGAACACCAGATTGCAGGCACATGTGCACACGCATGTGTTCTTGTGAAATACTCTGGCAAGTATGCAAGCTTTAGGAAAATGTTCTGTCAGACATTATGTTGACAGATGTAGATGCAATGCCTCTTCCAACTTACAGAAACCAATCCAGACAACATCTTTCCATACAAAAAGCCAAAACTGGAGTGCTAAAATTCAGTATTGACATCATATCCAATATTTTAATTGTTATCACTTGACCCTTTGGTCCATGCTTGTTCAAGGCAGCTTCCTTTTTATTAATATCTCAGCACACTGTGTGACACAACTTGAGTGTGTCCTAATTTAATTTTAATTAGTGCAGACTTTTGCTTTCCTCACTAATGAAACAGTGCTCATTACGAAGTGTAATTGAAGACCCCTAGAGGGAGGGGTGCCTGGAGACCTCATTGTGTTGGTACCCGGCATCCTGCCCAATAAAATTCCCTTCTGAAAGAAAGCAGTTTTATCATTAATTCATACTGCAGGGGGGCTAACTCGCTGCCAGCCGCTGAGTTCATACTGCTCTTAGGAAGAGCCCAGAGCCTGTTTGTTTTCTCCAAAGAAACAATTCCAATTTTCTAATGACTAAAACACTTACGTCGTAAATCCTTCTGTCTCGTTGTTAAAAGTATCTTTGAAAAGCGGCTGTTATGAAAGTATGCTTCTCCATTAGAAGCAGACTATTCATGAACTTTTTGTGTGTGCTTTTAATTGAGCTTGAATGATACAAATATTGAGCTGCGGTTAACTCCATTTAAAAAAAAAAAAAAAAAAAGAGAGAGAGTGTGAAGGAAACATGCTCTGTTTACAAGCACTCCAAGATGACCTGGGCAGTCACAGTAAGCAGCAAATGAGCTCAGAAGAGCAGGCCAAGCAGGTGGTTAAGTGACCACCTTTGGATGTACACATCAGTGCCATATGAAAGAAGGTCTGCATGGCTGGAGTACCCCCAGACTCTCGGTTTCTTTGCTCCACAGGTGTGAAACCATGGTAACTGCAGAGAAAAGTTCTTCAGATGACAGCACTTACATTTGTTTATGGCAGACTCAGGGCGTTTTGTAATTTTGACTTTAAAAGTTTCCCCTCTCAGTTACCAAACAGAACATCAAACTGCCATTGCATTCTCTGGGTAAAGACAGCATATTGACTACAGGGACTTGTTCAGAAATAATAACTGCCTTTCAGATTTACCTTCTGCATCATTCCATGCCGAGGCTGGAGCATGCCAAGCCTCTACCAGGACAGGGCAGATCAAACTGGGGTCTCCAAGTTTATCGGAGCTCTCACCACACCCAACACCAGAATTGGTAGATTTTTTTCTGACACCACTGAGGGTCTTGAATCTGGGCAATCGGGGAACATGTCTTGTGAGAGCTGAGGGGCCTGTGCTAACAGACGAACAAATCTGTCCAGCAAAGGGGAAGGATTAACATATGAAAAGGAAGGGGATTCAGATTAACATACAAAACTGATCTGATGTTGCACTAAAACCTTCACTTCACCAGTCTGGGATTAGGTTTTAGCAAACATGCTCTGGGGTTAGAGACATTTATCTAGTGTTAACCCAAACAGTATTTGTCTGAAAAAGGCACCTCCCCCAAACAGGGCATCCGAAAAATGCACAGACTTTTTGTCAGCACAGATCATAAAAAGTTGCTGATTGTGATTTTCTTCAAAACTAGCAGCAAAAAGGCATATATTTCACCTAGAGCAGTGGGGACTTAAAGGTCTTTTCCCTCTCTGCTTGCAAACAACACCACAGCTTGTATTCTAATAAATATCTAAAATGACAGCAAAGTGACCTCTTTTGGTTTCTAACCCTACAGTGCTTCTCAGAGCAAAAGCCTCCCCCTCCCAATCAAGTCTGGTGTGTACACGCTGATTTGTAACACTCCCTGCCATCCCATTCCAGGTCAATAATTGCTAGCAAAGGTGATTGTTTTCCAAATTTGCTGCCCAACCTTCTATGCTGAGGTACAGTTTAATATCACTGAGAACCCTGCCATTGTATAATGTGCTCAAAACATGAAAGAAAAATTGTATGTTTACATAAATCCAGTCCACCTCCTCAACCTCAAATTAATGACTCTTCATTAACATTCCTCATATGACCTTTTATAAAGCAGCAGCAGAATTAAAAGATCCGCGGACAATTGTGTGTTCAGATGACTCCATTTCCAGTGTAGTTTGGAAGGTGAACCACAATTTAATTGCACTGCCTAACAGAAAAATCTCTGTATTCCTGTGTCCATTACAATCTTAGGCTTTGGTGATAAGAAAGTTAGGGGAGACACAGGCAAGGGATTTTGCCCACTGACTCACAGCACCCATCACCAGCACAATACCATTAGTGAAACCCAGTTCCTTTAATAATGAAGTATTTGATAGACACCGCCGCTCTGGTTCTGCTATTAATCTTGTCCTGATGCTGTTACATTAGGGGATGTAAACTATCTTTTCTCTCTACTCATTATGGAAACTGCAATTCACATCCTCCCAGGAGTGCTCCAATTAGCCTAGCCTGCATCACACTCCGCTTTCCATCAACTTGCTGCATTATGCTGCGCTGGAAAAGCTAACCTCCTACCACAGGCATGCACAGAAACAGCCTGCGGTAGCGTATCACTGCTGACTCTTCAGATACATTCTCTCTAAAGCTGCAGGTTTTGGTTTCATCAGCAGTTCCTGAATCTTTAGACAAGAAAAGCAAATCCAACAATACAGTATTTTCAAGTAGCAAAAAGATACATATGATTCTTGATCGTAGTGGATCTAGGGGAGAAGGCAAAGGTTGTGTGGGACCTTAACCAAGCTACTTTTACCTATCAAGTAAGATTTTGTACTGCCCAGCACTGCTACTGAAAGAGATACTCTACAGTCTGAGTAATCCTCTCTTCCTTTCTTGGCACAGTCAATTAGCAAATAGTAAACTCAGTGTTTTGTTGTGCCTCTGTTATATTTTGGTAGGTTTTTAGCTCATCTCTTTCATTTTCCTAAATTGCACTTCAAAGTACACGTACTCCAGTCCTGATCTCTTACATGAACGAGTGGGTTCTGAGATTAGACTTTTGCTTTGTTTTGCGTTTCCAGTTTAAAAGAAAGCTATTTCCCCAATGTCTCCATAGTTAATATCATTTTGGATAGCAAATACAAAATTCTTGTGACTGTCGTAGGTGAGATCAAGTAGAGGTTATGGATTTTGCTGCACAAGTGAGCTGCCTTCCCCATGGGAACTAAAACTGCTTTACCAGAACCTGGTTGTAGAGGCTAGAAATGTCTCCGTTCCTCTCTGCTCACAGCTCTTGTTCTGTTCAAACGGTGATGATTATTCTCTAGCCCAGACTCTGCCACTGCCTTTCTGATCTGCGAGCCTGGCTGCAGCTGCTCCCTAACTCGGTGCTGCTGCTTGTTGAGGAGCTGGTCTGGGGACAGCAGAGGCTTTACTGCTGCTTCCAGGGGCTTAACAACAGCTACAGCAAGACATGCTAATGTAGCCCACGGCTCCTGGCTGCTTTTGGTTGTTGCCATCGCTTTAAGCTGTTTGGGTGCCAGCAGAATGAAGTACATATAGTATTTAAGATTTCAATCTCCAGAAATTAGTTTCAAGCTATCCTGGAAGTAGGAAGAAGCAACTCTTCATGCAAAGCGATGCAGAGGTTGATTCCAGAGCCTGCAGCCGCTGGCACGAGCAGCCGAGTCAGTGCGCGCAGGGAGCGCGGGCTGGCCCTGTGGGAGCTGCACAGCGCAGCTCAGCAGCACACGCTGCAGCAGCGGGGAGGCAGAACGGGCGCTGCAGAGACTGAGCAGCCCACAGACATTACTGAACGTGCATCCTCTGCTGCACTCCAGAAAGAGCTAGAGGGTTATTTTGTTTGTGGGGTGGGCCTTTCTGTTTGTTTGTTTTAAATAAAACATCCTCCTAACACCTTGTAACTTTTAAAACAAGTTTTCATCCTGCTGCCCCTTCATATAACCCAACCCAGCCCAGATCTGAGACACTTTTTTTCGGAGAACTGTTATTGTTGGCATTTTCTAAGCTCTCAGCTTTCCTTAGTTTGAAATGCAAATTCTGCATATGTGCATTAGCAAAATGGCACATTCCAGTGCCTGGGAGTGAACCGCTGTGGAGGTGACATTGGGCAGGGGTTACATGTGTATGGAGCAGCCAGCTGATGTGTGAATCCATTACTGTTATCAGCAATGCATTCAAATGACCTACTTTTAACACTGTCACAACTGCCTGACGGAAGAATTCAGCAAACTGCTGGCATGCAATTCTCCCTTTAGAGTGATAGAAGGCTAACACGTGCAGATACATAGCAGCTAATCCTCCTCTGGTATACCTACATTTTTCTAGGCAAAGCTATCAAAGAAAGGTAGGGGAAGCCAAGAAAGACCTTTAAAATCCTCTGAGTGCTCTTTTCCAGCATGGAGCCACCAGGTCACCACACAAGATGGTGCTGTTAATGGCAAGTGCCAAGATCCCAGGCTCTCAGATCAGCAGAGGATGCAGAAACTCATTCAGCATTACCTAAGAGGCACAGAGACTTTATCACTGTTCCTCTCCTCTGCTATTCATTGTGTGTTTCCACGAATGAACTTTCTGAATAAACATCAGCTGTCTTGGTTCTCAGGGAGCACAGCCTGCTGAAGAACATACTACAGAGCTCCATTCTTACAAGGGGATGTTATTGTTTGTTATATTCCTTACACATCCCTATTTGAAAGAATTAAGTTCCATTTCATCTGTAGAAATGTTTAAATGCAACCACATGCTTTTAAGCATACCTAGCACCAGACATTATGCCAATATTGTGACTCTCCTATCTTAATTGAGTCAATTAAAAAATATTCAAAATTTAAAAGTATTGAATCGCATTTTATTATCTTAAAAGTAGAATAATGGCACTGACCATAGAGAGTGAATAATAAGACAGTAGTCCTATTAGAAGTGTGTTGCAAATGCATTAAGAATATTCTGAAAGACAACTATAAATCTTCAGCATCTGGCAGAGATGAGTTTAAGAAATGAACTCAAATAAAGCACTCCCACTGATTTCAACAGAGCCAAATTTTGATCCAGATCTTATTGAGATTGGGTCCTGTACACATCACACACAGCTGAGCTGGAGAGACAGACAATCCTGGTCATCTTCCAGCCACATCTGTGGAAACAAGACTCCTGCTTCTGCTCTAAAGTGACAGGACAATAGGCACTCGAGTGGGAGATGGTCACTGCAAGGGCTGATTCAAACCACTCTTGGCTTGCCAAGGAACCAGTAGCCTGAAACAGCACCTCCAGACTGAAGTCAAAAATACAAACAGAGGAGATGGCTCAAAAATCTGCCTTTCCTAAGTAATGCCATGCCAGTAAGCATCTCCTCTCCTCTGCCCCAGCATTTTAAGGAACAGAGTGCTTTTGGAAATGAAAATCTGTCCACTACTTATTTGGGAGCTATGGCAGGGACACAGACTGCAGCACTCAGGCTGCAATGATGATAAGGCAATTGTGCATCTGCCATTCCAGTCCCCCAAACTCTTCTGCTATGAACAGGATAGATTACAGAGGGCTGAGACATCTTTGGCCAATAAGCACTAATCATAGTGGGGAAAAAAATCCAACTTTTTTTTTATTTAGAGAAAAAAAACCCAAAACAAGACAACTGCAGCAAGCACTGTGTAGGATACTTAAACGTCCTTTGTCCTCATTTGTTCCGTGAAAGCTGCAGGCACAGAAATGTATCTGTGAATATCTGTCTACATGGACAAGCATGTTTATCATGAGCATGCATAAAAAGGAGAGCTAACAGCAGCAGGACAAAGCAAATACTTAGCTCCATCATCATAAAGAAAAATATTCAAACAGAAGCAATGAAGACTTTCAAGCATGTTACTGCACACATCCGTCTTCACTGCCACATGTACACAGACTGCCCCTCCCAATAACAGAAATCCCTCTCTTCCCCATATGGTTCTTTCCTATTCTTGCTCTTGGAATTGCTCAGACATCTTAGCAAATGGCCATTTCAGACAAGCCCAGCCGTCTGCAGTGTTATGCTTCACTCCCTAAAGCTGCTAAAATATAACACATGCAAGAAGGGGTTCAGCTCATATGTGAACAGGGCAATGACACTTGCCCTTGGTGGTGGAAGAGAGAAGGGGACCCTGAAGTGCTGCATAGTTCTGCAGCTACACACAAGAGGCTGGTGGAGTGGGAAGGCTTGGCACTCAGGAGTTAGATTTGTCACTCAGGAGCTATGCAGACTAGGTCAGGTACTAGCAGTACAGTGGAATCAGCTTGCTTTGAGTTGGTAGTCTGAGGGAAAGAGCCAGTTGCTACTACTGCACTAGGAAAGCAAACTTTAAGAGTACAGTTTACTCCAAGTTTAGGAACAGCCCTCCACATAAAGGGTCTGCTTTGGAGGCTGTTTGTTATCCTGTCCATCAGACAGCTGTTTATGAGCCAAAATTTGGGAGCCTGCCTTACCGTGCTGATCAGATCTGAATTAGCAACCTAAGGCTGCAAGACCACTTACAAAGGGGTTTTTCCGCAAGGATTCTTAAAGTTAGATCACAAGCAAAAAATGCAGCTTAGTGCTTCAAAAGCTACAATTTGCTAAGACCCTGAGGGCATTTTGGCAACTTCATTCAAATATTATCTACCCCTCTGTGCTGCCAAATTTGAAGATGAACTTCTTTTCTACAAGCTCCTTAATGTCAGTATAAGCTTGGCAGTAAATCTGCAGCGTGCAAACCAGGTCAGACAGCTCAGGTCCTCCTATGAAGGCCAGTGGAACTGCTTAGGTCAGGGCTCAGAAGACAGAGACTTCTGGTGATTCAATGGAGGCTGCAGAGCTGGGGTACAGAGGTGGCCCGGGTTCAGCATTCAGATGTTGGGAAGCTTGCTTGCCTCTCAGAGCTCTGCTATTTCACCAAGCACTTCTTGTCCTCTACACTCACTAATGCTGGTTTCAAATTAAAGAGCACTTTGTTGTTCTGCACTTTTGTTTGTTCTGCACAGCAAAGATCTCCCTTTATCAAAAGGAGATATGCCCTTCTGCTTTACTCAGGTTTTCCATACAACCCCATTACACCTGTGCTTGTTTTATAGCAGGAAGTTGGTGTTCTCTACATGTCTGTTCATCCTTCTGGGACCCTGGAAATGCTCAGGACCTAAGAAAAATCTGGAAACAATTCTTTGCTGTATGATTCTCAACTTTCACAATAAGCATTTTTCTCAGAAGCATCCCACACTTCCCAGTTTCATGCTACTTCTCCTCAAGTTCTATTCTGAACCTCCAATTTTTGTAGGTAATCAGGATTAACATGAAATTCATTAAGACTTTCACTATAATAAATATTTAATCCAGAATGGTTTTCTTTTCCTTTCCAAATCTAACTCTCATATGAAAATGAGTCATTCAAATCCAATTTCTGTAAGTTGCATTCCAAATTCCTCATGCCTCTAGTATTGTTATCTAGTAGAACTGCATTGGTTTTGCACCAAATCCAGATAGGAATAAGTTAATAAACTTCACATATAAGCATTTCAGTTCTTATATTTCCCTTTGTGTTCCTTTTAACTCGTATAGTTACTATAATTCATTCTACATGAAAAGAAGATGAAAATGGCCAGTTCACACAGTGGGACTTGCTCTGGTATGAGCCAGCTTTGGAAATGATATGAGCACAGAGCAAGAGTCAGCTGTGAAGATGACATAAAAAAGCGAGGCTGTGTTAGAAGTAGCTGTATCTTCTTATTGGTAAATCCCACTCCTTTTTTCTTGATAAATGAAGGCTGCTTCTTTTTTCAAATTCTCACTGCACAACCAAACAGTGGCAGAGAAGCTCTGAAACTTCATCTGGTTATGTCCCCTGACTTGTCTAAAGGTTTTTTAAAGCAAAGGGGGAGGAGATAAACATATCCAGGTCTTTACATCTTCCTATAATACATGTGTAATGTGCAACCCCAAGACATATGCATGCACTCACCTAATCCACAATATCCAGGGAGTGTGCCTTTATTTTCTCCACAACCTTTTTCCCAAATGATGGCAGATTTAAAGTTTCTAATTTTTTCCTTTTCCTTGATGAAGGATTTTCACATTTTTTAACCTCCTGGGGAGGCAGAGTCACAGCAACAGCAGCAGGGCACTGTAAATCTTTGAAACTAGTAATTATTAAACACATAAATCTACTTAATACATAGAGCCTCCAAACATGCTGACTGGATAATATGAGAGAGATCCACACCTAGCAAAAGGGCCTTACCATCTTTCCAGACATGAGGCTGGAACTGTACTTCAGTGACAAGGCTTCATTTGCCAGAAGAGTTACTGGGCAGGAGCCTTGGGAGACCTTGAGCTTCCAGCTTTTCGTTCCCCACTACCAGCAGCTCAGCTGGAGTCCCTGGCAGGGAGCTGCAAGCAGAAGGTGGGAACCAGACCTCCCGAGCTGTTTCAATGACCACAACTCTCCCTCATGCCAATCCTCTGAGCCCCTGAATGGGAAACAAGGGAACTGCCATGCCCAAGACAATAGAGACACTCAACCCAGGGTTCTACACCAACTCTCTGTTGGAAGCTTGGATCAGATCTCTATGACAGGAACAAATCTGTATCTCTACAATGGGGAGTTAAGTATATTTGGGTGGTTTTCTGTTCCTTTCTTTATTTGGGTTGCTTTAACGTGTCATCTTAATTCTGAATTCCTTTAGTATGGTAGTACACACGTTGGGGATGATACATATTGCAGTGTTTTAAATCACTGATATACAATCTGAACCTCAGCTCCTCTTTAGCACAGACATCTCCTGTGATTATGATTCTGAGTGTAGATTCATATTTTGTGTTTGAAGACTATATCTTACTATATGCAATAAAGAGAAATGTCAAAATGTGAGACTCTCTAAGCAGAACTGCACATAGAACGAAGAAAAGAGGAAAGCTACACATGGAATTTTGGTAAATGTTCAGGAAAAAAAGTGTAGAAATGTGACAGTGAGGTACAGGGATATCAACATTCAAATATATCTGATGAGGAATTTGAGGAGAAGACTGGACAAAACCACCTTCAGTTGTTTCCTCTAACGCAAAGTATTCTCTGATTTATGAGAATATCTTTTGGTTTTGCCATTAAAGAATTTGGTTTTGTTTATTTATCCTATCAGTCCTGTCATCTCAGCAGATGGAAACCAAATCAAATGTGCCATGCTGCTCAGAGTGCCAGGACTGGAGAAGCTGTAGATGTTGTGGCCCGGGCACTCGTGCTGTCTCTAATGGAAACATGCTGACTGCAACTGCTGCCCTGAGAGCGTGCACATCAAACACAGTGAGTGACAGGCTGAGCAAATGAAACAATCATCTCCATATTTTGTTGTAGCATTTTTTCCTAAGAAAATATGAAAGTGAAATGTGGTGGACAGGTCCAAGGAGACTGAATTTAATCTGCTTTTGAAGTTTTTTGTGGATAACAAGAAAAAATGTGCAAGGGATTTTTGGATGGATCTCCTTCCATTTTGCAGGCTAATGGAATTTGCTGAAACAAGACCACCAGCTGCTCTGCTTATAATAGTTTGCACTGGATTTCAATATATTCATTTCCTTCTAACAGGTGTCAACACGAATCCATACTGAAGATGGGCCTTCTCCAGTGCTCTAGATGCAAACAACCCTTTACCCTAATGGTACTCAAAATTAGAAGTTATATTTTTCAATATGGAAAGTTTGATGAATCAAATAATTCTTCAAATCAATGACTGCTGCCTTCTGAGTGAGTATAATGAAATCTTTATTAGAATTGTGTGACCTGAAATCCTGAAAAATAAATCATGAATTTCCTGTATAGGAAGGGCAAGATAAGGAAGATACTTGATTTTTATTTTTTAAGCATATTTCTAATGCAAATATTTCTTGGAAGTTTGAGAATGTTCAGTTCCTTCTTTCCAAACTATCCATTACTTATCAGCTGGTTTCCTGAGAAAACAAATTTTACACAATCTTACTGCATGTTTAAGTACATGTTTGTCCATGTCTCCTCATTAATAATTGTGTGATTAATATTTATTATGATATCATATTATGACATTTTGTTGAGTAGTTGTAAGGCATTGGCCAATGTCAACTAAATTTCACAAATATGGAGATCTCAAAGATACTTAAATCTGGTTTTAGCAAAAACTGTTTTTGCCAGTTCTGCATAGTTTTGCACATAATTACTTAGCATTTTTCATACATCTCTCTTTTTTGATTTAAGTCCAGACTGTCCATGAAAATACCTGGGAATGGGTCTGTCACCAAGCTGTTTTCCCAGCAAGTTGTGAGCAAACCCCCCCAGAGTGTGTGACTGGAGCATCCAGTTTAGTTTCCATTTTTGCTACACATCACTTGCAGCACCACAGATGCACAGAATCATTTAGGTTGGAAAAGATCTTTAAGCCCACCCATTAGCACAGCACTGCCAAGTCCACCACTAAACCATGCCCCCAAGTCCCACATCTTCACACCTTTCAAGTGTCTCTGGGGATGATGATTCCACCACTGCCCTGGGAAGCCTGTGCCAGTGCTTGCCAAACCTTTCAGTGAAGAAATCTTTCCTGATACCGAAACCTCCCCTGACACAACTTGAGGCCAGAACCACGTTGTAGCCGGGAACGTGGGCTCTGTGTTTCTTGGTGCGATGGGCGGTGAGTTCAAACTCGCAGCCCTCCGCGGGTACCTTCGAGCCTCTGGGAGCGAGGGCGCTGGAGATGCTCGTTTTGAGCATCAAGATGCTGCCACCCCATGGCCAGAGAGGACGAGCGGCGCCCGCCTAAATTTGCCGACTGGCAGAGGCTCTCCTAGCTTTTCTTCGCACAAGGAGTAAGATGCCTTGAATTTACACACACACTGCCGGAAATCCCACTCACTCTTACCCCACTGCTGTACCTTCTAGTGAGCACAAGGATCTTTGAATACTATCCTTCCCACGCTGTTATTTATTTGTCACACAGTAAGTTATGGTTATTGCCTCCAATTGTGTCCCTTCCACGCATCCTGGCCAGTAAAATTTCCACTGCTGTGTCACATCCACATTAAATATCCATCCTTGTGATCCACGCATGATCGATCTCCCCATCCCACATTACAGTCATGATTAACCTTCTCCCACTACGTCACAGATTCAATACACCTCCTTTGCCTCCTTCAGACAAAATGAATCTCCTTAGTATTGTCAATAATAATTTTCTTTATATCCTGCATAACAACATGAGGCAATCTGACAGAGCACTCGGGCAATAATTCAATCTTAGCTTCCCACTGACATTCATTAAACTGCATATAACTTCACCAGAGCTGCCATTGAATTATACACTCATATCCTTGTGGGAATTGTATATTATTCCTTGGGGAATAGCAGCAATGCAGTTGAAGATGAAATAATTTGTTTTAAGAACCCCAGGATTGTATCTGATAGCACATTATTTCTTCATCTTGTTACTCACTTTGTGTATTAGTAATTAGCAGAAGTTATTTCCTCCATTCCCCCCACCTTTTTGTTTAATTTCATGTCTGGTAACATCAATCCATGTGAGATAAGATGCTGGAAGATTTTAATACAACTGAAATGACTGAGGTCTTCACTAGAGGCAGGTAAACCCTAAGAAATTCAAATTCATTTTGGCAAACAACAAAACACTCCTCACCACTCCCCCCTGTATTTTGGCAACTGTCCCTTACCCTTGGGAACAATCCTCTCCTGGCCCTGCTGTGCAATTGGATGGGGTAAAGCTCAGGTGGTCTCTGTGCAAACACTGTGGTTGCTGCTCCTACTGCTGCATCTCCAGCTCAAATTTCTCTTGTTTGCTTTTGAAGACAGTCATATGATTCACCCAACCCTAATGAAAAGCACAAGATTTTTCCCAGTCCACGGTGGTCCTACTCTGGAAGCTATTCTGTAATGCTGCTGTGCTGGGGATGGGGAGAGTTTGTGAAGTGCCACAGAGCTTGTACCAGTACACAGTGAAGAGAAAACCAAGAAATGCAACTGTAGTTGTCTTATTGCGTTGTGCTGCTTCCTCTGATCTCCCTGGCCTTTGAGGAGTTTCCTTTAACCAGCACATATGACCCCATTTTCTACAGTGGTTCCATGTTGCCTTCATCAAGATGTCCACTGGTCACAAAGCAACTGAGAGCCACTCTGGAACGTGAGAGCTGGCATGAGCTCTGATCACAGAAGTGCCTCCCAATCTCCACCATGGCAGAAAGGCTAAAGAGCCCATCAGTGCCTCTGCTGGGCCACAAGCAGCAACCGCCAGGCTCTGCCTTTCACTTCTTTTTCACGGGCTGTCTGTTCCTGTCATGTTTGGGGACAGAGCCCAAACATTCTCCCCCCACGTCACTCTCCCGCTCCAGCACAAGTTGCCTGCTGTTAAACCTTATCCTGCTGAATACCATGTGTTTGATATTAATTACATGTCCGAGCCCCATGAAAGTCATTGAAATTTAATGAGATGCAGGGATGGAACCACTGAGCCAATGGCATTCATTAAGGGTTGCCATGGAGATCAGTTTGCCAGGCTTGACCCACATTAAGTGCCACTGGTCACCTCCCAAACAGACAAAAACATGAAATTAAAAAAAAATTGCAGCCAATTCCTGAGGGGTCTGAGCACTATGGGGCTCTGCTGGCCTTTAGTCAGAGCAGCTGGGGCTCAGCCGAGTTCAGCACATGGCCCATGGCTCTGGCAGGAGCAGGGCTCTAACAGAAGTCAGGGGGTGCTCCTGCACAGCATCTACAGAGAGGAGAAACAACCCCACCGACTCACTGACACAAAGAGGCCAGCGAGCTCTTTCCACTTGCCTTCCAGCCCTCATAAATGCTGCAGCTGAACAGAGCTATCACTTAAAATGGATTTTGTGCTGTTTCCAAAAGGATGCTGTTCCTAGCAAATACCAGTGTTGTGACTCTGAGTCTAAGGAGATGGAGTGAGAGAGCGAGAGATGGGAAAGGTGGGGACATGGGTGAAGAAAAGAGGTTGTAACTTGCCATGGAAATACCAAGATGGAGAAATTTTAAAAGCAAAAGCTTTGATGAGAGCCAAGACAGCCTGCACAGGGAAAAGCTGGTATTACTTCCTGGCTCAGCCAGAGTTTCTGCACACCCTTGGCCAAATTGCTTGCTTTCCATCTCCCCCATTCCCTCTCTGCAAAATCAGGATCACAGCATGCTCTTCTTTCCTACCCTGGTCTAGCAAGATGGAAACCAAATCAAAGTCCTGCCCATGTGTTTTTGTAGAGCCTGGTGAAGGGGGCAGCATGACCTCTGACAGCTCTTTGTAGTCTCTTGGTATAAAAAATAATATTAAACAGAATTAATTAACCAGCTTACTAATCTGCCTGCTTTCCAGCCCACCAGTAATCTGCAAGAATCAGACTAAGATGCAGCTGCAGGAGTGGCTGGGTGGCAGTGGGGGCCCAGGGGAAGGCAGAAGCCTGGCTGAGCAGTGGTACACACACAGCTCTGACACCCAGGCAGTGTCTTTATCTCTCAAGTAAACTAGGTCCTGTTACAGGGCAGACCCTTACACAGAGCTTGCAGCAGGTAATTCAGTACAGCAGCCGCGGAGCTGCCTCTGATTTCCAAAATATTTTAGCATTTTCTTTTTCATCCTCAGTCCAAGTACATACCAGCAAACACATGCAACTATCACATCCCAAGTTCTAGAAAGGAATCTACAAGAACATGACAGTTTAAGCCAGGTTTCAATGAAATGAAAAGTACCCTCATCACAAAGGCAAAAATATAAGCTACAATTTATAAGGCAACTAGCCCCTAAGCACAGAGGCCATCCTTTGAAGCACAACTCAAAAACCAAAAAGAAATTGCAACAAACTTATCTGAGTACATCTGGTTCACCTAACCCATCTGCAGCCCTGGGAAAGAACCCCATTGCCAAAAATGGCTGAAACCTTATCCTCACAGCCTACGGGGGTTCAGATAATTATATCTGACATGAAAACTTGTAGCACATACAGAAAACTGGAGGGGGAAGAAAAGGTCAACTGTATAAAGATGCAATCACTGTGGAAGGGGCCAAGTTACAGCATGGTGAGCTGTTTAGACAGCCAAGATAAATAAGATACAATTAGGGTTACATTGGCTCACCCTTTTGAGATCCCATATGTGGAAAAAAAGGGCCAAGTTATCAGGACTTGCTGTTTATTTAACTTGGCCCATTTCAAGGCTCAGCCTGTTCTAACTTCATCCCATTTTTTGCAGCAAGCATCCTATTTCCAGTATTTTTTTACTTGTCAAGTGCTTTCTGATCACATCTCTCTTCTTTTTATTGTTTTCTTTAAAAAGAGAAAAGTGCTGAGAAAGGGATGAGAACCTGAACTCAGGGCCTCCTATACCAAAGTCAGCAAACCTTATGCCTTTGTGCCAGCCAGCCTAGGGTCTTTGGTCAAAAATGAAAGCACAAAGATTTCCAGCATGTTTAATTACCAACCACAGGAAGCCTGGTACAGCCTCACAAATAGAATAACATCTTGAAACTAGCAAAGAAAAGTCAACTGAAAATATTTTTGTGCAAGGGCCACAGAATTGAAGCCCACTTCTAGAAGGATGCAAAATTTCATGGGAACATGATGCTGGCAATCAAAGACTGACTCCTGCAGAGTTCCTCAGACTCAAGCCTTGGGATCATCATTCCCCAGCCTCTGCAGAGGTTCAAAGACTAATCCAGTGTTTTACATAGCTACCACACTGAAAAGGGCTTGTGTGCAACGGTAAGGTTAATTCAGAACACTTGTTACAGGTCTGCCCTCCTCAATACACATTGGAAACTGTTATAAACTCCAGTTATAAATTTATGTAGTTGTTAGTAATCCATGTATTTGAGATGTTTCCTGCTATCACAGTGTTACCAATACCACCTCTGAAACAGACAGGAGGCTGACCCCATCACCTGCTTTAGCCCCTGCATGCCACTCCTCTGATGCATTTCTGCAAATATTCAGTGTTATCATATCTGTGTAAAAGAGTACCTGGTTACCTGATGGTGGGACAACCAGCAGCGTTCATTAATTTATACAGATAGCTGTGTTTCATGACAGAGCAAGTCTGCCTCCTTCTTCAGCATCCACTGTCACCTATTCTACATGGAAACTTGCTCCTTTATCAAGTTTGTGTCTCTGCAGCTGATTTTAAGATGCTGCCTGGTCATTGAGTGCTTTGCCCTGCCTATAAAAACGTGTTGGTTTAACACAGTGGTATCTCTTCTGGGTGAAGGGCAAAATCCTTGTTGCTTGTGCACCAATGCAGTCCTGTGGGAGTCTGCGCTCAGAAAAGCACAGATAGTAAAGACAGGCAAATTGGGAAAGGCTCCTGGGGTTCTTCAGAGGACACTGGATGTCCTACTCTCTGTGCCAAGTTCCAAGAGGCCTCAGCCTGGGACTATAGCTAAATACACACAATCATGAGACTCCTCTGTACATGGCACATCTGGCTCACCCAGTTCACCCCACAGACACGCGAGACAAAAGTACCCATGAGTTTTTAATGTTTAAGTGGTCCTCAGCAAACCAGATACTGCTCATTTGCTGAGAGCAGAAAACCAGAGATAAAGGAGCTGAAAGGGTCTATGGCAGAGAGCAGTGTAGAATGAGCCCTTCAGGGCCATCTGGCCCTAACAGCAGCACCAGCCTCCCCCCATACACTCCCCTCCTCCTTCCCCGGCAAAAAGGCCTGCTCCTTCCAGTTGTGGGGAGGGGGAAATGCCATATGGGCTTGTGGCTGGGAGGCTGGAGGGACATCCAATATAGCAGAGATGAAGGTGGAGATAAAGCCAAGTATGCTGGGGAAAATTTATACATCCTCCCCACCTCCTTGCCTCCTCAGCCAGATATTTATGAACCAACATCTCTGCTCTGTTTTACTGAACAGAAAAGACTTACCCTATTGGCAGTTGGCCCTGCCTCATGCCAGACAGGCATTTTTCTTCTGTTATACTCCCCTCTTCTGCCCAGCACTCCCCAGAGCCACTGGCACAGAGATGCAGCTCAGATCAACCAGAACAGAAGTACCCAGAGGATGAACCCAGCCATGCAGCCCCTCTTCCCCTCTCCATTTATCACTGTCAAGCTGCAATAATTGAACATTTGCATCCCCAATTTCACACAGCCATCTCCCCGTGTCTCTGCAAATTAGTAGTCCACCTATATTTACAGACACACATGTCTGCTGGATATCTACTTGTGCTGAGGTCTGCAGAGATGGGGGAGCAGAAGAATGAGAGTTTTCTATCCTGCTGGTGCATGACAAAATGCTCTGGCTTTGAGGCTAGCCAGCAATACTGTGCTTTATTCCTTATGTTCTTCTGTCCTATCTCACAGTGTAACACATCCACATGGTGCTACTGCTGTCGTTTGGAGTTTCTTCTGTTTGTTTGCATAATTTACACTTTTATCTCCTTCCCCTGTGAGCCCTCGTGGAGGTGTCTTCCTTTAGTATGCAGGCCTGGTTGGCCAGTTGCCATAGCAATCCATTGCAGTCCTCATAATATTGCAGGAAGCAAGATCAAAAAGGCAGGATTGTAATAAAGCAAAAAAAAAAAANTCTTTCCCACTCTTCTTCTGCCTTACCACACACAGGGGGACTTTACAAGAGCCCATAATTTTAGGACTGGAGTGAAAGATGAATACAGTTTCAACAGCCACACTGCCAAAAAGCCAGATACCGACAGGGAGGAAGCCATTTAGAAGGGTGGCAGCATGCTCAGCGTGCACACAGCCTCCATTCCCTACAACACTTTATATACCACTTTTTCTCTCTCTGCTAATGTCTGTACTATTTGTCTAGTGACACAACTCCTTGCTCTAATAACAGCTAATGCTTGAACCTAGAGTTTGCAAAGGCTGACACTGGCCCTCAGTGACTGGAGGCCAAGGTAAGCCTCCCTTTACATTTTCCCTTTATTTGACTACAGCAATCTCATTTGCTGTTTTTCCTGGATGTGTTTGAGATGCCCATTTGAATCCAGCCTATTCTATTGTACAAATAACTACTAATCCAGACCTTTACACAGTGGCCTCCAAAGTAGTCCACAGATAGAGCAGCCAAATCACTACCATGAACAGCTGAGCCCCTGACAAACAAGCCTGTGCTATGAAGGAGTTCAGCACAGGAATGCAACATAAACACACTAAAACATCTGATTTGACAACAGTTCCAAAAACAAAGATTAGTGTTCCTGGCCTTGGGGATGCTGCAGCTAATGCTTATATCAGCACAAAAGCTGTATCAGTGCTGTTTAGTGTCTGTTCCAACATTTGCTCCTAACCACACTTGTACCATGGATTTGTGAGGTTATAGGTACCTAGATGAAAGGAGAATACAGCCAGTGCTACCAGAAAAACAGTCCTGGACTCATCACCAAGACCAGGCTCTCAGCCCTGCCTCCCCTGAGCCCAAAGCTGCCATCCATGTCTTCCCTCACAATTCTTCTCCATTTTGAACATTTTGATTTACTTACAAAAATATTAAAAGGAGGGTGTTTTTTTTTTTAATTTCATGTTTTACGGGGAGATTTAGGAGTCAAGGAGATGAAGAATCCATCCTCAGTGGAAAACACTTGGCTTACGGGTAGATTTAATTTATATGAAGCACACCACTCTCATAAGCTCTGCTTGGCATATTAAACTGGTGTCTTACATCTCCTTTCAGTGCCAGAAATATTCATTTCCCACATCATAAAGACCCATCCATGAATAATAATATTAATAATTAAGCACCTGACTCTAGGGCTATACTTTGAGCATCATAACACTCTAATCATTTGCTTATCCCATGATAATTATACTCCTCCATCCTATTTATGTGCTCTGCCTTATTGGTTAACCATTTCTTTGCTAGGGTGTTTCCTGAGAGCCCACCCAAATTTTCAGAGCCCAGGTCTCACCTTCCTAGCAAACTGATGAGGTATGTGCTCAGTATGAGCAGCAGTGTTCCCAAAGACATGCTGCAGTCCCAAGGCTCTACTGATGACCGTCATTGTCACCAGGCTCACAAAGAGGGGTGGCTCAGCAATGCAGAGCAGTAAGTATGTCCCAGCAACCTGTGCTGGCACAAAGCCACACTCATTTCATCTCTTCCTGAAAGGAGAAGTATCCAAAGCAGTGGGAAGCCAGAAGGATGAATCTCTGCCACGCAGAGGCAGGCAGATAATTCCGGCTAAGCTTGCTCAGCACTGGTGAGGAATTGGAAGCAATACAGCTGTGTTAGGATGGCATTCTGCCTGGACCAATTAGGTTTGCTGAGAAGCATCCTCTCTTCCTGCACAGGCTCACCTGATGCCGCCATTAGGGGTTGCTTGGCTCAGTGCTGGTTTTTTCAAGCCCATTACTGTCAAAATTATAGTCCCAGTTCTGCCATCTTTCCCATGCCATGTTTAAATCCACTGATTTCAACTAAAAATACAGTTACTTGCAACTCAAGACAAGAAAAGGCTTACTGCCTGCTTTCACACACTGCCTGCTTTCCTTTGCCATGGTACTCACCTTTCATGTTTTCCCCACCAAAGCCTGCAATTGCAGCCCAAACATCCAAGATTCTTGACTACCTCCTTATCCGTGACAGTCCTGCAAACCCCAGCCACAAATCTGTCCCATGGAGATAGAAACCTCTGGACAGGAAAAGATTCCTCATTATACGCAATCTCACAACATATAATGCATCATTTCTGAAGGAGCTTCAGGAAGAGAGAAGGTTCCTAAAAAGCCAGTGGATAGAAGTCTGGAAGGCCATCAATAAGAAAACAACAGCAGAGAAGCCAAAAAATGGGAAATAATAACTAGTACTTCAAGAGCTGAATATATCAAAAAGTTTAGGGTCAGCAAAGAGGGCTTATGAAAATAACATGAAAGCAGCAAGACCGCAAAAAAAAAGTCTGTTAAGACAAGGAGGCTGGTGTGTCAGGAAAGATCTCTAATGTTGGAAAAAACTACTCTTGTGATTGTTTCCAACTCCACACAACAAACGCAAAACCCACAAACACTGACTTTTATGGCTAAGTGAAAGCAGAGATGGGTGCTATGGCTTGTTTCCTTTGTCTGTTAAATAAAGTACCAATAAAACCCTGTTTCTTGCTGATATCTCAGAACCGGGAAGCAGGAACACATATTCTGGATATGATGGGATTCTATATGCTTACTTGGGTAGAACTTTATTTATCAAAGAGTTACTAGTTACATATGGATGAAGACAAGTCAGATCCCGCAAAATTCAGTGATATAAAGAACGTCTTCTGCAAAGTCTGTTGGAATCAAGAACAGCCAAAACCACTGGATGCCAGTGTAGGATGATACATTTGAAGAGACCATGCTTTCCTCAGCAATGAAACAGCAAGCAAGGGAAGAAAAACTGATTTTTCAAGAAGTCATGAAAATAAGAGAGGCCAGTTTATAAAACCATGACATGTCAGATTCCAGCACTGGTGCTAACCGAGCATCAGAGTAACTTCTCATCAGATTTTAGTGCCTTGAGGTACTGACGTACACAGAAATGATTAACCCTCTTCATTGATGTCACGCAGAAGGGTATCATGAAGGAAGCAAGTACCCAAACAGCTTGTGGTTCCCCACATCTCTAAAAGCAAGTCACACCATGTCAAACAGGAACACGACAGCTCCTGTCTGGAGCTTTGCCTGGGGCTCAGTCTGTGCTGGAGAGCTGCACTTCTTTGTTATCCCAAGATATCTACAAACCTCCCCAGCCAAGTACACGTTGTCTTAAAGGCGTTTTATGCAGATTTTCTTATTCCTTTAGGGAACATGGGACAGACACCTCTTGCAGCACTGCCTAAAGCACAGTGATATGCAGAGGCACGGTCTCCTTCATTTTTCCCCCTTTGCAACACTGCTATGCCAATCCTCCCTCTTTTCAGTCAGACAGCTGCACACGAAATACCTGGAAGGACCTCACAGGGGCTGTAGTTTCACACAGAAGCAAAGCACCACCCATCAGCTGCAGGAAGTCAGAGCCCAGAGGCAGGAGCTGAGCAGCTGCTCATTGGAAGCAGCTGATGGTGAAATCTTGCCTCCCTGCAGGGCAATTCTTCCTGGCTCTTGAGCTCAGGTAGGATCCTCACCTCCTCCTGCCTGGCTTGGAATATATCCTACTAATAACCAATATCACCTTACTTTGTGCTATGACTTCTTAGCACTGCAGCCATAACAACTAAAAATCCTATTGCCTAACCACAATTAGTTAAATCATTAACATTTCAAGCCCTTCAAGTCAAAACCATTAAAATACCCCTCAACAAATAACCAGAAACAGATACTTCCAATCATCGTTTTAACAGTGTAACATAGCCTTATCTGATGATCTATGCAAACACAATACACACTAGAATACTTGCAATACTTCCTGGAATACCCTACTTATCTGGAATATTTGCCAACAACTTGCCACAACTATTGACTTTGAGTGTTTTTTGTTAAGTTTATTATCTGCCCAGTGTGACTAATCTGTACACCATATTTCTGCAGTTCCTGCTTAACTGTAACCTCCAAGAAGCAAAATCAGTCCTCATAGTAGCTGTTGACCAGCTCAGTGTGAATACTTCTGTATGTCTATAACTCATGGAAGCTTCTGCAAGAGTCTCCTTTTCCCAGCATCTCTATGAACTAAGCCATGTTGGTCAGAGTAAACAGAGGAAGCCAGAGATATCATGGGGATGATAGTGCAATAATTCATACTAGATTATATAATGAAACTGGGTCGGGGCAATGAAAACCATCAACCATCCATCAGTGGCTTTTGTCAGCAGCCATTCAAGCTCTTTCTGGCACAGGGCACTACTCCACCAGTTATCTTGGGCTTCTTGTCTGATTCAAGCTCAGCACTAAAATTGTGTTTTACATTGTTTAAACACAAACCAACAGATATACACTTGTATAAATGACACACAAGCAGCTCTGCCTCACTGCATCCTGGAGAAGACAACCCTGAACATAACCACA
This sequence comes from Bombycilla garrulus, assembly GCA_013400315.1. NCBI lineage: Eukaryota > Metazoa > Chordata > Aves > Passeriformes > Bombycillidae > Bombycilla > Bombycilla garrulus. The sequence goes on from VXBU01011679.1 coordinate 361,024, forward strand.
AGACTGGCACCTGAGAGCTACAAGGACCTGAGGCTAAAACCCAACTGTTGTTTTATACACTTAATTGTCCAAAAATATTCATTCATTGCAACAGTCTGCTGTGTCATGTACGCAAGACTGCAAGAGCTTCAGGGCAGAGGCCATCATTGGGTTTTGTATGTTTATACAGTGCCTACAACAACAACACAGTAGCAACAGGAAATCTAATAATTAAGTTATTACAGTTACAATGACAGAGCTGAGCAGCAGTGATTCTGGCTGTGTCTAAGCTGCATAAATCCATTTGATGCTCATACAGATATTCTAACCTCCCTGGCCTATTAAAGAGTCTAATTCTTGAGAGCAGAAAATTGGGAGAGAAAATAATGCACTGAAGGTTAGCAGTCCTAGTACACAGCCGCTAGTTAGAGTAAAACAGTGGGTCAGTCAAGGAAGTAAAAAAGTCTGCTTCCAAATCCCTGCTCTGAATGCTGTGAGTTAAATTCCTGTAGCCTACAGAGTGTAGAATTGAGAATGACAAAGGTGAATGGGATTTTTTTTTTCATGAATGGAGGAACTGGTAACAAAAACTCCTCAGACCTGCAAGTTAAGTCAGCCTTGGTAGCCTCATCACTGCCATTGCACAGCAGCTTTCCTCTCTATGATGTTAAAGCCTTAACACTTCCTCCTTCTATTCAGTTAAAATCAATAACATGGGGCTCCACATCGCTCAGACCAAGTCAGTGGGGCAAACTCAGCCACATGGGTCATCTCTGACTCTGACTGGTGCTTCAGCTGCATTAATAAAAGATCATTCAGTCTAAGCAGCCACATGACTGTAACCCCATTACTCTTAGTAGGACTCAGGCCAGAGAGGACAGACCCTATAATCTATCTGCTGGTAATTTTTAAGCAGACCACAGCCCAGATTCATAGTTAATGGAGAGGTGAGAAGAAAGAGTAAAAACTTCTGTTGCTTCTTTTAGCTAGTATTGTCAATACAAGTAGTAATATGCTGCCTGTTATACCAGAAATTCTATGAACATTAATGTCTGCTTTTTAAACAACTGCTCTGAAGTGATCGTACTCTCAGTTAATGACAGGCACAACAGGTGGGTGGAACAGGAGGAGACAAGCAATGAATAAAACAAGAACATTTACATTCTCAGCAGTTACTATATTTCTCTACATCTCAAGAGTTAAGGCACCCTTTCTGCAGCACTCCTCTGTGGGACCTGTTCATCATTTGTATGACAACATCTGCAAACATGTTAGAGAACTGCTTGCTGCAATGTTTGGCACTGCAAGCGATATGGACTCACAGGGTATTTTAAAACAAACCAGAAAGGGTACCAAACACTGATCCCATTTGCACCTGACCTAAAAACTCCAAAGACTAAAGCCCTACCTACCCCATTAAATGTCACACTGTCCTGTTACTGCCTTTGGCTCTGAAATCTTAACGGCAGGGAACAAGGCATACAGTTGAGAAGTTAAAGCAATAGAACAGAGGAAATGTGTCTGGGAAAGAGCTTGAGCCTCTTGTGTTCTAGCTCAGGGTTTTGCTGAGACACCACACAAGGGTAAGATCTTACTGGGCTTGCCTGCACTGTCTTCTGCAACCAGTCCAGTGTTTTGGTATTGAATGCCTCTAGCAAATGGAAAAAGAGGCAAGCCCTCTCCTGTATGAAGCACCAGGGAACACTGAGCATCAGTTATCAGGTCTGTGACTGTTGTTTCAATAGCTGGTCACCTATGGGAGGAGCAAGTTCCCAGGAAGAATCAGAAACTTATACAATCCTGAAATTCAAAGATCAAAAGGCTCAAAGAAAGACTGTCTCCTGAAAGGGTCAGATACAGGGCCCAGTAGCCATCCAATTAAATTCTGGAACATTCATTATGGAATCATTAGTAAGTCAGCGGCTGTTGGTGACCCCGGCCTACCACAGTGCTAACAGCCCCAAAGCAGGATGCAGCCAGAGGCACAAAACCCATGTGCAAAAGTGCTTCTGGGCAGGTGACAAGACCCTGGACACAGGTTTAGCAGGGCATTTACTTGTTGCTCTGTGAGCCCCAGCTTCCCACAGAGCCACCCCCACTGACAAGGGGTGCCAAGAGAGGTGCTCATTCTGGGCTCCTTCCACTCAGGGAGGCAAAGCACTTAGCAGAGCTGCAGGACAACAGGGCAAAAGTTGCTTCCCCCTGCAAGGAGACATCTCTCTGTTCCACACTTACCATGAGCCGCCCTGCAACACTTGTTATGCAAGAGAGCTGCAAGGTCAGGTGGAAGGTGTGAGAAGAAAATTGCCATTCCTCCTTGAATGAACAAGCATGAAAATCCTGCAGCCATCCAGGGTGGCTGCAGGTGAAGCTGGCTTACCCCTGCCACTCAGAGCTGCTTTAGCAGCTGTGAATTTAACAAGAGTAGTATTAAAATAACCTCATTTATAAAAGCAGGCAGGCTGAGTGACATTTCTATTACAGAGCACACAGCACCGGGAGATTCCCTGACGCTGCAGCAAACCAATACAATCTGCATTACGATGCACTATTCTCCCTGCAGCACACACAGGGCTGTGCTCTCCTGGTATAACACCAGGTCTGACTCTCCTCCCCTAGAGCTGGGGGAGATTTGTTACAGGCTTTGGTGGTAGTAAGATCAAGTACTAAATCCATGAGTAACCACTTATGTTATTTGCATTCACTACAGCCTGTTCATCTTGTATAATCAGCATTATATATCTTGTGTATCATTCTGTCTCTGCAATCCTGCAGCATGCTCACAGCTCAGTCAGAAATGGGAGCAATATCTTTCAGATGTTGGATAAAACTGTGTTATAACATCATTTCCACCTTACACTGTATGACTGAGTTATTCAGACACTTAAACTGGGCATAAGTGAAGTGAATGAAAGGCTCACATTAGTTATTTGGACTTCTTCAAAAATCTTAGCGATGTACCGGAATCTCTTTTATAGATTCCTATCCTGCTCTCTACAAAGACTGCTGCTGTAAAGTATAGTATGTATTAACAAACATAACAAAACAACGAGGTCAGATGCCCTTAATTACACCAGTTTAAATCCAGAATTACTTTGATAAAATCAATGGGATTATTGATGTTTACAATGGTATACTGGGGAGCAGAATTTGACACTTAATCTCTCTCACATGGGTTGCTGCCCTGCAGCAAACTGCAGGTCCTAGTAATCTGTTCAGATGCCATCAATGTAATCTGTAGTAACTGCTCTGCATCTAGCAAGTTAGTATAATGATCTAACACTGAGCAGTAACAACAATTAATGCTTATAGCCAAGGCATGCACTGTCCTCTATAGCAACATAACATGCACAGATCCTCTGCAGTATATTGCACTGTTTAGCTGTATATATCAACAGAAGCATCAAAAGCAAGATCCTGTCCCTGCAATACCATTGGTTTTATTCTGCCTCTCAGCACTCACTGGGCCTGATTCTGCCTATCTCATCTAAGGGAAGGCATGATGACAGGCTCACTTCTCTCTGGCTGGACAATCAGGGTTGTCCTGGAGCACACTGGTACTCAAGCTGAGGAATCATGCACCCCAATGGAAATTGTGAAATGCATTCATCTACCTTTTCTGCCCCTTTCTAGTAACGTCATTTACCAAAATTTCTGAAATGTTTCTTGAATGTACATAGGCTTCATCTATACAAAACCTTCTTTTTCATAATGACTATAGATTTTGAAACATAACAGTTTCTTGCCTTTTTCTAAAAAACAAATTATCAAAATTCCAGTCTTTTCATTGTGATTCAAGAGAGAAAAAAATTGTAAATCAAAGCCATAAAGAAAAAAAAGTACATTCTAATAAAGACACTAGGCTCTACTCTAGATGCCTGTGGTCTGTGATTGTCCCCACACCAGTACAAAGATGGCAGCAACACATGTTCAGTCACAGCATACTTTAAAGCTATTCTGTGGCACAGTAAAAAGGAATACATGGTGTAAATGATAATCCCAAAGACTGATACTAAAATTGCCTCAGATGTTTCACAACTGGATATAGCTCAGCTATTACATATTAATTTGGCTAGAAAAAGCCCTGCTTTTACAGTATTCAAACTGCAGGCAAGATACAGGGGGATGACTTTTATGCAGGTAGGTGGGCTCCTTTTTCATCCTGGACCTCTGCTGAGTTAAAGGTTTATAAGCCACAGCAAGCTTGCCACTATCACTATTCAAAAATGATGCCATCTTAAAATAGCACAAAGGCAGATCTCAAAGAAAATAGCACTGTTTCCTTTCCTACAGTCAGCTGTGTATACGCCATTCTCATGTTACACAGATGGACTGAACAACCTCTTGTCATTTATCTACAGATACAAATGCTGTACCTAAAAGCTGTTACTCCTTGGCTGCAGTGCCTTCAGTAATGGCTGCTTTTTCAACCCTTACTGATCATAAATTACTTCCTAAATGAGAATATGTTTATTTAACTTGTATGCAAGAGGCTTGTGCTTTGAAAGAAATCCTTCCCTAAGAGATTTAGGTACTGGGAAAAGCTGCTCTGGGTCAGTGCAGATCTGTTTTACTAACTCTTGGAGAAGAAAAGTTTCCAGATACTCAAATATTTATCACAAAATATGAAAAATTAGTATCAACATTCAAACAAGTTCAGAAAAATAATTTCCCCATAAAGTACGCTCACCTTTCCTTCCCATTCCAAATGCAAGTGGGAGTGGCACAGACAGTGCAGCACAGCTCCACCCGTGTGCACAGCGGTGCCTTTTCCACGCTTCTGAACGACTGAAATTCTGTTCAGCAGCTCAGGATTTCATTCACTCCGGCATTCCAGTGCCTCGTAAACTGGATTTTTTTTTTGTTTGTTTGTTTTCCTTTTTGCTAAACAATCCCTTGCACAGATGTAGATGTGTGGAGCTTCACAGACCAGTCTACACAGAGGGAAGCTCCTTCCTAGAAGGCACAAGTCAGAGGTTTATGCCTTGACATACATGGTCCTTGCAGCTTTATCATTATGTTTCACTTCATTCCTTTTTATCCAGCTCTTGATGTTCTCAGCATTTAAAGACAACAAGCAGGTATCAAGATCATGAAGGCAGCTTCAACATTCAATTCAAGATTCCATTGATTTACACAGGAAATTTCATGTCCACCTTGTTTTTCCTGCCTTAGAAAATTCTCCTCTTTACTTCTTTGGATCCTGCTGAACTCCTTGCCAAGTGCTACATTTTGTCAACATGTTCTGCCACATGTGACTCTAGAATATTTTCTTCAGTTGTTTTAAAAATGTTACCTATCAAAGACAACGTTTATGATCCACTATCTCCTTCCTCTCCTACTGTAAAATGCAGAGAGGGAGTTTCCTCACCATTATCATGTTAGTCTTCATTTCACATGCTTCTGGATTGATTTTTTTTTATTCTATGGAATTAAAATAATTCTCCATTATTGCCCCCTTCTCCAATTTAAATAATCTTTTTTCATGTAAGCTGCCTCATGTTTCTAAGAATAATCACTTCTCCGTGAACATTCTTATTTTTATAATGTTTTTATGAACACAGAATGCCTGAGAACGGACCCAGAACCCCACGTGAGGGCTTGTAGAGGAAATGTGAAATGTCCAGGTCTTAACCAGGAGCAGCTCTGGCTGCTGAGACTGCTGACAGTCTAAATCAACAGTTATCAACCCTTCCCAGGTTGCAGATGCAAAAAAAAATTCCCATTGGCTGTCCTAGGCTTTTTATAGCAAATCTAAGCACACCGTCAACAGGCTCACTTCCCTTTTGGCGCTTTCTGAAGAACCTCTGGGAGCCTCCAGACCACAGATTATAAATCATTAAATCAGTTGTCTTTAAAAGAGGTGCAAATTTCTCATTCAGCTTAAAAAGGTGTTAACAGTACAGTGCAGCAGCAGCAACCCAGGTGTCAGCACTCCCAAGCAGCCTGACAGAATGAGGACCAACGGAGGCATCAGATAATTTTGCCATTGTGCAAGGATTTGAGGAACACAGCTGGTATCAACATCTAGATTTTTCAGCCCAACCTTTAACACTGGTGTCCTAATTCAAAGCAAGAAGTTTAGCGAAATTCTGTTTCTCTTCCTATGTCTTTGACTAGCATTAACATATGTAAATTTTTATGCAAACATGTGACATTTAAAGGTAAAAACTCTGCTCTATATAATAATTACATACATTTATAAAAAAGGTTTTTAAAGACCTGTGAGATAAAAGAGAGAGCATATAACTGTTATACTTAAACGTCCTACACAAGTTCAAATAGGTATTGTAGCTAAGATAAGATTTATCTTCTAAAGTTCTGATTCAGCAAGACACTTTAACATGTAAGAAATTTTAAACATATAAATATAACCGAGAAATACCGGTTTCTTTTCCAAAGAAAGTGTTGGAAAAGTTTTTAATTTCCATTGAAAAGACATTATTTGACTAATGATAAATCAGATCTTTAAACAAAGCATTCTCAAATCGATAAAATTTCTTTCCCCAAAAAAGAATTTTTATTTGATTTTTGCCTTCAAAAGAGAAGAGACATCAGAAAGTTTCAGCGAATAAAAATACAGCACAAAATTATATTTTTCCATTCTACCCCTGCAAGCTCTGCAGTAAACGTGAAGCTTAACTATGCTGAAACAAAGGCTGGGTGGGTTTCCCCAGATCGGCGCGTTCGGGCAGGTCCCCGCAGTCTCTGCTCAGACGCTGCGGGCCGGCCGCGGGTCTGCAGTGCAGCATCCCCGAGGCACTCGGGAACTGCCGAGAGCCGCAGCCCAGCCCCTGCGCGGGGTCCCAGCTGCCGTTCCCTCCAACTCATTTGTGCTTGACCCGAGCTGCGCGGCGGCGCGGGGCTCGCTGCCTCCACCGGGCTGTGCCGGGAGCCGATGCCCCGTGCTGCAACCACACGGGTAACGGGGCAGACACGGGGCACAGCAGGCCCCGGCCCTGCTGCAGATAACTTCTATTTGCCTAGAAGGATAGGTAAATCCATGGACAAATCACCAAGAAATATCTTAACAAGGATAGAGTGATGATGAGATGGATGTGCTAGAGGAAGTGGAAGGTGTGTCCAGCCTTGCCTCGATGAGCCTCTGTCTTTATTGGGACACCATGGCTGGGGCACAGGGCAGCCACAGAGCCAGCAGGGGCTTCAGTCACCTCGCTCATCTTCCCTTTCTGCATTAACACCTACCAGGCTGCTCAGCTTTGCTTTAAACTTGAACAGAGAATTAGGCCATCCCCTCCTCAGGAAGCAGCTAGGGAAGGAATATGAAAAACGTACACAAAATTAATCCAGGCCAGTGACAACCTGAGGATGGGGGGGAGGAGCAGGATTTATTCATTTTCATGACAATAGCCACAGAGAAAAGAAATGCTCTCTTGCCTCTCCCCAGGGACTTGAATTGAATTCCCAGGGCTGCCAATCAGATCAAGAATTTAACACGATTTATTCTGTGGGGAGCCTGTCTGGAGCCAGTGTGTCAGCATCTGGATGATGCCCTGAGCCTGTACAAGCAGAGCAGCCAGAATCATGGATCTGCCTGGCTTGACATGCATTGAGAGATTCTGGACACAAGCACAGAGAAACAGGTTTTCCCTCATTTATGGCAACATAAAGATGGAGAGTCATGGAAGCCTGTATTATTTAATTAAAAACTCAAATGGTAGAACACAAGTTTCAGACCAGAAATCATTGGTATTACTGTGGATGACACTCCCACAAACCAGGATCTTGGCTCAGGCTCAATGACTGGCAATAGACTGCTTGAAGCAGTTCCCACTTGGAATAGTGGTTTTGTACCAATGCGGGCAGGAAAAGAGACTCAGCACAGTATGAGGCTGACTTTTCTTCTGGGACAGTTTGCAAAGAGTTAAACTGCAGCTTATGTGACTTCTAGCCACTGCTTGCAAAATTAATTCATGTTTCAGGCTGTAGAGCACTATGAACCACTCAGAGTGCCATGGGGATGATAAGCTCTTAGGTCAATTACTGCACAGATGTGCCCCAGTTTGGCTGCCTCTCGTTTTAGTAATAATGCTACATATATATTTCTGTGTATTTAGCCTATACAGATTCATTGCAGAGAAAGCTGTAATCTACAACCCAAATATTCCCAAGTTTGTATATTTGTTATACAAAGTTTGCATGGCTGTTTCTATAGAAACAAACAGGACCATATGGGTATTTCTGTCACTAGCAGTTCAATCTTTCCCTCACTGCAGTTTCATTTCTTCCACTGTGGTTAAATGCTCAACAAGAAAAAAATAACAGTGCAAAGAATGCCAAGTCCCCTTTTGTTCTTTCCCAGAGAGATGTTGCTTTAAGCATGGCACAGCGAATGCAAGACAGCATATTCTACCAAAAATCCTGGAAAGACTTCCTGCCAGCAAGAGACTGTTCTGAATTTCCTCAGAAACTGAAGAGTTGAGGGAAAGGATCTCCCGCTGCAAACATGAAACCCAGTCCGACTGAAAAACACTCCAGCAGAATTTCAGGAGACAATTGGTTATCAAGAACTGGCAACTACAGCATGCAGTGAATCATGTATCATGTGCAAAAGTACCACTGGCATTGCCTCATCCTTCCAGTGCATCATCACTAAGCCAGAATATAAGAAGATTTCATATTCCATCTGGTGCAGGAAAAATTTCAGCTACTACCAAGGTCTCCAATGAGTAGTACTAATGATGAGAATGGATGCCATCACTTATGTTGCCTATTTGCCTGTATTAAGCTCAAATTATTTTGATAACATCTATAAATGGATGCATACCATCCATTGGGAAATCCTCATCTTTCTATTTTAAGGAAAGAATGTTTCTGGATAGAAATTAAGAGTTGGAAGGGCAATGTTTCATTAAAAGCACCATGGAAAAGATTATGCAAATAACTGCAAGAAAGGCGGGCTGTATTTTGCTGCAACTTACAGATTGATCCAAACTGAGAACTCTGTATTATTGTTATTCACCCATTTAAGGTCCTATTTTCACTTCAGTTTCCATAGAAACCTGTTGTCCTAAATCTGCAGCACTTATAGCCTTTTAGTGTCATGGGTTCTTTCTTTACAGCTCTAATTACACCATCATCCACAAGGGGAAATGGCTGGGATGCTTTTCCCACCACAGAAACATTCAGGAAGTGCTGCTCTGTAGACAGAGGGAGTATAAAACCTAATCATAAACCTTCAGACATTGCCCTTTTTGGACAATTCCCCTATGTCACAGCTGTATACTTTATTGTTTGGGTTTTGAACATGGGCCATGGCAGAAATAAGAATTGAATCTGCAGAGAAAAAAAAAAATTGGGTTTTTGCCTTTTCTCTGTCTGTTCTGGTCTATTGTAAAAACAATTATATACAACTGAAGAAAATGGAAAAAATACTTGTAAATTAACTACACTGGTGTCACATGGATATTAAGGTTGAACAAAGCTGTCAAGACATATGGACCAGAAAGACCTCCCACTGCCAAAGGAATGAAGCTTGTGCCCTTTTATTAATTTACTTCAGCTCTCAGGTCTGCATACAATTTTCTTCTCAGCATATGAGGGGTTAAGGTTCCCACCTATGCATTCCAGATAGACTCAATAAGACTTTTTCACTGTGCTAATATAAAACACACAGAGACCTTTGTCTTCCTGCACACTGGTAAAATGCCCGTTGTGCTATGCAGATTATTATTGTTATTATTATTTCTGGCACTGTCACTTCTAGCTATGGTGCTTCAAAGCAATGATATTAAAAACATAAAGGCAGGCAGCCCTTTGGAAATAAGGAATTGCAACAGCAATGCAAAGAACTTTTTATAGCACCCCTTATTGAAACATCTGGAGGAAGTATCATCTAATGGTGAGCGAAGACAGCTAAACAGCCAGGACTCCTATGCTCTGCTCTGGGTCTGTCACTGTCACTGATTTCCCATAACCCTGGCAAGTACCTTCAAAGTTGTGTAAAAGTGCTATCTACCCAACCTTGCTTCTTTATGAGAGATAAAGAAGTAATTTAAGATGTGCTGAAACTTTCCTTTATTAGCAATAAGAAGAGATGTGTCTACATGTAGACAGTTTTCTGTTATCACTGCAGTGGGACAAAGGTGCTCAAAGACACAGCTGACCATCGCCACCCAGAACGAGCACTTACCTCCCACACCTGATCACTTACTCCTCCCATCTCTTCCATCCTTATTGAGGCTGTGTTTTCACCAGTTTGCAAAAGGAATACTTGTGAGCGCTCCCTAATTTTCTCTAAAGCCAACAATTTCCCTATTGCAAACAACCAAAACTGCTTAAACAGACAGTCAGCTTAGCCTGGGGCTCTTCCAGTGACCAGTGTAGACAGTAACATCAGTTGGTGTGGTAACATCTTTTACTAGAACAGATAAGCTTGGGGGTTTTTGTATTTAGGAAGTGCTGCATGCTCAGAGTGTACCTGCTTCAGGTGAGAAGCAGGAGAGAAAAGTGAGAAGACAAGAAAAAGAATTATCTGTGGCATTCCTGACATCAAAAATAGTAGCATCATGTATGGGGCAATAGCAGTTCTGTTTACTGGCTATATAATAATCAGAAAAATACCTAGATTTCCAAATCTTGTTCAGTTGACATCTCAGATAAAATTATTTAGAAGCAGAAATTGTTGAGACAAAGGTATTCCCAAGATGGCAGGAGGAGAGGATACAAAATACAAGCCTGTTCTTTTGCTATATTCACAACACAGTGTGGTCCTCACTTAGAGTTTATTACTATACAACTCTCAAGGCAAAATAGCAGAAACATAAAAATCATGACATCCCAGCCATACGCACTGCTCCAAGCAAATGCAGCAAAAGAAAAACTGGAATATTTATTTGGCTCTTCTTGTAATTGTTGTCCTCTTGCCATAATTTCTGTGAATAATGAAGCTTCACGCTTTCCATGATTGTCATTCTACATCAGCAAAAAGCCACTTGCCTAAGATTTTTACAGAAAAACGAGAAACAGAACAACAAAAGTAATCCCAGCAAAATCTGCACCACAACTATTTTCAGTGTTAGAGAATGTTTTACATTAGTCTTTTAACCACAGTGACTGCAGTTTACCAATTGTAGGCAGCTGTTTAAAAGACAACGTACAACAAAACAAAAAACTCATTCCCTACCCTTCAAAATGGTACAGAAATCAAACTTTTGAAAAGTGAGCAAATTCAAGAAATTTACATGGAGTAGAGATACATTTGACAGGTAAATTATCTTTTGGTTTGGTATCCTACATCCTGACACTCTCCAGAAGCAAGGAACTGCTGTGTTTGACCAATATTTCCTGAACAAAAGGGGCTTCCAAACCTAAACGGGGGTCATGCTGACCCCACTAGATAAGGTTTTTAATCCTCATGAGCTGTGTGCAGTCTTATACAACTTTGCTCTCATCAAACTGTTACCTGTTCCAAGCGTTTGCAGATGTTTTCCAGCTGTGTCAAAGGCTACCATTTTGACTTTGTTGTTAATGACACTTGAATGGTTTCCTTTGAAAATAGTTCAGGTCCCCTTACACTCCAGTTCAGGGGGTGAAAGCAGAACGCAGGCTCAGTGTTCCCAGCCTGCTCTGCCAGTTGTTGCCATGCAAGACAAGGGCAGCTCTCACATAGGATGAGCAGGATGTGGGAACTAAATCACTGCTTGGGCACTGGCAGCCCTTGCAAAGATATTTCCAAGCTATGCCTGGGGAGAAAAAGAGGCCACCAAAGCGCTTGTTTCCAATCAGCTTATGCTTCGACACTGAAGCAGCCTGTGCTCTGGGGTACATGAGGATACATTTGACAGGGACATAACACTGGCTGGAAACTACTCAGGAGCAAAGAGGAAAACATGCCTGGGAAAAGCAAGAATATAGTAGTAATGTTTCATGCAGAAGAGGTGATACATCAACCAGGTACTACAGGTACAGACTCATCCCGTAGGGAAAGAAAGAGTGTGGGGGAACACCTTGTTTCTTGTTGCTGGAGGGACAATTAACAAAACTCTTCTTCTTGGGGTCAATAAGCTTTGTTTTTACCCATGCTTGGTGGGGACATCAATCCCAGAATTCAAGTGTGGGAGAGCCGTCTCTGTTTCCTTGATCAACACATCAGACTGAGCCTGAGCTCTGCACTGTACTGCAGATCTTAGTACTGCATTCATTGCCTGTGCCCAAAAAGATTCAGTCCTCCTTGCATTTGGTCCCATTTCCTGACAAGATACACTGTGGAGAACACACTATGGACAGGTGTTAGAGCATACAGGAGGGGCTGGGCTGTGCTGTGCAGTGTGTTAGAGGTGTGTGAAAACACCTCTTAATGCACAGGAGAGTTAGAAAACTCTCTGTTTTCTAACTCTCTTCTAACTCCTAGGAGAGTTAGAAAACACCTAAGCTCACAAGAGAAACTCAGCAGCTCCAAGATGGAGTTTTTCCTTCAGTGTTCTAGTTAATTATGGCTTACCTCACTTCTCCCCTCAGAAATCCCCTTTGTCCTTTCCACTAGTGTGCTATTAAGTGTATGATGCTCAGCACTGACAGGTGACAAATGAAGCGTAAGTTGGTTCACCACACTGACCCTTCTTGGCAGGGTTTACCCAGCTGGGCTTGACCTCTTCTTGCCAGCTAAGCAAATTTCCCTTCTCTGAAATTCTGCTCACAGGGTGCTGCTTCATGGCAAAGAACCAGAGCAGAAGCTACTCACTTCCTAGTATAGGATTCGGAGGAGTCCTCTTCTAGCACCTCAGTTAAAATCATCAAGAAAGCAGATACAGCAGAATGCAAAGAATATTCTTTTGATAAATGGATTATTATAAGAATTTTTTTTTCCACGAGAAAGGGCCTGAGGGGAAAATGGACAATTGCTGTAATGCCATCTATCCCTCCAAGCCAAGGTAGCATGTCTCTCATTAAAATACTGAATTTTCTGAGCAGCTGTCAGCAAGCACAAGCCTTCCAAATGAACTGGTCAGCAATAACCTGCTTTCATGACAACGTGCAAAGAAGGGAGCAGGAGGGGTGATTTGTACCCAGTACAAAAATAAACCACAAAGACATCCCATGCAGCAGATGCACAAAGCTGAGCTCTGCACTTCAGAATGCTCCCCAGAGAAGGAGCCAAGGAATCAAAGCAAAGAAGCAGTGATACAAATAGCCTGACTTTTTCAAACACATCAAAGGCCAGAAAACAAGTCCCTCTCAACCCCAGGGACCAAGACAGAAAAGATCTAATAAAGAATTCAAATGCCATAATCACATAATCCAATAAGCTACAGTTAAACCAAAACACCTCTTTAGCAAACATCTGTAAGTGGGACAGGAAAGGCTCCGAAATGCTCGGCCTGGATGGCTCCCTTCACTTCTCCCTGTTTACACATCACCTCCTGTCAGTGAGCAAAGCAGATGTGAAAGGTTCATTCTTGGTTTCAAATTCCCACACAGGAAAATAGGAAAAGGGAGAAGAGCATCTCAACAAAAACATCCAGCATAGTTTGACCAGTCTCTGAGAGCTGAGCAGTACAGAATCTGCACTGGACTGACTTGCTGAGGTGAAAGATGGTTAAGATATCTGTGTGGGAAAGATGAGAAGGGGTAGGGGTTGAGACAGACAAAGAGAAAAAAAAAATCCTCTCCAGACTGCTGCCAAGGTAAGTCACTTTCTCTATTCTCCGACAATATTCCACCCCTTGTTTTTCATTTTATTCTGGATACATTCCTCCCTCTCTTCCAGTCCCACATGGGACTTCCTTGTAATGCCTGAATCTCGTCCTCGTCCTCTTGTATTATCTAGGACTCCATCAGTCATTCAGCCCATGTACCTGCTTCCCCAGGTGTGTCTCTTCTATCGCCTCCATCCCAAGTCCGCCAAACAGGGAGAAGGCTCACTTTGCCCTTGTACAGCAGTGGCAGCTGCACCAATTATTGTGAGTCTGAGGCAGGCTGACTCTGATGCTCTCATACAGCAATCACATTTCACAGAAAGAAGCTTTCCATTCCATATTGGCATCAGTCAGGGACTTTGTCCCTCCTTTGACATGCTGAGTAGGACTATCTCCTTCTCCTTCCACACTCAGGCATGTGGACAGGAGCAGACTTAGGGGACAATTCGGACCTCATCTGAATAAGCAGATCCAGAATTACAAACATTCATTTAACAGAAAGGCCATCCATGGTCTAACTGGAGTAATCAAGAAGAACAAGTTTTGCTGACGTGTACATCCCTTAGGTATTTGCTTTTATACCAGCTCCTGAGTACAGGCAGTGAGCAGAGAGCAGTAAATCTCTCTGAAACACAGCAGGGGATGGCAGCACCAGAAAGGGTCATTTCCTCTTGCAGAGACTAGAGCAGGCAAGTGCTGCTCAGTGGGTATAAAGGCAGAGGAAAAGGGGCCCCCAGCTCCTCTGATACACTTGTATGTACAGATAATCTGCTTCTGCAGAATCCTCATATTGTCTGCTGAATTTGTACTTAAGCAGTAGAATTAACATTTGCAAATACGTCAACCTTGTACTGGAAGAATTCCATTCTTGGGACTTTCCTTCCTGTGCAGCCTCCTGTCATTAGCCTCTCTTCTACTACACAAGCCATGTGTTAATCCCTGTTTTTTCTGAGTACAATATTCCTATGAGACACCTTACAAAGTGCTTGGCTGAAATCTAGCTAGATGATGTCTGCTGATGAATCAAGACAGTCAAGCTTTCTTGTTAAAGAAATACATTAAATCAAGTGTAGACATGAGAACAGTACAGAACTGGTGGACTCAAATGTTGCTGCAGTTTTAAAACACAACATGTATGCTCATGCCAGCAGCAGTTTTGGATGTGATGTCTCAGTTTTCACAGCAAGTATAAAGTGTAGGCACCTACACAAAATTCTGGCAAGGGATGAGGAAGAATGCTGGAGTTCAATGAAAAAGCACTTTTTCTATAAGTATTCATTACGGAGAGGAGCACAACTCAATGCAGCCATTACAATTCTAAGAGTGGGAATTAACTTACTGGAAAAGGTTGGGCAGTAACCCAGACAAAACTCCCATCTGGAACTAAGCCAAAAAGGGTCATCAGCTCTTTTAAACTCCTTGCTTTATGCTATATGAAATCACTTTTTGTTGATGCAAAACATGACAGTACTTGCTAGGGCATTCAAGAAAAATCTATTACCTTGATATGCCACATACACAGCTCGGCAACAGAGCAGAATGCGTGAGCACGCTCACACCAATCATACAGTGAATTTCAGAAAGAGGGTTATAGCAGAAATGGGAGGGAAGTGCTGAATTGCTGTATATGATCTTTTACATGGTGAGCTATCAGTTGATTTATGTAGCAAATCCCACAGAGTTAGTTCATGATAAATTCATGAGGCGTGTGCTTTTGATCGTGCCGTGCTCTTCTCATGTCTTGCCATTTTCAGCTCCCTCTTTATCCACCTTCTGGAGACATTATTCTACTTCATGCAGTAACCTGGTGAATAGACAACAAGGACTAGTCTGCATTGGTTGCCTCTGCTGAAATGCCACATTCTGGGAAGGGAAGATGTGCCTAAAGAAGTTAGAAGCCCAGGAGATGTAAGTGCAAGCAAGCTGCTTGCAGGAGCTAAGTCTCTCCTAACATACCCAAGCATGTACATCCACATGAGGAAAAAAGAGCTGATGGGGACCAGTTTTCAATCAGCTGGCTTTAGTCAAAGGTGCTCTGTACCTTACATGCTCAAAAGTACTCCCAACTTCACAAGGCACTTAGTGGACAGATGACTTTCCCTGCTAAACTGGGAGAGATTAACTCTTTCTTCAAAGAGAGAAGCAGTCTATAGATTTAAAAGGTGCATCAGCTCTTGCTTAAGCCTCAGATGTCATAAATTCTTCAGTCTACACTCATTCCCAGTTCATAATTACTCTGCATAAGTATAGCTACACTTAAGGAGTAACCAGAGGCATTGCAGCCATGGAGCCCTGCACAAGTGAGCCACCAGACACCAAGCAGACTTTTGGAATGGTTGTGCAGCCCTTTGTACTGCTGTACTGCTTTGAACAGGCACCTTTTGGACCAGCATTAAAGATGATTTGGAGCACACTGGGGCATTCCTCCCTTCTCAGCCTTAGATCTGCTCCCACTGAAGCCAGCAGTAATCCTAGAGAACCTTGCATATGAGTTCATGGAAGCAGGGAAGATAACTCTATTCAAGCCCCATACTGCTTTATAGTTTGCAATTGCTCAGTACACAGAAATAATGTTCCAAAGATGGTTTTAGGGCGCAAACAATCCTTGGGTTATTTTTACTGGGACAATTGCACAGCAGGAATAGTCAGGATGGCATTACTACAGTGGCATGACAGTAACAACTGCAGGACAAAGTGAAGCAACCTAGAGTGCAGCCCAAACCAGCATATCTACAAATGGCAATCTGCTTCTTCACCTCGGCAAATAGTGAGCTGTGGGACGATTGTTGTTTTTCAGCACAAACAGAACTTAATGGGAAGAACAGAGTCATGGAAAGATCCCTGGCATCTGAACCAACTGCTGTGGTCTCAAGAACTGTCATGAGAGCACATTTCAGAGTCAAAAGGCTGTGTTCACTACGGGGTAAGGAGCACTGGCTTGGAGCAAGCAACCACACTGGTGCATGCATGCTTTAGTGAGAGAGTACCCAGATCTGATATGTCACAGAAAGATCTATGTCTCATTTTCCCCATCTGTATGACTAAACAGCTGAGACACATAGGCAAGGAACTGCATGAGCTAAGGATTCTGTGTTATGCTTGCACATTCTTGCTGGAGGGGATATGCCAACCAGAAGGCATTTCCTGACATCAAACACCCAGTACACCTCCATTTGGCAAAGTGAGTCCGGGTACTCAGGTCTGATTTAGTGTGTATGGTATAAGACTTCCTTTTAAACATCCTTAGTAACATGGCACTTTGGAAGACACAATAATTAGCATAATTGTCAATTCAGCCTCTAATAATGTACAATGTGCTCATTAACCCAATTAACCCCACAGAGCACAACAACCATCACAAACAACACAACTGATGGTGAAGGGGAATGGATGCTTGACAGCCCTGCCACATCCCAGCACAATGAGATGACAGTGGCAAGGGCTGAAGGCAGGTCCCAAAGGCAGGACCCCCACCCAGCTCGAAGATGGGGCACGCTGCCACCTGAGCTGGTGCGTCAGCCATGTGCTCAGCTCCCTATCTCAGGGCAACAGAGGAGTTTCTCCTCCCACAAGGTTTTTCCTGGTACATTTAATTAAGCACTATGTATCAACACTCACATATGCACCCCCCACTTTTCGGCCCACCCCTCCTGCTGAAAGAGTCTCAGGTGGGATTCACTCGCCTGCTTCTGCTGCTGCTTAATTCAGTCAGGCTGGTAAATAATTCAGCAAGCACTCAGCCAACAAACAAACAGGCAGGCAGCACAAATGGCCAGATAGGGAGATGGAAGAATGAGAGACAGAAAGAAAAAACAAATGGGAGAGTGACAGCTTTTGCTGGAGCTTCTTTTCTACAGGCAATACTTCAAGCTGTGCCTCCTTCTTCATTCTCCGTGGTTACGCTCTCATCCCATAAAGAAGCAGGGAAGTTTGTCCAACTGACACTGCCTTGCCTGACTGACAGCTCACTGGTTGAGGCCCCACTGAATGATCACACAACCTTTTGATTAAATTTTAGGAAAAGCTTCAGTACCTTGCTTATGCTCTCCAGCTTTGAAACCCTTCAAGATGGGGACCAGCAGCTCTTGGGCTACAGCTGGCCATGTAGCAGTCTGCATCATTGACTCAAGTGTTTTTAGGTCTCTGTTTTCCCAGCTGTAGAAGAAAAGATTAAAATCCTTCCCTACTGGCATCCTAGCAGGCCCAACAAACAGAAGCAATGCCAGGGCCTGAGAGTCCTGCAGATGAAATGCCAAGACTTGGCAAAACCTGGAGAATTCTCTGACTGCATCAGTGAATATAGCAAAAGATGGTATCATCAAGCACCAAAAATACTAATTCCAGCCTTCCACAGAAACTGAGAACCATAAAAAATATATCCCAATCACAGCAAAGGTTTGGAATGATTCAAGGAAATACTCCATTATTCTGTCCATAAAAACAAACAATAACCCAAAATATTTGGAGTAGAATTTTCTGTGATGCTTAACCTTACAGTAATAATGAAGTTCTAAAAACTGATATTTTGAAAATGTTTTCTATACCCATAAAAAAATCAGCATAACCAATCTTATTAAGAGTTTGTTTGAGCTAGCTATGTGACATCCTATGAGAAAATAATTTTATGAAGCAAATAAGGAAATGTCTATGCACCACAGGTTTACTAAAACAGAATCCAGATCAGCAAGCACTATTGGGAGCCACAGTTATAACAAGACCACCCATCTCTCAAACTGCTGGGATCCCTCTAGGCCAGGACTAGTGAGGAAAACAATGACAACCAGCATTTAGGGGTAGCTTGCACACAATGTGCTCATTAGGTAAATGCCCTGAGTCTTGCTGACTCCTTGCTATAAGGTATTTAACAAGTTTGCATGTGAGGATTGTTCTGAAGTGGCAGTGGAAAGACATTAATTTCAAAGGAGGTGACAAAGCATTGTACAAACAACTCTTAGATTATCAATTCCTTCAATCTATCATTGGAGCCACATGATACTTGCCAAATTTCAGTATGAAGAAATACCCTTTGCAAGAGGATAAGATAAACAGGTTGGTTTATTAACATGCTTCATATGAACATACTGTGAGTCTCACGGAAAGGGATAAAAAAGAGCGAGAGAAGAATAACTTGAGTAGATGTACATAGAAAGTAATTACAGCAGAATGAAGTTTCTTCAGGCTGTGGAATAACAAAGCATTTCCTCTGCCAAAATAGAGGATAGCAAGCAAGAGCCACAGCTCAATGACCAGCTGCAGAGGTTTACCTGCTAGACTCTGTGCAATTTAGAGTGAGAGCCCAGAAAGATGCCCCACAGAGAAACAGTTCCCTTCTGCTGGTAAGAGTCAGTCAGATGATCAGAAACCCACATGCTCCTGGAAAGAAGGCTGTCCAGACAGTGGCTGAGCCACCATTACACTGTGGTAACTATTAAGCCAGGTATGGCAGCAGCATGGCAGTGTGTGTTGGCCAACTCCTTGGCAGCTCTTTAGTTACCTACCAGACACAGAGAAAATGGGTTAAAAGAGAAGTGGGGCTACTGCTGACCAGGTCTGGATACTGTTCTGGAGCTCATGCCTGGATCCACTTGGGGTAAGCAGTGAGGTCATGTGAAACCTTCTTGTAGCCGCTCTGCATAGGGTCAGGCAAACCCCTTCTGGTTTTGACTCAAGGAGGCTCCTGTTGCCCAAACCTTGCTCAGAGATTTTGTTTCAAATACACACAGGTCCTTCAAGCATAACCATGGCCAAGATCAGCCTGTTTGCAAGTCAAATATTGTTTCACCCCAAATCATAAATTGCACCCTGTCACCTGGAACTGAGCCCGTTCTGCTCAAACCTCAGCTTGCATTTGGGGGAAACGGACTCCAGTTCACAGAAAGGTTCGCAAATCCAGACCGTGTCCTCTGTTTGTAACAAACCCTCAGAAACAGGCAAGAGAGCCTTGGCTGTAGGGTTCATCTGGACCTTGTTGCCAGAGTCGTGGTGTCATCTAGTGGTGACAGTTTGTATGGGCGCACACACACGGCACTCACCTCCACAAACATCCCCACAGGGAGCAGTGCAATTGCAGGTCCGGCGTCTTCCAAAGTACACCACCTTTCTCAAAGGCAGAACTGCTCCACCAGTTCTGTAAAAGCCATTCGCACGTTGCGCGGAGCTCTTTGCAAAGGCTCCCAAATAAAGTGAAGGGCAAATTTTGCATCCCCTATCACTTGTACACAAACCTCCTGGGGAAAGGGCAAGCCACAGTAACTTTGAGGGACTGCAGTCGGCAGAAAACTCCGTTTTGAACATGTTTCATATGTTAAAGTCATTCTCAGTATAGAAGTTGCATCTCTTGAAATGTCCCTTTTACCTATACTATAATAATGCTCAAAAATCATAGTACTAGGTACGAGAGAAAAAAGGGCTCCAATTTCAATTTGTACTTTGAGAGGTCTCTTGCACAGGCACACATGCCCAGGTCTCAAGAAGGGGCAGCTGATTTTTCAATTCCCAATTTGGCGTACTGGGGGCAAGCTCAATAACAGCTCAGCTGAAGCAGCTCCCAAAGTCACAGAACATCTTTTACAAGAGATCAAGTGCCTTAGGTCTCACTTCCAAGCATCTCTAAAGGGATTTGAGCCACCATATATTCTGTGCGAGAGTCCTGGCAATGTGAATTCCTTCTCCTTGGTGAAACTACAAACTGATGTACCTGCTCTGAAACCTAGTCTCGTTTTAATTCAATGAAACTTAAGCTTAGGAGTTTTATCTTTTAGCTAAGACAAAGCAGGAATACAAACATGATTGGTTTTCCAGGTTCAGCTGATGAGTAGGAACAGACCCACCTTCAGCCCTGTTCCCATAACCTCAGGCACTGCACTGAGTCACTTGTCCCACAGGCTGATAAGGGCTGCATGTCAAAGGAAAGAAAACTGTTCAAATTGGAAGAAGGATCACAGTGTCAGCAAAGAGGCAAGAAAAAAGTGCCAATTTCAGCACTGTCCTGGAAATGAAGTGGGTTTTCAGGTTCCTGAGGTCTATCTGAGGTTTCATTGTAGATCCAGCTCAAGTGTTTCCTTGGCAGGTTTGTCTTCTAACCTAGAGACTAATCCTTCCCTCTTATCTAGTCTTTCTGTTTGTAAGCTAATGAGCTTGAAATTACTGTATATTTATGGGTCCCTCTGAGCTCTGATCTGTAACACAACCACAGCTACAGCTGGACTTGCTTCTTTCTTTATTATCTAGAGTTGCATCCTAAAGGCCAGGCTTGATGCTAAAAATGACATTCAAATCCCAGTTTACATGTGGAGTAAGAGGGAGAAAGAAGTTTTCAGAACCCTGGTTTGTTTTGAGATCTATCCCGAGACACTGAATTTTAAGCCTGGTAACAGCACAGACCAGGGCTATCTTCATATGAAGGATGGATTCCAGAGGATTCCACACATCCCATTCCACCTTGGTCACAGACAGCACAGGAAAGACTTAACTACTACTTGCCTGGACCCAAAATGACACAGGAATTATCCAAAATCAATGAACTCTTTATAGCTTCACCAAAGTGTTTTCTTCTCTTGGATCTGTTTTCTTCCCCCATCTTATCACCTGTGTTCTACTTATTCTATGAAGCTTAAAGATTTCATTGTGCCATCTACCCACTAGGTCTACCATGAAGGTGAAATCCAAGGCAAGTTGCTTTAAGGTAAGAGAGAATGCTCAGCTACTGTTATGTAGGGCAGGTTTTAATTTTTAGTAAGTACACAAACCTATAAATAACAGATAACTTATATCAGAGTCTACAAATAGAGTACCTTTCACCCCAAAGAAACTTTCCAAAAGCATGCACAGCAACACAGAAATGTAGCCACCTCTGGAGCTGATTACAGCTGCTGCTCATCCAGTAGTGTGATAACAGGCCAAAGAGCAATAAACCTCTGGGTTTTGGTAAATGCACTACAGATTTCTGCATGCTTGCTATACCAGAGGACACCCATATATTTAAAGGCTTCACCTGACACAACAATGCAGAGCCAGCAAAACAGATTTCCTTTTTGTCCCTTGGAAGGTCAAAAACCTCCTCAGCAGAATATGCTGGAATACAAACAGCCAGGCTCATGAGCAATTTCATATCTGATATTCAGGTACTTACTAGCTCTACCACTCAGTGCGTGCCGTGACAGATATGTCACAAGTAAAGGTCACGGCAAGGTTTTCCTTGCCAGGCTTGCCCGCTCTACGGGAACAGCAGATCCGTGCCTGCTCAGTTGCTGGGCTCTGTGTCTCAGGCACGGTGGCTTGTTTTGGAGTGCCCTCTGCCGCCCAGCCCACAGACCGGCCAGCCTGCAGGGAACGAGGCCGGGACCATGAGCGGGATCTCAGTTAAGGACGGACAGTGGTCAGCACCATTCAGCTTCGTGGGCCGGTCAGAGGCCCTCGCTAGAGCTCAGCATCTGGATCAGACTGCCCGAGCTCTAAAGGTTTGCAAAGCACTGCCACCCACCAGGGCTGCAGAGACAATTGATTTTTCAGGTCTGTTTTCAGGGACAACTGTACCTCGGCTCACCTCCCACACCTCATAAAGCTCTTGCCCAGTTCTCATCTGGGATCTGAGGCAGAAAAAGCAGCATATGCCCCTCACAGTCTTCACTTCCACGCAGCCCACCTCATTTAAGTGATGGGTAACTCCCATCTCCAAAGGAAAATAAGAAAGCTGACTAGTCCAAGATGTGGAGCCAGGAATACCTTTGGGGGTCAGCAGGTTTCTGAAAACTGCATAGAAACAGTTCCTATCTAGGTGGTAAGAGATCAGGTATTCTAGAAGGTTCTATTAACTTACAACCAATAATACCAAGCAAAATTCTTCACTCACTCCAACATCCTCACAACTCCAAAAATACTGACCCTCCCCTTACATCTTTCTGTTCAAGCTGGTGCAGGCAGCCAAGCCTGAAGTCTCTGACTCCCAGTGCCAGAGCATAATGTGTTTTTTTACTTACCTAGGTTAACACAGTTCTTTCAATAAAGTTCTTTTAAGCACAACACCCATAAGTATCTTTATTAGATCACTCATTTGTGTCCAGTCAGCTACCCCACAGGCTCACACTGTCCCGCAGAAGAAATAACTTTGCAATACGTACAGGATTCTCTGTGCAGTGAGGTCAGGCGCTGCAAAGCTGTTTGGTCTGTGCTCAGGAGTCCTGTGAAGTTCTCAGCAAGGGAGTGGTTTGCAGGTCTGCATGCCAGGATGCACACATACTGCCTTCGCCTGTGTGCTAACAGCAAGCATCTTAAAAATTTGACATGTGGTAGTCAAAATGGAACTTGCACTGGGAAAGAGAATTACATGAAAATAATACATTATTTTATCCCTTATTTTCGTTATCCAGAGTCAGATTCTTCTGTGAAATACTGCTCCTATACCTCTACAAGGATGGAATTCCGTGACTACTTCCTGTCTTAAATCTGGATAGAAGTTACTACCCCACGTGTTTACTCATAATCAATACATGCAGCTGTAATTGTCCTCAATTCAGACATTTTCTCCTCTCTGACAGCAAAGCACAATTTGTTTTGTCAGGCTTGTCACTGCAAAGCTGGCACTACTTGCTTAAGAATTGCCAAGACACAATCCTAGCTCTGTCTGTTACCCATGAAGGGTTTTTAATTCCAAAAGGTGTATGTGGAGCATAAGGGTATGTAGCAGTCTTTGTGTGGACACTTACAATAATAACTTCCAATTCTCTTCCTCTTTTGGTTGCCATGCTTTCCTTGGGAAGAGATACGTGAATGCAGTCAGGTAGGGAACCTCTCCCTCCAGTGAACTGCCAACTTTTGTTGTCTGTCTGTGTGATTACTCACCTGTGTCACGGTGTCTCCTGTTCTGCTCTCCCCTTCCAGACAGCAGAGCCACGTGGAACATCCATAAAACTTAACACAAGCCTGGTCACAGTTTCTCACTGCCACAGTAAGCACTGAGGCTGCCCATGGCTGTGCTAACCCTGGAGAGGGCTGTGTTAGAGTAACATGACTCACAGCAACAGTATCACTGCTTTTAGGCTGCTGAGACTGTATCAGAAATAAACACAAAGCTTTAGACACAGGACTGCTGCAGTGGCAAGGGCCCAGCAGAAACCCACTCCTGGGGAGGCTGTGCCAGTTACTAACCCAGCTGGTGCCAGGGCTGCATGTTACCAGAGTTCATCTGCTCCTGCCAGCTAAGTAGCTTATCTAATAATTACACCATGTCACCTTACAAATCTTGTTTCTTCAGGACTATAACCCCTGTGGCCTCTCAAATGCAGAATCCTTACAGAAACAGATGAGGCACCAAAAAACTCAAACAAACCAACCCACAATCTGTGGGTAACAGTGTAAGGCAGGGATCCTTTTATATGTCAGTAACAAGGTTCTGTAAGAGAGCCTCTATCTAGAAGGGATCCTTGTGTAGGCTGTCTTTTTTGAGCAGATTTTAGTCCTTGTTACACTGAACAAGCAAAACTCCCAAGACTTAACACCAAACATCACAGGCAAAATATTTTTCAAAAAGTCAAAGAACTAGTCGTGCTTGAAGCTGTGTGTACATTCAGGACACAAATTATTTTGTTTACTGCCTTTTTTTTTTTTCTTTTAGCATTCATGTGGAAGGAAAGGGAAAGGATGGACATATTTATGATACAAAAGAGAGAAAAAAAAGTCTCATCCAAACCATTCCGTTGGCCACAATCCCTTCCCCCATCTCCAGCATTTTTCCAAAGAGAACTCTAGCTCCTTTTCCCATGTTGACTCATTCCACTGGTTCCTGAAGCGAGCTCCATTCCCTGGGCACACCAGCCTTGATGCTATGCAGCATGCGCTGGGTGCCTGCAGGGGGTACGCGGCCCTGCGCACCAGCCGAACATCACACAGGCACGTTGTGCTAACGGAGGTGGATTGCTGAGCTTCAGTCTCTAACACACATAATGAGATTAGCATTTGAATAGGGCTGATCAAGTTACCAGTAGCTCTGAACCCCGGGTCCATCAGATGCAAATGAATCACTATAAATTTTGCTCCTTTCTTAAAGGCTCTTTATATGCATGGCCAATGCAGAAAGAACTGCAGTTGCAATTGGCCCAGGAAGTCTGAATTGCACCATGACTGGGAATCTCTGAGAGTGGAGAAACCATAGGAGCATCTTTCCTTAGATTTTTTTTTTTTTTTAATGAGCAGTTTTCCCCCCCCTTTTTTTTATGTGTCTTTTCTCCCAAGGCTGCAAAAGCATGAGAACATATTCTGGCATAAAGTTTAGAGACAAAATCCTTCACAATACCTTTGTGTAGGTCTTAATTATATCTGTGTAAATTACCTGAGTAACTTCTGAGAGCCCTGCCAGCCTCCTTGTGTCAAGGCTATATCCTTCCTTGGTGGGAGGATGAAGGTGAGATAAGTGTGTGGTGCCTCCAGCAGCATTAATTCAGTATCTCAGCAGCCCTTGCAGTACTGTGGAGTGTCTCCGTATTCTGGCCTCTTCAGTCTCCCTGGAGGAAATACAGTATACAACCCACTCAGGAGGAATCTTCAGGGTGCTGCCTTGCATGATTAAATGTAAACAGCCTAATCCCCTCCGTATCTCAGTGGGCACGCAATTACAGGGGACTTTTCTCCCACATCTGTGCTGCAGGAAGGAATTCTGAGGGGAGGGAAGGGAAGAAGGCACAGGCAACCTGAGAAAATGAAATCAGAGTTCACCTGACACTGCAATGAAAACAGAAGTCACAGGAGCCTATAATTTCTGCTAACATGAAGATTTAACATGTTCACAACATTCTGCAAGATTCATAGCAGTACAAAATGATGCATCCATGACATCTCAAATGCGGCCATTTGAGTTTTTAGGACCATACTTCAAATGAGCTTCTTCTTACAGTAACTACACTCAATGGACTTGAGCTGTTTTCATTTCTCTGAACAAACTTCAGAGAAGAAATTAAGACCACATCAGCTTTCCAGACAGCCTGACTGAAGCAAGCAAGCACTGTGAAGAACACTCAAACTCATTCACTTCCCAATACAAAACCCCGGATAGCCTTAATTGCATTGCAGCAAATTCTGGGCATCCTATGCTAGAATACACACAAATTGCTATGTGGTTTGAGATTTACAACTAGGAGTGACTTTCTGATTACCAGGGCTCCAGTTATTATTTCTAATATTATTATTCACCAGCTAATTACTTACTTCTAGCCCTAGATATTTTTAACATGGCATATTTATTTTGAGGTGCAGAAAAGTACATGTGCATAAGAATTGACTTGAATTAACAAAATATTAGAACTCCTCACCACCTCCCGTGAGAAGAAGTCTTCACGTCTCCTCACTCCACCTGCTCCTTGTTAAAGGAAAGGTGTGAGGAGGTTTACCACATTTGTAGTGTCAATCAGCTCCTTTCCTATACAGCCTAAATAGGTTCAACTAGCTGCAGGCACAGAGCACCAAAATTATTCAATATCCCAGTTGGTTATATAATAAAACTGAATTAAATCAATAATTAAAGCAGTTCTTGCACACTACTTCTCCCTGATGAGCCTCCAAACCTTTTTAGAAAGCCAGTGACACCTCCCCATAATGAGAAAATGAGCTCAGAGCCCACTTTGCTGTGAGCCACCCACTGCAAAGGCAAGAAACAAGACCCACTTTAACACCCATGGCACAAGCAGGTGTAAATTTTGAATGCAGCCCACACTGGAAAATGGATAGGCTCTCCAGTGCACCATGCACAAGATCCACCCAGAAGGCAGAACCAAACACGCTGACCTGGCTGCCCCCTCATCGGCTCCCTGCGCTGTGAGCTCAGTGCAGCGCCCTTCTCTGCAGTGACCTCCTCAGCCATGGCTTCGGGCTGAGCAGCTCCTGCTGCCTGGGCCCCAGGGACACGCCGAGAAACTTAAAAGCTGACTCAAAGGTGCTCAGAAATGCACACTCCCAAGGGGAAGGCGTGGGCACAGCCATATCATCGGCCTACCATCCCCTCAGAGACCCCCCCTGACCTGCCTCAACAGCCCAGCTTCTGAGGAACCCCCGGCCTGGGCAGCTACAGCCCCAAACAGTGCCCCTCGGGGTCACAGCTGCGTCCCAGAAAGCGTGGCCCTCAGGTGAAGAGAGCTGGCCGCTCCTCACACCACCGAACCCCACCTCAGCCCACCCCATGACAAAGCGCCGCCCGAGGGCCGGGCTCCCCTCACGGCAAGGCCCCGCCCCAGGGCTGGGTCTCCCTCACGGCACCTCCGCCCGTCACCGCTGAGCCGGCCTCAGGGCGTTGAGCGGTGCCGCGCTCACCCGCTGTGCCTCTGGACGGAGTGTCGCGTCCCCTTCAGCCCTCAGGGAGCGTTCTCCCTCACGCCGCCTCCACCCCAGGCCCCTGGGGGCTGCGATACCCCGTGCTCCCCTCGCCCCTCAGGGCCGGGTGTCCCTCAGGGCCGGGTGCTCCGGGGCCCCCCGCCCCTCACGCCGGGGCTCGCGCTCGCCGCACAGCAGGGGCCGCCAGGGGGCGCCCCGGGGCCCTGCCCAGGCCTGGCACCCCCTTCCTTCCCCGAGGACACGACCCGGACACTCAGGAAAAGGTCCCAGAAAGGGAAAAATCCCCTAAAGTGGGGAAAAAATTCCCTAAAGAGGGGACAGCTCCTGTGCTGAAGAGCCCATGTAGAAGGACAAGCATGTAAAAAGGGAAAAAAAACCCCAAAGACCGATGGCCCAGCCCAGGATAGAGGTCCTTAGAGAGCAACACTGGGGAGCTTTACCTTAGTCCTACATTACAGCTCTTTCACTAAACATTTATTTTACAATAAAAAATGTCACTTGAGGTGGACAAGCAGCTGAAGAAGAAAATTAGATTCCTCTATGAGAAAGAAAGAAAGGGCATAATATAATGAACACTACACAAATGTGCAGAGTGATGTATATACACTAAAAACAGCGCAGGGCAAAACATTTGTAACAGACACGAAGTCTAAGGTCTTTTATTACATTTTATAGATTAAATATATCTTCAGTAGAGTTTCTTTTTAAAACACACAAAAGGAAAAATACATTCTTCATGTACATATGAAATACTGACCATGTAGCAGGGACCATGTACAGTGCAAAGTATGAACACAGCTACACAGACATCACCACCCTGGATGATTATCAAGCTTTTTCTACAGTAAAATTGGAACAAATTAACATTTCTGTTTCCAAAGTGAAATCCATACCCTTCCCTTCCATGGCATTTTGTGTGATTGTGCAGGAAAGGGTTTAATTTACTTTTTAAAGATATTATAAAATCCTTGCATTGCATGAAAAAATATTGAACTCCTCAAGCTTTACCACTTTCACACATTCATAATCGTAGTACAATTTTTACTGTGATGGCAACCCATCTCCAAAAATCCAGGGAAAAACAGTTATATATATATAACCTGGTATAGAGAAAGGAATGAATCAGAATTGATTGTTGCAATGTCCAGGAAACATGTACCCAACATGTACAGACACATACACAGAGGGTGGAAGATAGTGAGGTGTGAGAGAGCATCTCCTGTTTATAACAAGTTTGGAGTGAGGGCACGGGGTTGCACGTTACACTTCGGCAGTGGACCTCTAGTGTTTAGTAGGGGATGTCATTCTGGTAGTACTGGATCATGTCATATGTTCTACTCCTAGAGAAGAAAAGCAAAGCCAGAGGTAAGTAAAAGTTTAAAAAACGTACCCATTGTCAAGAAACATTCATCTGGATCCCACAGAGACAAAACATGGGTGAAGGAAATCAACTGCTAATCAAAACTATCCCTCCATTCTTTGAAGGCATTGTGAAGGCCCAGTTACTGTTATGGACAGCACAAAACATCCTGCTCTTGTTTAAACTAATTTAAAAAAGTATTTCCACACTTCTCAGTGTGGCAATAGCATCAGCAGCTTGGATCCTGTGTTTGGATAAGCCACAAGCATATCACATGGCATTTGCAGTTTGATTTAGGAGAAGGAAATGCATAATGAATGAATCAAGACCATAAGGGCTGCATGGAGACAGGATTATATGGAAATAGAAGTCATCTTAATTAAGGTGAATGCTATTAATGAAAATAAAAGTACAGGAGGAAATAACAGCATTAACACCAGCATCTCTGATTAGTGACTGAGCAAACAAATCTCAGCTTGTTACAGATAACTCAATTATCCATAGGCAGCGCTTATTCAGGTCACAGATTAACCATGCCACATGTAGAAAAGCTCAAGCTTGTCAGAACTAAGCTGGTTCTGGCTGTTCACACAACAGTGTCACTGCCTTCCACTCCCCCACCCCCCCAGCATTAATCTAAGGTTCTGAGCAGGTGCACTAGCCAGCACTGGAACATCCACTCTATCAGGGCTGTATCTGAGCCAGTGAGTGGCAATGGTCCCAAGCTGACCCCATATGGAACTACAAGAGTTTGTATTAAGACTGTCCAGTATATCCCACGAAGTCTGTATTATCTAACATAAAACATGCACTTAAGATGTTTAACTATGACTTTTATTCTTTAGACCAAGCAGCCTTGCTATTTGACCATTCTGGACTTAAGTCTTCCTTCCCAGCACAAAACAAAGGAGTTGCAGCACATTCAGAAACAAAGCTGCTATCTTGCACTATCTGAATATCCTTGACTCAAAAATTTTTGGTATCTGACTGCTAAAACTCTGCTTTTCAGCTCTGCTCAAAGCCTGATGGCCCTCCCTCAGCCAAAGGGAGAAGACATGCATAGAAGCCAAACCTGTTGCTGAGGAAACAATTCTGGATGATCTTGATAATGAAAGATGCAGCCTCCTTTTCAGTCATGTTGGGACTGAACCTGTGTCTATATGTTGAAAATCACAAATAAGAGAAAATTAGTGAAATTTCCTTTGAACAATGGTACAAATGTGTCTTTGCACAAGCTCCGTCAGGTGTGAGTTCACTCGCTGCAAGTACCTATACTTCTTGTGAAACCATTTGGCACAAATGACATAACATTTAAATAAAAAACATTTTCCAGTTTGCCCATATTGCTGACTTACTTCAACAGCTTGATTGTCTGCCCTCGGAAACAGGGCAGCCCTGTGTCCAACATCAGTGTAACCAGTGAGACCACAGCATCCATGTAAGGCCTAGACAAAAAGAGGACAAAAGCATCAAAGCATTTAAATTCCTGCAGCCTTAGCAGGTAAAGCAGACAAGCTGAGGAGTTCAATGAGCTGGATCCCACCTTTTTCTGTAATTAAATCAACACAGATAATCCTCTTACATTTGCTGGTGAAGCTACACCATTGCTTGCAATCTGTCACTTTAATTAAATGTCACTCCTTTATGCTGGACTGTCAGATACTCAGAATGCTGCAAGATGAAGTCTCAAGAAGGATTATGCAAAGTAATGCCTTAGCAAACAACATTTCTTTGGCATCAGAAAGGGGAAGCAGTGCACCAAAACAGTACAAAAGTCTGAAACCATCAAAACCACAGGAACATACGATCTTTTATTCTTAATTACTCTGTGTAATTCTTTGCTACATCAGCCCAGCTTTCCTTCTCCTGTTCTTTTACTCAGAACATTTATGTACCACACTCCTACTCTGCTACTTGACTGACATATTTGTTTTGCCACAACAATTTTGTCCAGACTGTTTCCCCTCAAGGAACCAAAAAGATCTTGACTCCAAGACAGTAGTTTCTCATTGTATTAACAGTGCACTAAATTGTGTGAGGAAATGTGTGAAACATCACATTTATAAACTGAATATATAAAATTTTAAAATGTAACATAAGGACAGAAAAAATACCACAAACACAAGCTATAAAATAACAGGATTACTGCATTGTTTCAAAGCGTGCAAGACATACCCGGACAGTCAACAGGCTCAGACTCTCTACAAATCAACATTTGTTATTATTTTTCTTCTCATCTGGTTTTATGCATGGCAAGAACTCCCACTCTGAGCAGCTAAGAACATCTTACCTGACTGCCAGATAGCCTCTGACACACATCTCCATAAACCATTTGAATGGTGTTGCCTCCATTTTCCCTCCCATTATCATCACCATCTCATCAGTCAGTTTAATGTCAGGCTCCCAGCCCAGGTTTCCTCCAGGGGAGCTTTCAAACATGAATCCAAAATCTGTGCACAAACGATAAACTGCCTCATAAATTTTGTTGTGTGCTTAATTGTGTGCTGTTAAAGCTGACAGAAGCAAGAGAGGTGGGTTGCATGTATTAATGCAAACATTTTAATTCCAGCTGGAAAAAAGCTTTGGTGAAGTGTAAGAATACCAGCAAAAGCACCATCACCATGACATGAGAATAGATGTAAGAATGGTGATATCAAATAAACTGCTGAAATATTTGTGCAGTTCCAGAAAAGCAAAGCTAAAGCAGAGGTTACAGCCTCACACAATTATATAAACTTACTTGTCAAGTTTAATTCATACCCTTGCACCGAAGAAAGGAATCCAAATATACATTTCTATAATTACACACACACATGTATCCATGCATGAGTACATAAACATGTGTCATCCATACATAT
Organism: Bombycilla garrulus; assembly: GCA_013400315.1. Classification (NCBI taxonomy): domain Eukaryota; kingdom Metazoa; phylum Chordata; class Aves; order Passeriformes; family Bombycillidae; genus Bombycilla; species Bombycilla garrulus. Next base: position 392,196 of record VXBU01011679.1, read on the forward strand.
GTGTGTATATACCTTCCTGAACCTAACAAAACGTTGCAGAACTAAATTTACACAGAAGCAGCCAACACAAACACACAACACTTGGCACAAAAACCTTCCACGTGTGTTTACAAACAGTGAAATCAGTATACAGATGGATCTCAAAGGAGAAATTGCTTATTATCTGTTATCAGCAATACTTAAGAGCAGAAAGCAAAGGTAATGACTGACATTCAGAGGTGCATATGACTGACCAATATGAATGATGTGTCCCTGTTTGTCCAGCATGATGTTGCCATTGTGCCTGTCTTTAATCTGGAGCAGGAACAGGAGCAGACTATAGGCAGCCATACTGCGGATGAAATTGTAGCGAGCCTGTACAAACAACAAGTTAAAACAAATCAGAACAACTTACAGAATTTAATAACTCTCCATCAGGAGATGAGATAGATGAACAAAGCTTTTTACTTTTTTTCCATTTATTATTAGTTTGAAGCACTGTTCAATTACATTCTCCATACATCTATAGCTGCAATTACTTCTTTATCTCACTCACTAATAGCTAAAAATGGATTATCAGTATCAGGAACTAGATACAGCATTATAGTAATCACTATGCAATTATTTGTCATTATTTCTTACAGGCAGATTGTTTCTCAGTTGATATTTTGCTGTCCTTGCCCACTGATATTTTACCTTCTGGAATGCAAGGGTAGACTCATCTCCATATTGCCTTGTAAAATAATCATACATCCCAAAGTCTGTCTGCCTGCCCAGCTGGTCACGGGATGTGCAGTCAGGAATGCACTCAATAACACCACACTGGAGGGGAAGAAGAGGAACAGGTTTGTAAAGCATGCTCCCAAGTATATTTTGTTCATGGCTCTTGGTAGTCATACAGGTTCTCTGGGAAATGTTGGAAAGTCTATAGATCACCCAATACAGAATTTCTAGTTTATTCATTGAAAAAAAAAGTATATCCTCTCTTTTACGATTTCCATGCAACTAAGACAAGATCTGTGAATTTCCACTGCTTCGCACAATGTAGTTCTAGAAATCAAACAACAAACATTTGTAAGCAGCAAAATTTCAGAGCCAAAAGCTTTGAAAAGCAAGAAGCAGGAGAGGAAACACTCTTTCTATTGCTGGTACTCTAAATATTCGGCATAAGTCATGTGGGCAGTACTTTCTTGTAGCATGGAATTTTTATGTGCGCTGGAACAAAGTATTTTTGAATTAAGAATGATTTTCTAAGGCACAGTTAATTGCCCACTTACCCCAGGAGCTGTGGCCACCACTCTGTATGGAAACACAAAAAGATCCAGGCCTACCAGTTGAAATATGTTCTTGAAGAGATCAATGATTTGTAAAGCTAACATGTCCTGTCAGACAAGAAAAAAATTGCATAAACATTACAGGGGTTACGGGTCATAAACAGATTATAAATGTGCTCTGGAGAACTCTGAAGTACACATTAAGTTAAGCAGGTGTGCAGATGTGTGCTTGTGCATGCGCTGTGGGGGAAATCAAAAAGGGAACTGATAACTGCTGTGTGAGTGAGCAGCAAGCAACACTGATGATTTAATTACTGACCTATGAACAAACTGCCTATCACACTTTGATGAAAGGGCTCCTAATAACTCCAGGGATAATAACCAGCATTCCCTCTTAATCAATCAAACTTCAGTGTACAAGATCCCACTTCAGGAACTACTGCTATACTACCAATAGCTCAATTGTAAAACAAACTTGGTAAAAAAAAATTTTCATTTAAAACCTGTGTTGTCAGAATGGCCTTTATTTCCAAACCAGAATTTCCCTAGGGGTACAACACAGTTCTCACTCTCAGTCTATAACTAGCAGAGATTATCAAAGTTCCAAAGAAAAATATTTCTATACTAAAATTATTTTCTTCTTATGCATTACCACCTACAAATCTGTCTCCTGTAAGTGCAAAGCCCAGCAGCTTTGTACCTGTCTGCAGTCATCGCCCACTTTAAAGATTGCTGCCTGCCAGCAGATTTTCTGACTGTCCTCATCCTCTTCTGCACTTTCATCGATGGAGTCAGAGCGACAACGCAGACCTGCAGCAAGAGAACCAAGCAAAACCCAGAGATGGAATTTAATTAGTAACTTTCTATCATGACAAGCCCTCTGCACCCAAACCCACAGCATTTCACTGCAGGTGCACCACAGATATTTCTGCCTTACAAGCTAATTATCATAATTCCCTTTGTCTACTGGAATTAGAACATCTCAAACTGGTGTTCGTGATTTACCTGATAAATGCCTGCATTGCATTGAGCTAGTCAGCTGGAGACTCCCACAAAATGTCTTGTGAGAGAAAAACTGCCAAAACCTGGATGTTGCTACCCTCTAAAAACCCAGAAAAAGGCAGTGATTTCTATTTTAGTCTAAAGTAACTGTTATAATTTCAAGAGCCCTATGTGGCTTGCTTCTTGGGACTTTAAAAAAGATTTAAGTTTTCAGAATTTTCTTCTCTTTTCTTTTCATCCAGTTTAATTTCTCAGCTGAACCATGGCAGATAAAGTTCAACACAGAAATAATTTTTCTGCAGTGGTACAGGTCACTACAAGAAGACAGTTTTAAAGGAATTGCTGACTATTCATTAGTAGTATCAATAATTAAGTTGCAGTTACTAACCTTCTTTTTCAAGCTCACTGACTCCACAGCGTTTCACTTTAAATTTGGCCAGATAAGGTGCTTTTGCTGCACTATATTACAGTGGAAACAAAGATGATAATGAGTGCAATCAGCCAAACAAAAATTTATAGAAAAATACTTGAATATCATTAATTAACTTAACAAGCATATATATATATATATATATAAATAAAAATAACTAGAGCATGGTACCTCTGCATAGGAGTTCCTGATTTGTAATCAATATCCAGAACAATTGCTTCAGGATTGCTAGGCAAGTAACAGCCTGCAAAACAGAGCAGACAGCTGAGAACAAATCCACTGGCTAGTGAGACAATGCAAAGTGGATGATAACTGATGTCAGTGTCTACAGCTTCAGTACATCGTTTTGAATTAATGTTAGAGAGAAACTGGAGATTACAGTCTGTGAGCCATGAAGGATCCTTTGCATTAGTGAGAAATTCCCAGAAACTAATAAAACCAGTTTGGAGCTGATACTGCAGAACCTGTACCACAGAAAGGTACAGAGAGGACATCTCTTACAACAGTCCCAAATTAGATGTGGCAGCAGCCCTGGTGCACTGGGCAGTGCCCGCAGCCACCAGCACCAAAACTGAAATCTCTGCAAGCTGCCACTCATAGGGATTTCAAGATTTGCTTGCAGAAAATAATCATGTTGAATGCAAAAGCCCACAGTTTTATACTACTAAATCACTTCTTACCAGGCTGCACTTTCACCTCAGACAGAGCACTCAAACAAGCTTTTTTTCTTTCATCTCCTTTAGGGAATGGCCTAGAAAGATTAATTATCTTTTAATTATCTGCATATTATATATTACTCTACACACTAGTCTCAAATTTGTTTCAAACTTATACAAACAGAGCACAATTTCTGAAGTACAATACTTACTTGATAATGGCTGAAACATTGGTGATTTTATTAAAGAAATCAAACTCCCGTTGGTAGAACTCCTTGGCTGGGCCAGACAATGAGCCAGTTATCTCCTCCACTAACTGTTCCAGAAGTTCCCCAATGTCAGCTGCATATGAAAAAAAAGGAAGAATCTGTGTCAGAAGCTTATTTCAGAAAGCAAAATTATATAGGGGAAGCACCTTTGGATCGGATTCAGAAAAAGGTATTGAGCGAACCAGCACCCTGTCTCTTGATAGACCCTATCAGGCACTGATGTAGAATGGGCCATACCTCTATAAATAAAAGAGAATTTTCTAGCTAAAAGGACTCTTTCTGGCAAGCAAAAAGCAGGAAGAAGATTTAGTCTGGACTGGGAAAAGGAAAGGAGTCAAATCAGATTATATTTTAAAGTACTCACGATCTTTTTGATGTCCTTCTTCATCCAGGTAGATATTAGTTTTCATGTTCCAGATGAACTGGTGAGCCAAGAGCTGAGATTTGGAAGCTGCCCATAGGATGTATTCCCTAACGTAACCCATCTGCAACCATATGCACACCAGTAAGGATCAAAGTTCATTACAACTCTCTGACTCAATAGTACTGCTTCTAATAGCTATTCTTCAAACCCAGAAAGTGTTAAATGGATGGAGAGAAGACCTCTGCACTCTCACTCACTTTGCTAAAAAGAAATGAATGGCAGTGTATTTTAAAAGGTAGTGAACTGATCTTAAACTGTTTTAAGCTTTGTTACTGACCCATTCTGTTATTCTAATCAGCCCATCTCCACCTCTAGGCCATTTTCCATCTTTTCTTTCTGGATTTCAAATCTCTTTGAGCTCAGAGCATCGTCTAGTATGTGTACAAAGCACAGTGTAACAGGGATACTGCTCTTGCCTGGCATCACTACATGCTCCTGTAATACCAGAAATCTGCACAGTCTCATAGGGACCCTACAGTTTGGTGGAAGGAACTGCATATGCTAGCACAGTTCCAATGAAATTCTGGAAAGTAAGAAGACACTTACAAAGTTGAAGCGTCCAAGAACATGATACTCCTTCCAGCAGCCACATTCCCTTTCCTCTACCTGCAGCTACTTTTGTAGTCTATAGGTGCTCCTGGAGGTGTTTGACTGACATTAGCAGACAGATGTCTGACGCTCCTGCTCTGCATTGTAGAGTTCTCAAATAATAAACTACAGTCAGTCACCTACACTATGAGATGGGAACATGTTCACCTGACCAGAGTTCACTGCCTTGCTGGCAGGTAAAATGATCTCACATTAATGACTTCTGAACCTGCTTGTCAAGTTTTACTTCAGCTTCTGCAAGATGAGGCTGAGATCTGATTTCATACATGTGCTGGAGCACAAGACACCCCTGGATGTCTTCTCTGGTTAACTCCACAGCAAAATGATCAAGGGTCATATTTTAATTTCATTACTGCTTGTCTCATGCAGACCAGCTTTATTCAAATAGAGTCCTCACCTAGCGCCTCCCAGAACAAAATCTCTTCCTGACAGATGAGCTACATAGCATTTCTCAAGTTTATCTGTTCATAAAAGAGGTGTATGCAAAACCACCCAGCCTCTAGAGAGAAATTTTTCTTCTATCTACTAAATACAGGATAATAATATGCAGCATTAGATTACCCTTAATTTATATTTTATTTACTGCTTTAAATCTAAAATCTGCATTAAAAATCTGTTTTCTTCACATGCAGCTGATTCATAATCTCACCTTGTCATACCGCAGTGCCTGAACAATCTGTGGAATGTAGAATAAAATGGCATCCTGAAAGAGAAGGGATGGCAGGCTTTACTGCTTTGTTTTACTAGTCAGAAGAGGAGTCACATACACAGATAAAAGCTCCTTTCAGTTAGATGATAAACAAAATCCCACTGCCTCTTTATTTCAAATTATGTATGCAACTCTCTCAAATCAAAGTATTATTCTATTTAGTTACTCCCTTCAAAAATATAATTAATAGTCATGTACTTCACAGTTCTAATAGAAGTCTGAATAGTGTTAAAAATCAGCTTTCTGCTGCCTTAGAAGAAACAACTTTGTCATTGAGAGAAGAGGCAAAGAGATGATTTGAGAAGGGCAATCTGAAGAATTCAGCTTAGTGCCATTTAAAGCTGCAAATACATGACCAGCTTTACATGGGACAATCAGCTTCAAGTTTCCATCCCATTCTATGCACATCCTGCAGTGTGCTGTGCCCATTTAGCACGTGTCCCTCCATGGCATTAAAATGAAACTTGTGGCCTTAACTTCCCCTGGAGTGTTAAGACTTTCTTGGAGCTGCTCTTACCGGAGGGAAAGATCGCAGGACTTTAACTCCGTACTGGGCAGTCAGAGGATGGGGTGGATACATGCTGGAGAAGTAGGACAGGCCAGTGGGTGGATCTGTGGGTGCCCAGCACAGAACGTGGCTGAGCTCAGGTGCATCAGCATCAATTGTGTGCCAGGTCACCAGGTACTGAAAAAGCAGGTCAGACACATTAGGGGTTTTTAGCACTCACTGATGTGTGGGTACTACACATCAGACAGTAATGCTGTCATCTAGCTCCTTCCAGCACGGCAAGTGAAATATGGAACTTTTTTTTTTACAAAACTATGGTTGCTTTTTAAAATTTAATGCATTTTTTCCATGGAAACCTAACTGCTGGAATCACCTCACCTCCCAGAACACCAAAGGCAGTTACTAAAAGCACAATCCAGGAGTTCTTGCACGGGAGGAAGGAAGAAAGGATGAGTCATTTTGAAAGGGTCAAAGAAGGTTCAATTTTCCTGCCATCTATTTCACACGTGATGTACAGAACACAGCTCTGACAAGACTGTCCCTCACAGGACTAAAGTGTTTCACTGCATATCAGCATCATGAGCATTCCTCACTTCTAGACCTTGGCTTCTGGATACACAGAAAAGGTTATGCTTGAAATAACTTCAGCAGCAGAACACATCATGGCTTGGTCCAATGATTTTTTCAGTTATTATGCCAAAGGATATTAGAATTATGTTAGAATGTTCTGTCATTCTCTCCTATCAGAGATTTGGGTAGCACTAGAACATACACTGTGGTATGTCAAGACTGTATTTTCCAATATATCTGAATGAAATGGGCCTCCTGTGGCTCTGTCCAGTAAAAATATTCACAGGTACCTTTATTGCCTCAGGAACATCACTAACAGCTCCCGGGTCCAAGCGGACCAGACGGGTCACTTCTGTTCCAATAGCTTCAGTGTTCTTAAACCTAAGTATAACCAGGAACACAATAACATTATTAGAAAATGTTGATGGTTTCCTCTATTTATGTGAAGATGAGGACAGCAGAAGGCAGAAAACTATATGCTCAATAAACAAACAGTCCGACTATAAAAAAATATACACCAATATGCTGTGGAAAGAGGATTCTGAAACAACTGGTCCTCATCCAGTGCTTTTGTATAAAACAGTTGTATTTCAGCCCACTTCCATTAGTGGATTCTTGGCTGAAATATTCTGTCTGGGATTCTACAGCAACCAGAGTACAGAACTCTGTTTGGCAAAAACTATCACTGTTGTAAGGGGGAAAGAATTTCCTTTCCCTTCTGGAGCCAACTATGCTAATGCTCCTATATTAAAGTGCAAGCCAATATCAAGCTAGAACACTGCATTCCAAGATACTTTTAGCACTGCTTAAATGCTATGCTTGCTAGTGGGCTGAATGCTATTAAAAAACAAACCTGATTTCTTCTGAATCAAACACTGTCTAAGCACTGGCAAAGAGCAGATGGTAGGAAAGGCAGTTGAACTTCATTAGTGACTGAGCCAAATGAGTCTGTTAAGTAATCTAGTTCTTTTCAAGGTCTCAAACAGTTGTGCCAGTATGCAAGAGGCTGCAACCAGCATCAAGAGCTATCAGTACTTACTATACTCACTCAACTTCTAAGGCAGCAGTAATTGCTTCAGTGTTTCTTTTGAAATACCTCACCTGGTAGGCAGCTGCACAGCAAGATGAGGAGAAATGCTCCAAGCCAGATTCACATTATCCTTCCACTGCTTCTCACTAAGACTGATGTATTTAGACCTCCAGTTTGCTACACTACTCTCTCCAGTTTGATCCAACTCTAGCTCAGGGGAAGACAGTGGATTGTACCACGTGATCAAGCGTTCGATCTCAGTAGCCTGAGGAAAACAAAAAAGGATTTTCTGGAAGAAGCAAAACACTCCAGTCTCATACTTTAGTTCATATATCCTGCAGCAATAAGGGGTTGTTAGAAATTCATGCAGCCTGCCCATCCTTCTGATGACTCACCAGCAATGAGAGCAGTAATGTCCTGCGCTTCATGTAGTACTTGTGCAGCTGTGTCCCCCTGTTCGTCTTCTTGGACATTCCTGGAGAAAAGGATTAGAAAGCTTTGAGTGGCTTTTGTTCAGCAGGTAAAACTGCACTTTCAAACTGCCCACACCTGGAAATATGAACACAGAAGAACTGAATAACCACAGGACACCTGTAACTTAGATCAGATGGTGGCAGGCAGTCAGCACTGCAGCCACTTATTGTGCAGGTGTTCTTTGAATAAATACATGGAGTACAACAGGCTACAGAGGCATCCTTGTAGCCAGCAGTGCATTCACTTTGAAACATGACAGTCTACTAAAAAGAAAGAGCACGTAGCTTTAAAACTGTACAAAAACACAGTCCATGATCTAATGCCACTCTGCTGTCCCCAAAGAGCACTAGGGGCATGTTTCCCTGAGCAAAAAAATTCCTTACAGGATTTCAATACATCTTGATCTCTTACAGACTTATTTCTCCTGTACAACAGAATTGAACTTTGTATCAAAAAACTCAGGTGATTTCAGAACTTTCCTGCTTATTACCAGTGAGACTCTCTCTGCCTTTGTTTTTCACAGTTTGGCACTGGTAATTAAATACCCTGCCAGAACATGAGCCTGATGTTTAAGATAAATATTGACTTCAAATATCTGAACATAAACTATGCTGTAAAATTTGCTGGTTACAATCAAAAAAAATACCTGATTTTTTAGATATGGTTGACATGCCACTGGACAAAGGATAAGTATTTATCCATCCTTGTGTAGCCTGTTGCCGAGATCCAACATTGATATCCAGGTTGCTCCTGGTGTCTTGATTATCTAAGAACAGAGCACAGATCTGATGTATAATCCAATAGAAGAAACCAGACACTTTTAAAACAGCACTTAAGGGAACTCACCAGGTGGCACAAGTTGGCTGGCAGTCAGATACTTCTTGTCTGAGAACATTGCTGTCCAAAACTTGATCAATATGCTGATATCCTCACGGAGCCTCTTCTCCCCTTGTGTAGGGAACTTTGAAGGACAGCTTGGAGAAATCACACAAATAATGTGATGTTAAATGCATTAGGAGGGGGGAAAACCTCCCAGCAGTCAAAAACCCTCACCAACCTAAGCAAGTTGTATTTTTTATTCTGACTGAAATCCACAAGGATGAGACCACACATCACTAAATTTTATCCTCACGGCTTTATTATGTCTGACTGAAGAGCACAAACTTCCAATTATAACTGAAAATTAGGGCAGCAGTCTGTCAGCATCCCGGATTCATTTGAAAGTTAATATTAGGACTGACTGACCTCCTCACATTCAGACATTCCTGTCAATTAAATTTTCTTTTGTGTGTCTGTCAAATGTTGAAATAATCAGATTCAGTGTGGCTGTATTTTGAAAACAATGAAACTGTATTTCAGCCACACACACTCTTTAAACCTTATAAATCTAGATACAATTTTGAGCACTGAAAAAACTTCAAAATAAGAAAAAAAGGGAAAAGAACAGAAACATTCCTGCTTTTTAAATCACACATAAAATCTGAAACTAATATCTAAGCCTCTGAGATAATTTATGAACCATACTAAAGCACAAGTTTCTGTTAAAGTGGACAAAAAAGGAAAGGAAGAAAAATCACTGGAAGAGAAAGACAGCTGCTGCTTTGAAGTATTACTGAAGGCTCAGGAAAACACAAACACATTTTCAGTGAGTTGTTTCAAATGAAATAATCAAAGGCAGTTTACCTGAAATAATCAAAGGCAGTTGAATAAATCTTTTCCCTCAAAACATTTCGGATAGTTGCATTTGGAACCACATCAGCATGCAGCAGAGACAAACCCAGAGTCAGCAACCTAATAAGCAAAACAGAGAATGGAAATGTTGGCTCTCCCAAAATGGTGACCAATACACCACCATGCAAACCACAACTACAGCTGTAACTGTAGCTTGAGAAGTGTCTGTTTCAGAGCTCTTGGCAACCTGTTCACATTATCAGCCTGTTTCAAAGCTGTGACTGCTGAACCACACAAAGTGAAAGCCTTCAAGTCACTAAAGGTGAAAATAACTGATGAAGCAAAGACTAGATTCATTACTAGATCCATGATGTGGGCAATTCACTATATGAAATCATCCCATGAAATTTCCTGAATTTACTTTCAAGCTGAAGTTATCAACTTCTGCTTTGAAAACAGAGCTTAGACTGTATCACTGCAGGCTTTTAAAGCAATTCTCAGCACTTGAAGCCAAGGACAAGTTAAACATGTAGTGTTTAGTTGTTTTCTTCCATCTCCTATAACCTTATTTCTTCTCCCTATAATGTCATTTCTTATTTCTGTGATTGCAGAAGGAAAAACCCAAAAGCACTCACTTAAATCGGGGCCCAATGGCTGCCACGTGCCGGTTCAAGCTGCCTTTTGCCCCCCCGATGTTGAGGGACAGGGAGCGCTGCAGCAGGCTGGAGAAGATCTCGATTTGGTCAGAACTGCAGTACTTGGCTATTTCAAACCTCTGCACCAAAAACTGAGGAAAAGAGACAGACATACCATGCCTCCTTTGTCCTTTCTGAATTTCAAACCCCACCCCCAGACTTCTCTGTTTCAAGCACCTTTCTCCCCCTCAGTGATTGTGCTCATCTGAACAGAGTGGCTTTCCTGGCTGTGAGCACACGACTACAAATGTCACAGCAATAGGAAATACAGACTGCCACAGGTGGGACATTCAGAAGAAACACACACCTCTATCCAGATGTAATGTGGGGTCACCTCTGGTGGACAGGGCCTTGGCTGGCTCTCCTCTGAGGCTGCTAATGGATCTGCTTCTTTCTGCTCTGCAGAAAACAACCCAACTTTCTGCTCCACTGTCATCTGCCAGGCTCCTGCCATTTCCCGCATGAACTGCAAAAAGGAAGGTGACAGTGCTTCTCGTTTCAAGAGCATCTTTTTACATGGAAACTATAATCTTTCCCCACAGCACACACAAGAACCTACGCCATCACCTAAAATTCACTGCAGCGCTGATGGAGAGGCAGAGACAAGTCTATACATCCCACCTGAAAGAAAACACTTCTTTCACATACTACATTACAAAAGGAAGAGAGACTCCCTCAGAATCTCAGCTAGTAACAGAAAGACTAAAAGCAGCAGCAGCCAGGCACTATATTTTGTGGAGGAGACTGCACTGTTAGATCAGCCCATGCCATCCATCCTCCTGCTCTACTAAAGGTTGCTGCCTGCCACATGAGCCCAGCAGAGACAAGCACATGCCAGGCTCCTGTGACCTGCAGGACAAGGTCTGGCCCCTGAGCACACTGAACACACTTTGGCTGATCAAGCACAACATGTAGGTGGCACATGATTCAGTTTTGCTGATCCTGGTCTCAGCAGCAGCATCCTCTGTAGTAAGGGGGCTGAGCAACCAAGGGTACTTCTCTGTTCTCCTCAACCAGATACAAAGACACTTCCCCAAATGCCCAATGGAATAAAATGAAACTGATGCTTAAGAAGTTAACCACTGAAACCTGCATGTAAACTCAACTAAGTAAATTTGGATGGATGATTATCTCAAGCAAGTGAAACACTTGGTGCTCCCTAAGCAAAACCTGAGGCAGCTTTCTCAGCTGCGTGGACTGTCACTACACCATGCTGAGTCGCTTTATTAATATTACATTGATCCCCATCTCACAAAATACAACTGGTTTAGCCTGTTACAGGATTAGGACATTTGCAAGACTATGTTTTTATGTAACAGTGCAATACCAGATACCAGAGGCTGATTAATGAGCAGGGACATTGATTTCCCTATGTTTTAAAACACCACTCTATAGTTTGTGATAGTATTGAGTCCATTCATGAACAACTAAGGCATCTCATCAGCAGAGTAAATTCTACAGCTGGGATTCTAACAGGCTTCTTTTGCTGTTGAGAAAGATCTGTTTCCCACAGTTCACCTCGTGAGGGTGCTCAGACTTCCAACAATACAGGAACAGGGACCTCCTGACAGACTAAAGTGATTAACAGGGCATTTAAACATCCTTGACACAGATTCACAGTATCTGTGAATCTCCCAGAATTTTCTCTCTTCCCCCTTGCTGGGGCAGTGAACGAGAAGTTAAATCACTTCCTACCGGCACTTCAATTCCATTCTTGGCAGCAAGCAGCCACTCCCAGCAAGCAATTGCTGTTTCCATGCCATGTTCATTGAACATTCGCAGGGGTCCCCAACACAGATGATGAAGGAGCTGGGGATCACAGTCTGAAAACAAACATTCACTCAGATTTCTCCAACAGAACAACTGCTTTCTACATCAGCATGAAATTGGTGTGCACCACAGGAAATCATTAGTTCCTAATAATAAATAGCTTCTGATTTAAGGAGACTTTTCCCCAATATAAGTTTAATTGAAAAAATTCAAAACAGAGTTTTGCTGCAAGTTGATGCATATTGGATTGGTATATGGATAGTTTTTGTAGTTTATTATTCTTGGCATTCACCGTCAGAAAGCAGAACACCGGTTGGTTTTCATTACCTTTGCTGCTTATTAGCAGTGCAGTCAACTTAAACATGGCCTGGGTGTAGAATTCAGTATTGCTCGATTCAAGAGCAGCATTCAGGTCTTTGACCATAAGTTTATTCAGGTCAGATTTTCGTCCTGTGGCATTTGAGAACTGAATCATTCCAGAAACCTGTAAAATTTAGGGGAGTTTTCAACAGAGAAGAGTACTTTTAGGAATACAGTTAAGTATTGGTCATGTGGTGATTATGGAGCTCCACAGAGGCATCTTTTGTTACTACTTTACCAAATCTTTAGCTTTATCTGCAATCTAATCTTTAGTTTTATCTAATCTTCAGCTTTATCTGCAAGACTAACAGTAAAATTATCTGTTTAATAACCTAGGAAAATGATACTCTTAATCCTGAAGGGATTTAGAGACAATGTTTAATGTAACATGGACCCATACAGCAGTATAGACCGGAAGGACATCATCCCCTGAGAAATAATGCCAGAGCTTCTGGACTCCCCACATTGAGGAGAAGTCCTGTACTTACCTCTCCTGCGTAACGGTTGCGCAAGTTAAGAGAAGCCATGAAGTTGGAGTAGTCCTTCTTCACACAAGTTGGTCTTTCAGTTAGCTGGGTTGCCTATGGCCAGATCATAACAAGGTGTTTATACTGCTCACATCAAACCACTTGTCTCTTTATCTTTTTACTCCTTCACCTGTGTTTTAAATTTCTTTATAATTGGAGTAGTACTAGGACTGCTACATACAACAGTACCAGGACCGATCAGAATCAAACAGGGAGTATGTGCATTTCTTCCATGGATACAGGATCACAGAATATCCTGAGTTGGAAGGGACTGACAGGGATCAGAGTCTAACTCCTACTCCTGCACAGGACAAACCCAACAATCACACCACATCATGGAGAACATTGCCCAAACACCTCCTGAACTCTGTCAGGCGTGGTGCTGTGACCAAGCTCCCTGGGGAGCCTGCTCCCATGCCCAGTTACCCTCTGAATGAAGAACATTTTCCTAATACCCAGCTTTAAACCTCCCTCAGCTTCATGGCACTGCCTCCTGTCACTGGTCACCAGAGAGGACATCAGTGCCTGCCCCTCTGCTGCCCCTTGTGAGGAAGCTGTAGGCACCAACGAGGTCTCTCCTCAGCCCTCTAACCTGTCAAGGTCTCTCTGCAGGTGCACAAAGGAACAAGCAATACTCACACCCAGAGTGGTGTTCTGCCTGTTGTAGCCTGCAAAGTGCAAAACACTTTCCGTGGCCATGGCCAGTCCAGTGTGCTGAGACAACCCTGATACCCAGTTCTGATGTTTGTTTAGGTACTCCTGAAAAAAAAAAAAAACAACCCAAACTCCAAAATACTTATCTTCAAAACAAGGCAGCTCATAACCAAGAATTGCACCACTGCAAACTATGGCAAACTTAATTATACACAACTGTGACAAAAGATTGTCTCTACTCATCCCTTCCGGGCATCGTTCCCCTGACAATAAGATTTTCTGCATGTCCTCCTAAATAAACAAAGAGTAAGACGACTCCTTCTGTATTCAAAATGGTTAAAGTTATCAAGATAACTGCTTGAAGGCTGTGATCTTCCCTTAAAAGAATCACTTCTGACAAAAAACCCTTATGAGATTGTTTTGTACTACATGGAAGAAGGGAAAGTAATTAGTTTCCTTTCACACAAGGATAGAATCCCTTGAGACTCTTTTTTTAGGGAAGGAAATATAAAGTCGAGGTAGATTTGCAGTGTCCAACAGCTGCAAAAATCAAATTTTCACAGAAGCAGGCCCATTACCTGTAGATGAGATTTTGTAACAGAAGGAGCCCATTTCATTGCCTCTTGTAGAATCATCCCACAGCGTGCAGCAAAGTCCTTGACTATACTCTAGAATAAAAACATCAACACAATCAGTAAAATACAGGACATTTATCATGAGGCACTGGTACTAATGGTGTAATAAGTAACATAGGGAGCAAGATAGTTGCAGGAACATGACACAGTTAAAATTTTCTGTAAAAGTTAAATGTGCCCTTGATTAGAAAAGAACTGTTGCACTTTATGTCAAGTAAAATAGTAAAATTCAGAAAAACAAACACTGAGTGTCACATCCTATTAGAAAATCTTACCTAGTGTGCTGGTTTGAGACACCTAGGGAAGTACTTTAAAAAAATGACCATTCAGAGTAGCTCACTAATTTATCTGCAAGTTCTGAAACAAGGCATTATTTCATTTTTTTGATAAATCAAGGAGGGCCACCCACCTCTCTGGCTTCATGTGTGTCAGGGACTGTTATTCTGTAGGGAGCATCAGGAATGTCATAGTATGGTTGGTCCTTGTGAATGTCCTAAACAGAATCAATTATTAACCCTCAGTAAGATAAAATTCATCAGCACCTGACATTAACAGTGCAGGTAGCAAACAAGAAGCCTGATTACCAAAACTTTTTTTTGGCTAAGATTTGCTCTCAATTTGAACAGTTCTAAAAAAAAAACTGCATTCCAGTTTTATTTTTAGAATAAATAATTTCAAAAACCCAAAGTACTCTCCTCAACATTTAGTACAAAAATAAAACTGTATAAAGCATTTCCATCTTCAGAAATTCCAGCATGTAACAGATTCAAGAAATATGGATACATCTACACAGACTGGAGAGAATAGAATCTGAAAACCATAATTCATAGAAGACCAAACAAACCACAAACCAGAAAAACACTACTAAAGTTTTATTTCAAATGAGACATTTCAACAATTATAAACCACATCTGACAACAACTTTTTAGCACTAGTTTTACTACTTATGAAATAGGGTTGCGAAGATAATTCTTGCTTCGCAGAATTTAAAATTAAGATTTTATCAATCTTAGTAAAAAGAAAACTAAATTACAAACTCAAGTATCAAATAAATGCAGAACAAAGCAAAATAGATATTCTAGGAAAGAAAAGCACTTACTGCACTAAGAGACAGAGACAATGTCTGCAGAATATCTAGCATAGTTTTCAGCACAGTTCCACTCCACAGCAAGTGAGGAAATCTAGAGCAAGACAGAATTCAGGAACACAATAACCATGGAGAGCTGAGGAAGGCCATTATTTCATCAAGGGAGCTGCTCAAAGAGCCAGCTCTATATATCCCTAGGTAAGTTCATACTCAACAGAAGCCACAGAGCCTGCTTTGGCTCACGACAGCCTGGCTTCATCCAGAGCCTAAAGCTGAGGAGAGCTATTGCCTAGGAGTTGAGATTGCATTTCTACCACGGGCTCTTTGCTTTGCTCCACCCATGGGAATACTAAGCAGACAATCATTTTAACCAGGGGTTTCAGAGCTCAGGCTAAAAATACCATTGAATATAATTTTTCAAGGACGTTTCAGCAGAAGTAGCAGCCAAGAAATCCCCTTGGCCAGTGTCACCAAGTGCTTAAGCAACCACTAAACAGTCACTGTGAAAAGAGAAACATGAATTTATACTCACTTGTCTACCAGTCCAGATAAGTATTTGTCTGCAACTCTCCTGATCCTCTTGTGAATGTGGTTGAAATTCACCAGCAAGAACTGAGCATGTCTCTCCAGCTCTTCTTCATTCTCCTTAGTTTTAGGCTAAAAAACATGCCAAAGAGAAGTATGGAGCTCTTAAAGGAACAGACTAACTCACTTTCATAAACTGAAATGATAACATTTATACAAATTCAAAAGTTTAGTTTCCAGGTAACCTACTTTATCAGCCATCATTGACAGGAAAGCTTCAAACACCTTATCAGCAACAGCTATCACACACTGCATCATGCCTGAGGAATGGAGAGAAGTGACAGGTTTCATTGTGAAAATTACATTTGTTTTATAAGCCAGGCTTAACAGTTAAAAACTGTTTATGTTCGCTCAGCCAATATTGAACTTGTTTCAAAACAAAACCAGTTCTTGGCAAGAATAAAGCAGCAGCAATCTGGTGAAAGTGATTAATTTTGTTATATAGCTGCTTGATTTGTTTCTGCTTTGCAGGCTTGGAGAAAATTTCTTCATACCTCAAGTTGAGAGGAAACCTAGACAGGTAAATCTTACCAGATTTGTCTTTCTGAATTGCTTTATCTTCAAAATAGCAAAACATGACTTGGAAGCGATCTTGGTCAGTTGAACGCAGCACCCTAGGGAAGAGAGTTTGTAAGTTGGGATGTTTGGGGTTTTGTTTATTTGTTTCAGGTTTTGTTTATTTTAGATTGTGTTTGTTTCAGGGATTAGCGACTGTTTTGTTTTAGCTTTTTTTTTTCTGTTTCTTAAGTGAAAAAACTAAATACAGATAAACATATACCTCATATACTCCAGGCGGTAAACAGAAAGGAGATA
Source organism: Bombycilla garrulus (assembly GCA_013400315.1). Lineage (NCBI taxonomy): Eukaryota > Metazoa > Chordata > Aves > Passeriformes > Bombycillidae > Bombycilla > Bombycilla garrulus. The sequence goes on from VXBU01011679.1 coordinate 408,927, forward strand.
GGTAGACATGGCAAAGTCCAACTTATTGATCAATGCTGACACTTCTGGAGGAGGATCCAAGAGATTGATTATGGTACTCCGTAATTCATTTAATTCAGCCTAGAGATGAATACATGAAGTTATCTGAAGGGGGAGTCCTGTCTTAATTTGTGTCCTCAAACATGCATTCTGCTATTTGCTCATGTTTCAGCCTTCACAAACAATATTGTCAGGACACTTCTGCCTGCAGACTCAGACCAACCTCTCCTGACCCAGCAAGTCACAATGCTTCAAATGCAGAACAGAATTAAATCTGGAATCAAGCTTCTGGCAGAAATAATTGCTAATTCCCATGTAGTTATAACAAAGAGGAAATACAATTCCTACACTAAATACATGCAAGTTCGACCAACATCAGCACTGTCCAGCTCCTGAAACTTCGTGGACTTGTGCCAGTCTTTGGTGTCACAGAACTACGTACCTAGGCACAATGCAGATTTCTGTATTATTTGGGAGCTAAAAAGATTTCATAAGCCAGAAAGAGCCACTGGGCAAAATCTGTCCTGCAAAATCTATCCTACAAATGCTAGGGAGAGAGAAGAATACCAGTATCAAGCCAGAGCAAACTTAACATTTCTTTGAAAGCCTGAATGTGTTGTTTCCTTTCAAATTTTGTTGATTTTCTTTTTTCAATCAGTGTGAGTTTTGTTGGGTACAAAATACATGAAAAAACACTTAGAGACTTCCATCTCCACAAAGACTTGGTTTCTACACCTGATCAAGGTGGTGTAGCTACCCCGCTAAAAATTTGTATTAACACTCCACAAAACTGATCTCAAGTTACTTATGCAGCCTGATGTCAGTAGAATAGTGTAAAACAGCTGCTTTTCACTAACAGGAGGCAGGTTGAAGGGGTGTTGTGCTATTTCAATATATCACAGGTAGCACGTCATTTAACACTGGCAGACATTATGGGAGGAGGTAATAGAAGAAATGCATTCCTACAGGAGTCACGGTGTCATTCTTCATGGCAGAATTGTACTGCAGAACAGAGCGGAGTGGCTCTTTGCTGGGAAATGTGAGTAACGGAGACTTGGTGGCAATTTCACACACACCTTCATACCATTCCTCTGGCCAAAGACCTGGAACAGAAGTAGAAAGTGGAAGGTGGAATGAGGGATCAAAAAAAAAAAATTCAAGTTTCACAAAGTTACTTGCATTACCAAGCTTTGCACTACTTCTAGGGCAGATTTTTTATGCTCTTAAGCACAGACACTCAACACACATGATCCATGTTCCAAACTTAGTAAGTATGTTTAGGTGAAGTTTCTACTTAAATCACCATTGCACACCATGTGTCTTATCTTCCATTTCAGGAATCTGGCTATGAGAACTCATAACTAAGGCTATTAACTTAGAAACAAACCTAAGTACAAGTTATACCGTGCTGAATCTGATAACAAAACAGCAAAGATTTCAAGAAATCCCACCAGAGAACTGTCATGTAAGCTGTTTGCTTTGAAGAGTCTTTATGCCTGTAATTTTTCTTCCAGCTACTGTGAATGGTTTGCACAGGGCTGTATTTAGATTCATCAAAAGTTTAAATGTGTCCTCTCAGAATGCAGAGTACCTGATCCTTCCACAGCAAATCCCATCAGCACCGAATACAACCAGAAATCGCGGAACAGCTTCTGCAGCCTGGGCTTGGCCTCCTTGATGGGTGGCAAGCGTCTAGTGAGCTACCAAAGAAAGAAAAATTAACATTAGAAAATGGTGGGAGTTAGAATAACTTAATTCCACACTAAGGAATCAATTCATGTACCTTCTTTACTATGATTGACAAAGGTAATATTCTTTGTCACCTATGAAAACTAGTACTATACTGCTATTGTTATACTGAAGGAATTAAGTACTTTTTGGTGAGCTGAAAGGCTAACTTTGAGATGCCTGAAGGAAGAATTTCCTTTGTTTTACACAGGAATAACACCATGCTGATACAGTAACCTTTGAGGAGAATACATAATATTAGTATACTATCCACTGCAGGGAGGAAGAGACCACATGATCCTTTAAACTGTGCTGAAGACAATGCCATGCAGCTTTGCTTCAGTGTAAAGGAACTCCAAACTAAATAAATATTAGTCAAAAACACTTCTGGTTGCTATTGTTTATCAGCTTTGTGGAAATACATTGAGGCACCAATTGGGGATCTTTCATTGTTTGCACCCACGCACAGAATGACATCAGTTCTGAAGAATTTACTATCTAAACAAGCAAGTAAAAGAGCATTATTTTCAACACATTTACTAAAATTCCCTGATACTTTTTGCACAAACAGCTGCTGCCACTGGAGCAGCAGTGTTTCCTTTCAGCTAACATGATATACAATTTTAGATAAATTTATGTAACAAAGATCATAGTGTGTTATCCTAAAAAGAGTTAAAGCACAGGCAGTGTATAAAAAGTAAAAGAAATTGTCCATTAAACCACAAGCTTTATTCAGTATGACTGTATATTACTACAGTAAATTTTATTAACAAAATGTTACATTCTAATCTAGCTTCAAGCAGTTTTCTCTAACCACAATAATTCTTTCTAGGTATGAGAGCCAACAGTACTTCAGTGAAGCCTTACATAAAGCCAACTTCGGATGCATTTGTAAATCATGAGGGAGATTAGTCATTTAAAAAGGAAAAGCATGAAAACATCTCTCTATTATAATAAAATCAGTCTGAGTTTAAGCTGGTGAAAAGCACTATAGTAAAAAGCTGTTTGTGCAAAGGAAATCTTTGCACCGATACAATACCAGCTGAAGAAATCCCATCACAACCACAGAGGCCTCAAACACATTTGCAATAAGATGCTGCCCCCATCCCCATTTCAGCACAAAACAGCAGCTACATGGCTTTTCCTGTCATTAACAGTCAAGTTTACATGCGTGCTTGACTTTGAAACTTTACATACACACCGATTTTTGCTCAAAGACCTTCCTCAAAAGGGAACAAGTACCTGCAAAGCTATAAAAGCAGTTCAACAAACAACAGAGAATTCAGCAGAGATCACTAGGCAAGGGAGGGATTTTGGCTGACGAAGTAAGTTTAGCAGTGTTTGGTTTAGAGAATGTTTACTTTGGGAGATACACAAAAACCCAGCGTCAAAGTTCAGATTTAAACCCTGCCGTTCTCTTTACTTGAGCTTTTCAACACATCCTTCCCATACAGTGGCTTAAAGGTAAGCTTCATTTACCTCTCCTGTTATTTTGGGTAGATCTCACCAAGAGAAGGGGGATGTTTTGCATGTGTAAGTGCAGCTGAGCAATAACTGAACGTGGGTGAAGATGAGAATGTAAAATTGGGAATACAGACAGCAAATTCTGCTGTGCCAAGAGCAGAAAATGTTTATCAATGGTTACTGGACAGAGTGTCTTGGCCCTAAGGGCCTGACTCCTGGGGGCGGGGAAAAAAACTAATGAATTTATGGAGAAACAGTCAGAAAAAGACTTGAGATGTTCAGTCACACTGTAAAACAATTTCATAAGCATCTTATTTGGATCCTTCATTTTTGCAAAACAATGTGTTCTTTTACATGGGAGGATCACCTTGAATGGTTTTAGGATGTAAAGCAAATTAACTGTGGGAGAGGTTCAAAAATTAATCTATCAGCTCAGTTATTTCAATCCTGTTACAACATGTTTGAAAATATTTTCCTTCAAGGTTTTATTCACTGATATATAGGTCAGTGAACATGTACAGGTACGTGAACCTTTATACTTTACAGAACAGCTCTCTTTCCTAATTTAAAAAGCATTTTAATCAATATCTCACTAAGATTTTTGTTTTAACTATATTCAGTATTTTGTCCTGTACTATATTGTAAATAACTGTTTTTTCACTCAAGAAAGTCTATCAATTCACTTTATAAATTCATGAAATAACTTTATAGTTAAGTCTGAGCAAAACCCTAGGGCTGGCATTCAGACACCCATTCAGTTTCAGCTGACAGATTTATTCAACACCTACATTTGACTGTCACAGGAGGGAATTACACTTTTTCTTATCTTTTTAAGATCACTTTAATTACTGCATCCAATATTATGGTGAAAAGTCTCTCAGACCTACTTCTTGGTAGAAGGTTTTGCAGCTGAGTAAGTCTGATGGACTCTCTTCAAATATATACTGAAGAAAATTCTTCATTTAAAAGTAATTTAAAAATGCAACAGTTCAGCACTCAGTAGATTAAGAGATTGATTAAGTTTCCCTTAGAAAAATGCAGGTTCTACTTCAATGTATTGTCAAACAAAGGAGGTGAGGTTACAAATCCAGAACTGGAATCACAGTAAGCCTAGAGAAACAAGTTCTGAAGGGAGCTCACAGAAACCTCACATCACAAAGAAAACAGAGAGCACTACGAGTTGCGCAGTGCTACACAAAAGTGAAACAAAACATAACGAAGGCAAAAGCAGAATCAAGCCAATCCATTACAAAAGTGGCAGATGAGGACAGAGAGCTGCAGAAAGGGTGCACAGACATTGAGTAACACGCCTGAGTAAAGCCATGAGCAGGCCAGGACAGATGTTTATTCCCAACACTTCCCCCACTGCAGTCCCACTAATGGTACTCAGTGCAAATACACCTCTTTCTAGATCGCCTTTATTCACCAGATTGCTGCCTTGCTTTTCCAAAACAGTCCCATAAAACTTCCATTTTTGTTGTAACTACAGGATGTTTGTTTTTCAAATTTTTCAGTACATCTCAGCCTTCTGGTATGCTCCTGCAGGGGACTGGATCAGGAGTCCCTCTTCCTCCTACGAAGCTCAAATCTTCAGACTTAACTTCACATTGTATTTTCAGCACACACTACTCACACAGTTAGTGCACAGTTTAAGTGTAACAGTTTAGGAGTCCCACATATTCTGGGTAATGAGTTTGTAACTATTGAAATATGCCAGTAATAACTCTTTTTATGGGAGGAGGTCAAGCAATTCCTTGGCAGGCTGGAGGGATTGTGTAAGCAAAACCAATTGCCAGTGAAACAGACTTATCCATCTCATTGATATCTGTTCCACTAACAAAGACTGCTGTTGGATAAGGTAACTATAGATCTGCTGCAACAGAAATCAGCATGGACCTAAAGTTAGGGAAGAGGTAACTAAAATTCAATTACCCTCAACCCTCTCAACTGTGTTATGTTGTCTTCCAGGCTTTCACCTGTCAGAATGAAGCTCCTATTTCAATTGCTTGCCCTTGCTCTCACCATAACCTCCACATTTTGTGGAGTCAAGGACGTCACTGAGCATTTTGAAAGCCTCAAAGGTGCACAGCCACATGAAAATGGGACTTACGTGCCAAACCTACCACTCGAGTTCCACAGAGAAAACACCATCACTAATGACTTGATTCCTGAAGAGGAGGAGGAAGAGGACTATCTAGACCTCGACAAGATACTGAGTGAAGATGACTACAGTGATGTTATTGATGCTGCCCCACAGATGGTTTCTGAAATTCAGCAAGGAAATATTCTTGAACTATTCCATGGCAAAACCAGAATCCAGCGCCTCAATATCCTCAATGCAAACTTTGGCTTCAACCTTTACCGCAGTGTGGCAGACAAGGCCAGCTCCTCAGATAATATTATCATGGCTCCTGTTGGTATCTCCACTGCAATGGCTATGATTTCCCTGGGTCTGAAGGATCAAACCCAGCAGGAAGTGTTATCTGTTCTTGGCTTTGAAGATTTCATTAATGCCAGCAGCAAATACGAGCTCACGACCGTTCACAACCTCTTCCGCAAACTCACCCATCGGCTCTTCAGGCGCAACTTTGGCTACACACTGAGGTCTGTCAACGACCTTTACATTCATAAAGACTTTTCTGTTCTCAATGATTTCAAAAACAATATGAAAACATACTACTTTGCTGATGCCCAACCAGCTGATTTCTCAGATCCCAGCTTCATAGCCAAAACCAACGAACGCATCTTGAAGCTGACCAAGGGATTAATAAAGGAAGCTCTTGTGAATATAAACCCTACAACGCTGATGATGATTCTTAATTGTCTTTACTTCAAAGGTAAGACTCTGTTATTTCAATTTTAGTGATGGATTTTCTCAGTTTGCAATGCACTGTCATGTGTCATTAGAAATCCCAGACAGAACTTAAATCTAATGTACACTATAAAAAAACCAACTGACCCCTCATTAGGAATCTGTATTACTAGCCCATTTCCTGCCTGTTTCTGTAGCACAACGATGCTCTGAAGTTAGTGGGTATTGTATACATAGAGCAAATGCTTAATACTTCCAAAACCTTAATGATTCACAGTGAGACAGAAAAACAACATATGAGAGCAGAATAGCCTCAGAAAGCACAAGCTTTGTAGAACTATCAGATGGGGAGGTACAGATGCATGTACAACTCATTAGTCACATTCAGTCCTGGTATCACTGAAGTGGTACAGCTGATTTCAGTTAAAGCACTTAACATCTTTGAAGTGTTCAGGACTCATACAAATTACTACAAAGAATTTCAGCTTGAAGGAGGCAATTTTTAAATATGATCAGAGCGTATGATCATCCTTGCCAACAGGCCCATACAGGGGACCTAAGAGAATAACCAAAACATTGTTCTTCTACAACTAAAACCAAATACATTCACTGCATGGAGTATTTCAGTTAATTCAGCATGAATGGTCTGCTGATCTTGGTTCCTTCATGTATTAGTAAAGGCTGAACAGTTAAAGAGGCTTGAAGTAAAGGCTCTACAATATATTCTTATTATAAACCCTTATTTTTAATGTCTTTACATTTAAACTAAGAGCCTGTGGTGAGATTTTCAAGATAAGTTATCTGCCTCAGGTTGAAAGTTTGTTAGTTTTTCATCAAACTTTAAAAATTATATTAAGTGAACAAGAGGTGAAGGTGCCAATGAATGAAAAACTGAGGATAAAAGTAAATCAGTTACTGACTGTTTAAGATGAAAATCAGATGAAGGTGACTTAAAACACAGGAAAGGAAAGACAGATTAGCCCAAAAGGGTAACAGTGTTTGCAAGTACAACACACTCCTTTCCATAATGCATAAAGGACTTTATTTTTTCCCCAGTTATGTCCCTGCTTCCAGGAAACAAAGGCCTCTCCTACACCTGCCATCTCTGCAGGTTATAGAAGCAACATTCCTATAACTGCACCATTTCTCACTCACTTGCAAGGAATTATTTCATTGAATAATGCCATTTATCCATAGAAGGATCTGAAGCAATCATTAGCATAAAATGCAGATAAACTCCTGTTCTCAGGTACCATCCAGGAGACACTTACTTGTATCCTTGACTACATCCCTGATGATCATATCATACTAAACACAGGGCTTTACTGCTTGTCAAACCATCCTAAGAAAAGGACTATGCAAAGTGAAACAGCTAGTTCTTCTTTTTCATAATTTGGTGAAATCTGAAATACTCTCTCATTTCACTCCCAAATCATTAAATAATTGTGCCATCTCAAAATAAGAACAACACCACAAAAATAGACAGCTGTGCTATTGGAACTCTTGAGTCATCAAGATCAAAAAGACATTAGGGTTTTTCTTCACCCCATGAAGTCCTGTTCGTCCAAATTGCCTTGGTGCCATGTGCTGAAGGCTGTAATTTCTAACCCTCAAAACAAAGATCAATTCTCTACTGCTCTCATTCTTTTGTCTTACAGTGACAGCCTCCTGGGAATTCTACTTTGAGTGGAACTGAACTTTTTAAAAGCAAGTTCTGCTCCTAGGTTTCATAGTTTCCTCGCCACTCCTTCTAACAAATGTTGTCCCCCTCTTTCCATTTTCAATGTTTGTACCACTGCAGAAAAGCTCTGTTAAGCCCTCTGAACTAAGAAACCTATAAGCATTTTCAGAAATACAGAGATGCTCAGTACAAGCGAGACAGAGCAGTGGGATATTTGACAAACACTGTGAGGTTCCAAGCTCCTTTTAAATTAAAGATCATCAAGAAGCTATTGGAAATTATTTATGTTGGTAAGAAGCACATTTTATCTTGTATAGATGTCCAGCCTACCCCCCACTCTGCACAGCTCGGAGTAATCATTTATGAGCTTCCTATCAAGTAGGAGCTGGTTATTTTAGCCGTGGCAGTTTTGGTAACTGACAAATGTCGGCAGGTCCAAAATGTCCTGATTTTTTCTGAGATCCCAGTCACAAATGCAAAAGAGGAGCCACTCAATGGAGACAACATCTGCCAGCACAGATGGATCCAAAAGACATCTTGGAGGAAGATTCAAACCAGAAAGTCACAAAAGTCATAAAGCTTGTTCCAACTGCCATGTAGCTCCTGCTGGGGATCAGTATTCTACCCCAAGACAAACACATTTGCAAAACTGAATCCAAGAAAAACGTTCCCTAGCTCCCCTCTTTCACTAGGAAGAGCTGATTATGTTCCCATCCCTCAATGGATGGCAGTGCTGCTGAAGCTCCCTTGGCCCACAGCAGCCCCAGGTCATTGGCCAGCTGCAGTCCTACACCTGTGAGTTCTGCTCCCTGAAAAACAGCCAGATAGTGGGTTTTCCTTGGAAGTGAGACTATTTGTTTGGGAATAGCACAATCCATTTTATACCCCATACTTTTCAGACAATTAACCACAATCTGATCGCTTCTCAAACTGGTCCCCATCAGCCTGACATGTGCAAGAACTATTAGAATGAAATATGGACTTCACTTATTCACAGGAAATCTGGCAAAGTCAGACTAAGGAACCAATTAAGGTTATATTGTAGGCTCTCCACACAGTCACAGTCACATTCCTCACATACTTGCTTGCCAATTATGACCTAAATTCCTGAGTTTTTACAGGAAACACTGGTAACCCTATTTCCACTATAATCTTCTAGCTTTGTCTGCCCCTTAAGAAATTATGTTTATTCCAGAGCCACAGTTCTATAAAAAGACCAATAGAACACTGCATTTCAAAAAAAAACTTCTTTCAAACAGTCAATAAATATTCCCAGTATCCAGAGTATCTCCACACAAAAAGCTTCAAACCATGATGGCAAAGCTTTCTGGGCTGTAAAATGTGTTGGACTGCATTATTTGGGCATAAACCTGTCAGATTTCAGCACATCCACAGGAGCCTGTTATCACATCAAACCGGATCATAGCACCAAGCAGTCAACACCCCAACTCTTCAGGTTAAGACAGAAAATGAACCATTCTGAATGGACTGAGGTAACAATGCCTTCAGCATAGCATCTTTCACAACCTTATGGAAAAGGAATCCTGCCCTTGCTTAGCTTGATAAACCACTAACCTTCTAACCACTAACTAGGGCCTTCAGAACTGGATTCAAGCATCACATCTCTCTGAAAATACAGCGGGGTCAGGTGTTCTGCTAGAGGCAAACCCTAAAAAAATTTGGGAGCTGTTTAGATTTCTAGGTTCCTCATAGGGAAAAATAATATACACCAACCAAATTCTTATTTCTGGTTAGTGTTTACTTGCTTTTGTAACTCAGAACGCTCAAATCAAACAAAAGTGAAGTTAGAAAGCCAGGAATTATGAAGTCACTTTAAAACTTGTCTTCTAATTCAGGCTTCCCTGAAATCAACAATCTCCTGCAGTAACTCCCAATCCACATGACTTAAAGGTTAGTGTAAGCCTATTCTGGGAACATTTCATTAAACAGCCATCTCAGGGTTCTGTCTGTCTTCTGCCCTGTATGCACAGGAACTTGGGAGAACAAGTTTCCAGTGGAGATGACCACGAAGCGGAGTTTCCGGCTGAGCGAGAAGCAGACGGTGAAGGTGCCCATGATGCAAACCAAGGGCACCTTCCTGGCTGCTGCCGACCCCGAGCTGGACTGCAGCATCATCCAGCTCCCCTTCGTGGGCAACATCAGCATGCTCGTGGTGCTCCCACACAAACTGGCTGGCATGAAAGCCCTCGAGAAGCAGCTCACACCTCAAGTGGTAGAAAAGTGGCAGAAGAGCATGACAAACAGGTATCTGCTGAAAAGCACATCTTGGTAAAGGCTTAATGTATTTTCTTGATGAGACTAAGGAGGGTAAGTAAAGCGTGCAGGGGATAATATATTTTGATAAAAGTTACAAAACCTAAGCAAAAAATGAATTTATTGAATTAAAAATCAGGACCGGTGATCTCTCAAAATTTAAATACCATCAAGAAATCAAGGCTGATTGAGGTAGAAAAATGCAATGAAGTTTCAAAATCCTTTCTCTTGAATATTTGATGCTGCAGATTCAAAGAAAATGTTCTTATTGATAAAGTTTACAATGAGAAAGAAAGACTGTGAAAATAACAGATTATTCTGCACCAATAATCTTGGTCATATCAGCCTATGTTCAGTTCAGCACTGAGCATTTCAACAGAGCTGTGTGTAGAGGAACACATTCCATAATGAATAAAGGACATCACAATTATGGGAGAGGAAAAACAACAAAGCCTCTCTTGAGGAAGATGACAGGGTAGGTGTATCTGTATTCAGACTTGATAAAAAGAGATGATTTGATGTGCTATGCAGGAATTCAACCTATTTCTGTTGTACACAATAAGTGACAAATCTGCAGTTTAGTATCTCAGAAAATTTGACAGCTCTACACTTATTAAAAGCACGCACTGAACTGCTCAAAGTCACAAAACTTATACACATAAATAATGCAAATCATTATAAATGAAATATCAAATTGATAAACTAGCAGTTTTCCCAGAGGAATCAATTTTTTAAAGCACAGCTTTAAAAGTCATGATGCTCAAGTTTTGAAAGCCAAAGTACAGTCCTCTATATCTGTGTCCTACTTGCTGAAGACAGCAAAAAACCCAAACCACAACAGGTCTGTAAAGCAAAGGAGTCATGCACATATATGAATGCTCAATGATTTCTCTTATTTTCTTCTTTTTTGTGTTTATTTTTACTAGAACAAGAGAAGTGGTTCTGCCTAAATTTAAGCTGGAGAAGACTTATAACTTGATTGATTATCTGAGATCCATGGGAATAGAGGAACTGTTCAATGGAAAAGGCGACTACTCTGGTATATCAGATGAGAAGATCACCATTGACAGGGTATTTACTCCTCATTTCACCTTCTTCTAATTAAATTCTATCACCCAATAACACCAATAACAGGGCAGCCTATATATAAAATTACACAGTAAGCTAAAACAATATTTTTTCCTCATCTTTTCTGGAGGACATAGGAGGGAGGGTTGTGGGTCTGTCCTTGTTTATTCACATAAGGAAGCACATGTTTAATCAGATGTCAAAGGCACTAAGAGTGCTGTGGTCAGTCAGGAACAGGCTTCTCCACAGAACAAACCCCAAAGGTTCTGGGAGCTGTGCAGGGTGACCAGCAAGGGTGTGGGACATGGAGCAGGGAAGGTTCTGAGGACATCACTGGTGTACTTAGGAGAGCCTCCGTTTCTCTCATGTGTTTTGCTGTTTTATTTGCCTGCACAGTTCAATCACCAAGGCACAATCACGGTGAATGAGGAGGGCACAGAGGCTGCAACAATAACCACCGTGGGGTTCATGCCCCTCTCCACTCAGATCCGCTTTGTCGTGGACCGCCCCTTTCTGTTCCTGATCTACGAGCACCGCACCAGCTGCCTGCTGTTCATGGGCAGAGTTGCCAACCCAGCCACATCCTAAAAGCAGAGAAGACCCTCCAACACTGTTACACATGGGCTGCATAATTATATGTCAAAATACCAGTATCATAAAGGAGAATTTATTGTTGTATTAGCCAATACAAAAGTCACTGGTATAAAAAGAAAACATATTATCCACAGGTAGTTTGTCGTGAATGGACTCACAGCAGCAGATAATTTGACTGCAATTTACAATGGTTAGCGCCATGTATTGATACAAGTGTATTATTAGCAAAAAAAAAATTCACAAAGTAACTTACACTTTGTGTTTTGCAACAGTGTATAAAATGTAATCAATAAAGTACTTAGACTGTCTGGAGTCTTGAAATTCAGCTCTAAATTTGTGCTAGGATGTCTGTTTGTGATAAATAGGACTAAGGAAATTCTGAATAACTGACCAGCCATAGAGACCTAAGTCTCTTCTGGGCATTTTACACAATCTAACTTGCAACAGATCAAATGTCTCCATTCTTTCTTTTGCTTGCATCATTTAATGTTCAGTGAATACACACAATGAGTATTAGCATTCAGACTGATGCACACAGTGAGCCTCATGGACCAGTGTATCAAGAGGAGACAGAAATGTCTTGGGGAATGAAATCCTAAGGGACCCACTACTTCTCCCTGATTAACTCGTATTGCTTCAATACTTCCTCTGATCTGCATTGGCACAAGAGATACCAGAATTAGGCCAGCCTGGTAAATGATATAAATATCCCCAGAATACCCCTTAGAGGGAAACCAGTCAGCAAAACGCTTTATTTCGTTGGCTCAGTATCACCTTCTTCTCTCTAGGAAAAAAAACCACATTTATACCAACACTGTTAATATTCCAGTGCTCTCCATACTTGATTTAAGGGATGAAACCTTTGAAGTCACTGCAAACTTTCTGAATCATTCTGGTAACAACACAAATTCTGTTCAAATGTGTCACATTTGAAAACAAGAAGATTTACCCACATTCTGCAGAATATCACTGTCTAAAGGAACAGACCTGCAGCATACATTCAAATTTTTAAAGACAATGAACTTACTCACCTCTGCATACCTTACTTTACATCATACCTTTACATCATGCCTCATAATCCAGTGACAGTATTTTTATTATTTTTTGCAGTATCAAATACCGTATCAATCTATCTATATACATTATAAATTTGTCTTATGTTAGCAAAAACGTACAAGCAACCTTCAAACCAACCTTTATTTTATGAATTCTGAATATTCTTAAAAAGGTGTTTTTCCAATATTAAGTTTAACTTGTTGATTTAATTTTGGTTTTATATACTGCTGTTTTTAATTCTGCATCTACTCCAATTACATGCTCTATACAAAGCTTTCCAGCCTGTCAGCCAGTGAAATACTGGTATTAGATGATGATGACAAATGATGAAGAGCTGATACTAAGTAGGAAACTCAGATGTTTCCTCTGATTCCTGTCTTTTAAGCCCATCAAATAATAGACAATTTTCAGTACTGGAAGTGCACAACAGAAATCGTTAACATTCATATACACATTTTATTGTTTTATCTGTATTCAAAAAGGAAAGCATATACAAAAAAGAAAAGCATATGCATAAGATAAACTAATTAATCCTAGGACATGAATATTTAATCAAAGACTGAATAAGCTGGAGCATCTGCAATATGGGTTTTTGGGGACTTAAGTAAAGACAATTATTCAAGGCAAAGAGGTCAAGCAGAAAAGCAAATCAGCTACTGCTCAAAACTCATGATCTTCATACATTGTGCAAGAAAGTCAAATATTTGCTTCAACAACCATAATGTAACCATTAACTCTTGCTTCAGATTCTGGCACTATCTGACTGCATTTAAAGGTCACTTTGGTTAAGAAAAATGCAGTTATCCCCAACTATTCAGAACAAATATATCATCAATAAAAATTTGAAACAAAAAAGTACTTCCATTACTTTTACATTAAGTCTCTAATAAGCACTAATCTTCTCTCAATATGCTAGGAATGGTCTTGATTTCACTCAAATCAGCATCACTGACAGCTGAAAAATGCCACCCACTAGAACATCTCAATGCAGGACTAGTTGGCTCATGCAAAAACTGAGCAACTATTGAATAACAGTGACCCAAGACATTTATAAACACATTTCTTTAAAGTTAGGAACTGGTCCTTGTGATCACTGCTGAATTTGGGGAGGGTTGATGTATGAAACCAGTGGAAGAAACATGGGAAGGAAAGGAACAGTCCTCTGATCTTTAATTAGTGCTTATTTTAGACTCTTCTCTTTGACAAGCCTCAGTGAAGAGGTTTGAGGGGGCAGAGCATGAAATGAATGCTTTTTTCCTGCCTGTTAATGGATGTGCAGTATGAACAAGTTACAAGCAGACATCCTCACTGCAAGCATGGGATATGTTTTTCCCTTTTGTCCCACCAGCTGAGCAGGAAAAGTTCCACAGAATAATTCAGCTTCAGGAGGGAAACAAGCAGCATGATGCCTATTGTCCTTCAGGAAGTTTGTCTATGGATCTTTTACATGTGACTTTTTTTTTTGGTAAAAGCTACAGCAATCAGGCAAACAGTCCTACTGACCTGCTAACATGCCTTGGATGTACTAAATTTTCTGCTGGAGATCCAGATCTACAATTTTTTCCTGAATTAGCACTTACTAAAAGGAATGGTTCTGCCCCAGAAAAAAATGACATCCAAGAGTGAGTACAGATATGCTTCAGAATAAATGAGTCTGGCATGGATATCAATGTCCTTGCACCCTTCCTAAAATGCTTTCAGCCTGACAGTCAATTCTCATTTCAGAAGACATGGGATGCTTCCTCCCTTCTTCATCAATGATTTTTTTTTTTCCTTTTAAGAAGCAGAATTCAATTTGTTGCCAAACTAAGATTTATTTTTCAGTCTGTTTCTATTAACTTCAGTTTTTCACTTCTCCTCAGGTCACAGATACATGCTGTTTATTACACTGCATGCTAAACACTATTCAAAGTACTATTCCCTGCAAGTATTATTTAGCTCAAGAACCTCCTGAATTCATGGCTTGAAACAATCTAACCCCTGAATCATAAAATAGTCTTTATTTTCAAGAGATTTGTAATTATTATACAAATGTTTCCCCCCCTTAGAGCATGGTGTATTATTTTACAGTAGTATTACATTTTCCCTGCATGGCAACCTCTGCACTAACAGTCAGTCAAACCATTTTGCTTGAAATAGCACCACTATTTGATAAATGCAAGAAAAATGATTGTTTGCAACAACTCATCCACTGGATACTCACCACAGCAATGACAGGAATAAGCACACCCAGGTTTCCTGCACTACTGGAGGCCTGGAGAAGAAAAAGGAAATGATCAAAACATCTACAAAAGCATTTCTAAAGTATTTGCTAAAAGACATATTTCCAGCATCAAACATTACAATTACAACTCCGTATCTTGCAGAGAGATGTGCACAAGGTGCTCAAGAGAGCACCCATGAAATCCACAGGACTGAACACATCCTGGAATCTTTTAACAAAACTCTTCAGGTTTTCCTCATGGACTATTGAAGGGAATTCCCCCCTGTGAGCACACAGGACTGTGATATCTGTGGATATTCAGTAACTGCAAGAAAAATGATCACATTAAATGGGTGGCCACAAACAAGTACCAAATGTTTACCAGAAGTTTCATTTTACTATCAAAATGAAGCCAAAAATAACAAGCCTGTAAAAAGACAGGATTTTCAAGAATTTAAGCAGGAGGAGCAGCCTTTTCCATTGAAAATATAAGAAGCATAAGGAAAATACATATTTCCTTTGACTTTTTAGGACTTTTAAAATCACAGCTATACAAGTGTGTTCACTCTTGGCCAAGCACAGTATTTAAGAATTGAAAATATTCACTGAGCACAGCACATCATTTCTCACTTTTTCTGATCAGGCAAACAGTGATGGCACAGCCACCACACTGAGACACCTCTCTAAAGTGTTTCCCAACCTCTCATATCCCCCCACACTGGATTTGGGAAAGAGGGAATGCTCCAGCTCCCTCCTTACAACAGAGAGTGCTGGCCCCACACAGATGAGGCAGGGAAGATGTGCTAACAGGGTACAGCTTTGCATGAAGTGGAATAAACCAAAACGAAGCAATTAAAAAAAGCAAAAACAAAGAAGGAAAAAAGAGAGCAACAGAGAAACAAAGCCAAATAGTCTTCAGATGAAACAATAATGGCACAACCCAACTAAAACAAATTCCTGTTATCTTTCCTGGAGAGTCAAGATAAAGCAAAACAAAAGATGGATCTTAAAATATTTTTGAAGGGAATAAAATAATAGCATAAGAGACAGTCTGGGGGGTAGGGACAACTGGAAAAAGTCACCATGTTTTTTTTTCTTAACTTCAGGATAATCCATGGCATGGGACTCACTGCTTCAGAATCAGAGCAGGGATACAAACTAACTGCAATAGTCAGAACCCAGCAGAACTACACAGTTTCTGTAGAAAACCCACTTTTCTAGTAGCATTTTTTGTCAAAAAAATGAAGTATCAGTCTCTTTATGATAATACATGGCACCGAGGGTGAAGAAGATGGAATGACATCCATTCCTGAGCATACTCAGGGGACATTCATGTCAACTATTAGCAATAGAGAAAAATATAATTTTTTTTTCTTTTCCTCACAGAAATCACTTTTGAATGGATGAGAACAGAACAAAAAAAAATCACTGAACATTTTAAGGATTATCAATAAAATTTTAGTGTGCTGAGAAGAGACACAGACAAACTAACAAAGAAAAACTTGCTTTTGTTTGGAGAGCAGAGCATGTGCAGTTTTACCCTCTTTATCTCTTCTTGAAAATGAAGTAACCCCATCTTCAGAATACCTTTCATAACTTGTACTCTGCATTGAGTAAAACGTTTTAGTGAGAACTGCTCTCAGGATCTTCACACTAAAGAAACACTGCCTCCTAGCTCAGCCCATCTGAAATCTGTCAGTTCTCCATTTGCAGAGCCACACAGCTCTCAATCAGTGCAGCAGATTGTCTCCCACACCGACTGCAGCATCCCATGCTTCCCTTTGCAGCTCTGCCTCTGACACTCCAGTTGAGGCAGTCTCAGCTGAACTGCAGCCACCCCTATTTTGTCTGGGACCCTCCACATGGATCAGTCAGGCATCCCAGACCTGCACTCACACTCCATCACCAGAACACGCTCTCAGGCTTAGCACAGCATGGGTGTGTTTAGCAGAGCCACCCACAGAAAGCACAATTAGAAACCAGTGCATCTACCTTCAGTGCTGGTCCTTTTTCACTTGCTCTCTCACTAGCTCTCTTTCCTTCCAGCCCAAGCTGAACAAACAGCTCCAGCAAGTTCATCAGCAGCTCATCCACAAGGTGCTCTACCTGGATGTTGGCAGCAATGTTGGCCAGGGCGTTAATGACTGCTAAGGAGCAGTGCCTGAGGAGGAGGAACAGTTATGGACAAATAATTCAGCAGGTTTTATATTTTCAGTGTTTTCTTCATAATATTGATAGTAACTCTTGTAATAAGGCTACTGACATTATCACCCAGTTTCTTTTCTTGCTGTTTTTATGAGCAGCACATCACTTTACTGACAATTGAAATGCAATTGGTATTTAAGTGAAAAACTATTTTTAAGTTGTGCCTTTGGAGGATATTCCATTTATGATGCTGTCATGGCCACAAGGAAAGTACTTCCCTGTAGCAGACAAAAAGCAGCCAAGGGCAGTGTTTCTGTTTTGGGAAAGCTCTTGAGCAGAAGAATCAGAACTCGTATCAGTTGTTGAATTGAAGCTGAGATTGCATTGTTAAAACATACTGACAGGAACAGTCCTCTCAGCTACTCCCATTCTGCATTGAAAGGTATCCAGCCTACCCCACCTACAGAGTCAGTTATAATCCTTACTTCTACTGGGGACAACAATGTCTAACTTATATACAAATAATTAAATTGTTAATGGTTTGCATTTAATCCCTAACAAGTACCAGGACCACATTAAAAACAAAGCAAACCACACTCTCAGCTGTTCTGGGCTAAGAGATTTAGTAATTAATTACTGTAATTCAATAATCAATTACTGTAATTACAGATAATGTAAGTCATTAATGTCAATTATCTTTCTCAAACACTGACTCCTTACAGAGGTAAAAGTTATCAATGCTACCTGTAGTGAAAAGCATTTTCAGCAATCTCTGCTTTTTGAAGTGCTATTATTGTTAAATTGACGTATTTCTTTTTGACATCAAAGGACAGTACAATTTACAACCCTGTAACAAAACTTGATAGTGGGAAAAAGTGAGAAAGCCTAAAGCAGCACAAAGGGTATTTGATATAGTATTCACACATTTAAGGGACACAGCTAAGTGTTACCTGTATCCATGGTCCTTATAGTCTTTTGTGGCAGAGTAAACAACTGAGCTTGCTTTAACACTGATTTGCTGAAATAGATTCCACACCTCACCGTAAATGTATTGCTGCAAAAAACCAAAACCAAATCACTAAGTCAAGTTTATTGAATGCAACCTCTCTAAACAACAGCCCTGTAAAATAATCCAAGTATTACCAAGCTCTTCAGATAGGTGTGCAGCCACAGCCTGAGCAGTGGTTTCAGCTTCCATGAAGCAAACCGTAAAAGTCAATGTTCTTAATTCATCAGATTTTAGAAGACTTATTATATTTTTTGATTCTGCCTTCCTGATGGAAACCATTTTTTCAGGCTTATGAGTTCTGGCAATTAATTGCTTGTTCAGAGGCATGAATAACATTTGGAAAAAGTCAGGTAATCTTTGTATGACTGAAGAAAACAATCTTCCATACTTTCAAATGTATGAACCTACAAGAATTTGAAAGTTGATTACTAATACAAAAAGAAAATACTCTCCACTTATTTGTGATAGGCCAAGTTTAAAAACTTAATAATTTTTGAAAGCATTGAGTTTGGTGGGCTTTATAGTCTTCTTTTAAAAAGGATTCATTTTCTATGGGAATTAATCTTCTTCACAGGGACAGCACTTAACACATTATCACAGCTTTTGTTTTCTGGTATCACAAAGACTGTACGAGTGTCTAGCTGTAGTGAAGAAAAGAGAAGCCTTAAAAGCCTTCTGCAAATGCACTTTCTAAAATACATTTCCATTTAACTAAAGGAAAGGGATCATGAAATGGCAATCTCTTGACCAATCCTTTCCTTACATTTCCAGTGATGACCAAACAGCCGAGCTGATCAATGATGAGCACGTCAAGATGAGAAGGTGGCTGGCAAAACTTCTGCTGTAAGATCTGCAGGATGGGTTCCATCATTTTTGGGGTGTCCCTCAGTGCCACTGCAATGTGCCCCAGAGCACGAATCGTGTGGTCAGGAATCAAATGAGCTTCCCTGTTAGGAAAACAAACAAAACCCCCAACGTGATAAATGTAACTGTTCAACAGTTATCAAGACCTCAGTTACATTTCAGGTAAGTAACAGTTCCTACCCTAAATTTAAATATCAGCAGCAGCTTTAATACTGCCACTCTATACATGCCCACCAGCATTAGAGGATATACTTGCACAAGCTGATTTTAAAAATAAAAAATAATCTCCCCCAAGCTCTTTATTGAAGAAATTCCCACTAACCTATGAACAAACTGTTCTAAAAACAACAGTGAAAAGAGGCAGAAATCCTAGGCAAAATACTAAGTCAGACCAGCTACTACAGATCCTTCCCCATGAGACTTCTTAAAAGCAGAGCAAAATGCCACAAGTGAAAATATGTGTCAAGCCAAAAAGAACAGCTGAAGTTTGAACAGAAAGCATCACTCAGCTGAGGACTCAAAATTGGCTAATATTCACCAAAGACTTGCTGATTCAATCAGGTAAAATTGAATCTGTACCTCTCAGTATGAAAACAGGCTCAGCTCTGCAAAGACTTGGCATGGAAAGATCTTGACTCCATGCACAAGCCCATTAATCTCAGAGACATTTAATTCTAAAATAATGCTGCCAGTATTTGTATCTTAGAATAAGTCTCAGATTCACTGAGTGAAAGAAAAATTGATTTATGAATGACTGACAACTTACTTATCGTTCTCTTGAGAGATGTACAGACGGTTGGATAAACTGGCAAGAAAGGCCTCAACAATCACCGAATCTATAGTCAAGCCAGCTTTCAAGCACCTGGAGTAACAATGGGCAGGAAAAACACAATGCATCAATAAAACATATCACTTCCAACTGTAAATTGTAAATGCATGCCATCTGTATATAAGGGAAGCAGGTTTATACTGAAGCATAAGAACTGATGGCTAAGGAATACTACAGATACATTGTGAAAAATGAGCAGAGTTTCTATTTCTGCTTTCTCCAGAAACAATAATGATGGGAAGAAGCAATAAGGTAAATTCAGAATCCACTGCTTTGAAACTTTATTTCCTTGTCTCTAGTCACCAACTATGTCTTCTCTCTAGTTCTCTGTAGCTGTCTAATAGGGAAGAATAATCACTGCCCATGAGTGTGTGACAATCCTTTTGTTACAGGAGACTCACTCAATGTGTTAACCTGAAAACAAAAAAAAAAAAACATTGAGTATCTACAAAAACACCTATCTACTGAAAATGGTGACTAGCAGACGTGGGAAGCAAAACAATACCACTAAATTATTACTTTACATTTAGGACATAAACAGAACCAAGAGATGCCTGAAGGAATATGAAGTCACGACCAAACACGACACAAAGACTTCATGGCAGCACAGAGCAGAACCTTCTAAATGGGCACAGTATTTTCTCCCAGGGAAACAGCACCTGTCCAGCAAGGTGCCAGGGAACCAGAATGTGCCCAGCATGGTGCCAGGAAACCAGCACGTGCCCAGCCTGGTGCCAGCCCCACTCTTACCTGCAGATGTTGTCTATGGCAATGTCCCGCAGCTGCTCGTACATGGATGGCTGACCTTTCTTGCCAGGCATCACATTTAGAGTGGACTCCGAATGCTCGTTGGTGACACTAATCTTGATGTCATTCCCACCTACTAAGAACACAGGAGTACAGAAATCAACACCACACGATGAGCTATACAAGCCATTGCTGCATTTGACTATTCCTAAATTATTATTCCTAAATTTAGCCACTTACTACTTTACGGTTTTGCTCTAACATTGCAGTACTGCTTTTGCATAAGCAAGTGATTTGAACTGAATGTTTTTCTTTTAGAAACCATAACTTGATATTAAAATTCAAACACAACAACAAAAACCTGCCAAATGTCAAGACAGTCACATGGCTGGAGCAGAGGATGTGTATGGGGAGTGTGAGGAATGTGACCTAGTTCACTCTGGAGAAGCAGCTTTGGACAGACCCAGTGGTTGCCTCCCAAACTGCAAAGTAGGCTACAGGGCAGACAGAAGCAGCCTTTGTAGGAGAATCAGACACAACAGCCTCAACTTGAAACAAGGGAGACTCCAACTGCGTATGTGACTTCTTTTCCCTCACTATGAGGATAATTATGCACTGGCTCTGGCTGCGGAGTCTCACTCAAGACAGAAGTGCTCAGTGTCAGCAGCAGAGACACAGCAGTTCTACTGCTTACCCTTAGATACACTTCTACCAGAATTTCATTTGCTTCCCTTCTCCCCATATTAAAAAAAAAAATAAAATTACACAATTCCATCTCAACTTCCACCTACAGCTGCAACACCACAAAAATACCAAAAAGTAGGAAAAGACCACACAAGTCGAAAAACAATCACTCTGGAACATAGGCTTTTTTCCTTTACCTGTGTGATACTGGCTGTGATATTTGTAAAGTTTCACAAGCACTGGGGAAGGTATCACAAGAAAGTCTCTCAATGATGGATTGACAGAATGAACCACAACAGGGAACCTCTCACACAAACGACCCAGACCCTAAAAAGGGGGAAAGAAACAAACAAAAAAAACCCAACAAAACATAGTGTTGTTTTATTCTAAAGCTATTTTTACTTTAGCTGCAAGCTTGCAACTTCAGCTCAATACAAACATCAAAACAAAACAAATTCTACATAGTTTAGTTTTAGGGAGATTCATATGTCATATTCATAGTCATAGGGAGATTCCATTTTTAGCAGATTTAGACATTTTAAGCCTCTAACAGTTTTAGGTTATTCTAGAGTACGTCATATACCACTCAAGTCTTGCTGCTCTCTTCCTGGGTGTTTTCACAGGAGTTACATTAAATGAACTGTACTCTCCAAAAATAAAGTTACTGAACAAGTTCCAACTTTTAGAGAAACCTGATAACTTACAACTTATGTTGTGGAAAACACCACATTTGTAAGACTGGATAAGTGCCCAATAAGAAGACAAAAATTACAGTAAGCAAGGCTTAGTCTAAAACCTCAGTGATCTGCCAGTCTCAATACTTTAACTATTTGTGTAATGGACTAAGAAGCTAAATAGTTCAAAAATTAAATACTGGTTAAAAAAACTCTCACTAATATTATGCTACAAAAAGGAGTTGGGCTAAGAAAATTCTAAAAGTAGTTCCTAGTTTTCACACCAGACCTCTAAAACCCAAATGTAGAACACAGTGATGAAAAGTAATAAAAATAGCAGGTAAAGTATTCCAGCAACCTGTAAGACTCCCCAAACTCTCATTCATTGATACACTGAGTAATTACAGTAATTAATGACAAATATTGTAAAGACAGACCTGCAAGCAGCAAATTAGCAGTGGCAAGTGAGCAATTATGATTTTGCTTGAGGTTTTTGACTGTAGCTTCTCTGATAACTTGATGCACAGGTTTTCTGCACCTTAAACAAAACAAATACAACTGAAAAAATTACTTTCATTTTTTTATTAGGCCACACACAACCCAATGCTTACTGGAATTTCTAAAATAATGGAGAGAATTTATAAGCTTCAATCTTATTCTACAAGATTTAGTGCTGCTTCTGCAAAAACAGTTTTAGAGACTTAGCACCTGCACTAAACAGCTCTGTCAAACATTGTGACTGAAAGAATGACAGTACTCAAAGCTGATTTCGAGCATATTTCATACTGAACAGAAATCAAATATTGCAATGTCCAGAGGGAAAAAAAAATCCTTCATATACTCAGCAGATATAAGATTTATACAACAATAAAGAAAATAGAAGAAACTAAGAAAGAGCTTCCCAGTCCTGCTAGCAATGAAGAAAACGCATTTTCTTTAAAAGAACCACTGAGAAATATTTAAGACACTAAGAGCAATAAATAAAAGAGAAACTAGAAAATAAATAGCTGTATGCAATTTAGCATTTACAGCATCCCCTGGAGATAAGTAATAGGAAGTTTCTGTTTCCACTTCCATGAAGAGATGTCTAACTACCCAGCCAACTAATCTGACAACCTTTTGATGGAAGTTTTACGCTTGCATTCTAAAAGTAAAAAGTATTCCCCTGAAATTTAATATTTCCCTGAGCACCATCTACTCCGTAAGTATTTCTACAGCTTAGCACACAAGGAACAGACACTGAAGAGACCAAAGAGCATTTTTCTTACTTTGCTCATCTTTCACAGCCCACACCATGAGATCCACACAGGCAGCATTGGCCTGACAGCGCAGTTTTAAAGGGCTCAGTTCGTTGTGCAGGCGATCCACATCGTGGAGGATTTTCTGAAGTTCTGACTGGCTGCTGTTGAATTGCTCCAGCACAAAATCATGGATTTCCTTCACAAATGAGTTGGGAAGGTCTAAAGAAAGGAAAGGAAACAATATTATACTGGAAGGACGGATGTCAGTGTATCAGAATAAAAGCATATATAAAAGTCATTGCCACATTATATATTATCTTATTTAATCAAGTTTATGTCCTGTCTAAAAGATAAATATCATAACAAAGTCCACCAGTGAACAGACAATTCAAATGCCATCTATTAATCTTTTTAATGGTGGTCAAAATAATTTTTTCTACTTTCATAGCACTTTTTTAATATGGAAACATTCCAAAATACAAATTTAATACCAGAAGCAGAGTTCCCAGGAAATGCAAACCCAATGTTCAAGCACTCAGTACAAAGCAGATGTTTGCGATCCTAAACATTATGAAGAATAAATAAAAAAAAATACTATACCTTTCATATAGTATAATGTGTCTCTCAGCATTTTAAACTGAGCAAGGTAAAGAGGGTCACTGAAGGTTTTGTAATAGAGATCTGTACCAGAACCCGTCTGAAAGAGAAAAGAAGCAATCTGCTACATTCAAAAGGAGGCTTTTTCCATTAAACAAATAAATAAATCTCACTGCACCTCCACAATGTCAACAAGCATATAAAACAGGTAGTACAAGAAGTAACCCCACAGCTTCTTCCCCTCTACTTTTAACAAAAGTAAAAACACAGCCATTCAATGCATTAAACAAGATTCAGTCACTCTTTGATTTGAAGAGCATGTCTGTTTTTCTAACAATGGGGCTATAAACAAAACAAGGAAAAGAAAAAGGGGGACTCAAAGCTCTCACTTTACTGAGATGGCAAAAAGAAAGGCAGAAGCTGTCTGCACTCAGGCCTTCATTTTGAACACGGCAGTGCTCGATGGGAGGCTGAGAGCAAAGCAGAGTCATTTCTGCACACATTTCAGCACACACCCCTTTCACCACAGCTTTACGCCCCGAGGAAATGAGGCAAACTCCATAAAATGTGGTGGAGGCTGTGACAGAACTGCACCCAGGGGAGGGGAGAACAAGAAACAAGTCCTTGTTCTGAAATGAGGACTCACAGACCTAAAGAACCAAGTCTGCCACCTCTGAAAGTCCATGAGCTGCAACACTGACAAACTCTTAGAAATGGCATCGAAAAGAGCTGCAGTGATTTTCAAGCCACACACTGAAAACAGACAATGCACTTCATATGTGTGAAAAAAGACAAGGTAACTGCAATATGCAAGAAAGACCTTAGTCTACAGTAAACCAGCTTTGGGCAACCAGTGCTGTAATTTATTAGGACAACAGAGCTAATGTAGGAAAATAACTATTTTCCTCCTACATTAGTGAAAATTATCACCCCCCCTTCACCATTTTTACACAGACCGAGGCTAGATTTAGACCACTGAAAGAACTGTTCAAAAAGGAAATTAGCATCATTTTGCAAAGAGAAGGCATACCTTATAAGTAAAATACTAATTTTGTAAGTAATAAGGCAAAAAATGAAGTATTAAAGTCATTAAAGAAGGAAGGTAAAACTATACCTCTGCAACTTCAGCTAAAACTGCATCTAAGGTCTTCAGAAGTGAATCCTCAACAATCTGCTTTACCTATGGAGGAAAAAAAAAAACCCAAGTAAAACAGGATGTTTCCTGTTTGTGACTTCAGATAGGAGGAGAATATCACTTAATAAAATTTTGCTTATGCACACAAAACACAAGTCACTTCATTACAAAGCCTCAGATGAAATAAAGGCTGTAAGAACATTTGAGCCTCTCTGCTATTCCAGAATAGCTGATGCCAGAAGCAGACAGAGCCTGCGGCTTCTGTCACTTGTGTGAATTCCCAGCAAACCCTCCACAAAGTCTTACTCTCACAGCAAAACCCAGTCTTCTCTTTCAGCAAATAGCAGCATTAGGTTACACTAGAACAAGTGGTCTGCAAGACTCGAGCAGGAAGCAGTTGACATAAACTTAAGTTAATTTTCCAAATTCTGTATGGTTTGTATAAGAGCTTTTCAGGAATGCTATTGAAGCATGACATTAAATGCCATAAAAATAAAATTACACAAAGCTTGAGAGACAAAGGCTGTAGTTTTGCTTGCAATTCTAAAAGATTAAACTTACACTGCATCTATTTCTAGCAAATATCTAGAACACAGTGTCACTGCAATGTCCATAAGGAGCCATCACATACCATGTTCAACAGCTCTCGGAGCATTTCCAGTGGGATGTTAAATTCTTTATTGTTAATACCATTGAAGAGAGGAGAAACTGAAAAGCTGGAGCTGACTGTGGAGAAGTAATAATCAGGATCCAGTGCACTCCCATCAGGAAGATATGAACCTGATCAGAAAAAAATATTGAAAATACAAGTTTGAGGAGAGAAAGGATATTAACTTTCTTTAATGGAAACATTAGAACTACAAAAGAGTTCTTTCTAACACAGTCTTTAACTTGCCAGAGGTGCATTTCAGCTCATCTTCTGGTAAATTAAGACAATACCATGATACAATGAGAAGTTTATTATCACAACAGAGAATTAAGTACAATAACTTGTGTCGATGTGAGAGATACTTCTGACAAACCTTTCCACACTACTGATGTGCATCTACCTGAAAACATTTCTAAATGCCCTTTGGATCAGAAGCACAGAGATGCAAAGAACAGGTTAAGCCAAAACTATCTTGCAAGGTTTTCCCCTGTATTAGATGAAATGAACACATGGCACAGTATTCACCTTAGAATAGGCACCAATTCACCACAGTGATTTGAAAGCAAAGGGAATCAAATTATTCTTCAGATTCAAGTACTCTATTAAGCAAACAACTTGCTCAGCAAACTGCTCTTGGCTCTATTTCCTCCTGAGAAATTACATCTCATGCCTTTCTGAAGTGCTCAGCTGGCTGTGCTAGAGTAATGTTCTTGTGATTAACAGGCTTTCAAGCAAGACTATTTATTGACCAAAAATAAAAAGGCCTCAGTACTTTTTTTTTAAGCTAAAAGTTAGCCTTGGCCAGAATAAAACCAAGGTCACTACTCATCATCTTCAGATGGCAAGACTATCACAAACTATATCAACAGAAGCAATATAAGGACTGACTGTAGCTGAAATATTTGGTAGATGTTAGTACTGAAAATAAAATCCTGACTGGAAAAATCATAACTCTACCAGAGAGACAACTAAAATAATCTTAAAAATTTTACAAAGTTGTCCACTATTCACTTACAGATTTAAGATTATTTCTGTTCTACTACAATAATATCTCTCTAACCAGCAGCCTTTGGGTTTTATTTTTTTAATTCAAACCATGAAGACCACAACACTGAAGAAGAATACATTGGTTCAACACAGTAGACAGAAGACAAACAGGTCTGTTCCTACTCGACAGTTGAAGAATTACCCTGCAATCCCATTATATGGCTGAGGAAGAGATGCCTCTAGAAACAGCAATGTCAAGGAAAAAGAAAAGCAATGTGGAAGAAATTAAGCCAGGGCTTGAGAGAGGAGAATGGGTGAGAAACAGAGAAAGCCCGAACTGTTAAAAACCTGAAAGGGCCAGACAAAAACCAGAGATACCAAAACAACTCAGATGCAGAGCTAGTCCTCCACGTGATTCATGAAGGAGTTTATTTTTAAGCCCCACTTTGACGTAGAACTCACAGATGGAGCTCTACCACAACTCAGTAGTTAAAGAGTTTGCATGTTAATTCATTAAACTTTCTCAGGGTTTTGCCTTTTACGATACAGTAACTAATGCATATTAGTGAGCACTCCACTTCAGTGTCTCCTTTAGTATTTCTTGCTTCAGCAAATTACTGGGTCTTCCACAATGACCCACATCACATTCACTCCAAATGGAGCAGTTGTTTTGGATTTATACAATGTGCCACAAGCCTCAAAATTCCAGACTCTAGATCAACAACGCAGTTGTTTACTGAAGCACAATATTAACTCTTGTTCCTCAAAGTTACTCAGCCTAATCTCCTGAAATCTTTTTGGCCTAGCTGAATTAAGCTCTTTAGTACTAGGCACTGCCTAGCAGGAAGGGAACCAAGAAACAAGCAATAAACAACTGAGCCTGGAAATTATTGGTGCTAATAATTATTTCCTACTTTCTTTAATCCACAATTTTTTAAAAATCCTAGCCAGCATGTGCCACTGAATTCCTATAAGAATTCTAAAAGGCAGAGAAAGGGGTCCTAAGTTTTTTTTGTTTTAAATTTTCTATAAATAGCAACAAAACCCCAAATCACAGACTACTCCTTAAGGAAATCTACCTTCAAAGTAATGAATTCCAGCAGGTCCTCCAGGAGAGCCGGGAGGAGGAAGCCCACGTTCAGGACTAACCTGAAACATTGCACAAAAGCTGTGTTTTAGAAAATATTTATAAAACATTTAAGAACCTGTCAGGGAAGAGATTGTACACTTTAAAATGAAACACACTTTCAAGCAAAACTAACAGGAACTATATATTTCTGGTCTAACAGTTCAATTCCAGCCAAAAATGGGAAGTTTAAAACTGACAGTTCAGTGCTTTTGGCTAAATGGAAGAGATCAGAATGATGACTGCTCTACTGGACGAAACAATGCCAATAACAATCTGTCGTTTCAAACCACCACTTGAACCCAGTCTTCCCCCAAGGCAATGAACATCCACAGCTCCTGGTGAAACCAGGAAGAGCTCCTGTATCCTGTTGTGAAAATTCGGCCATTAAGTGCCAGTTCCTGATTTTACAGATATACATTTCAATGTCTTTTAATGACAATAACACAAGGAATGGGATTTGTCAAATGCTCCATGTAAAGACTTACTGGTAGAGTTGCTGCTTTAACTGTCACTGCTTGCTCTGTAATTCAGAAACTACAAAACTATTTTGAAACTCAGTTGTGGAACCATAATAAAGATACTTGTTTAACATACAAATAATGTGTTAAGAGACTCTCTGCACATCCAGGCTTAAGTTTTTACTCCACTGAGACCAAGAAATGATCTCAGCACTGACTCAAACACAGAGCAAGTCATACAAACCTGTGCGATGCTGGATACACTACTAGCCTTTCTCTTCAGTGTTCCTTCCTGGCAAACAGTGAGCAGAGAACTGGGAAGAATTGATCTGAAATCATTAAAGGATCGCCGGCGAATTCCTTCGAGCTCTTCTGGAACTCTCAGGGAATGTGGGGGAATTTTAGGAAAAAGCTTTGAAAGGAGAGCCTCCTCTGAATTGCTGTAGCGACCAAAGGCTCGAGAAATTCCTATCAGGCAGGGCACTGCATACTTGCATAAATATTCTGGAAAAGAAAAACACATGTAACAGCACATTAACAGTAACTTAGAACTTTCTCTTCATGGTTTTGCTACCACTTCACTATGCTGTTTCAGCCTAAACTGCTTTACAACAACTGATTTGTACAAGCAGAGGAAAAACCACTAAAGCATCACAAATTACTAACAATTCTGCTTCCGTATTTTCCAGTCAGCAACAAACAGAACAGAGAAGTGCTAAGGAAGCTGAAAGGCAAAACTCACTTTTCAGGATTGATCCTGATAACCAGCAAACACAAAAGAAGTTCAGAGGACAGGAGTTACAAATACAGTAACAATTTTATCACTACCTTTATCGTGCATTTGTGGTGTCTGGCACATTCCCAACAGGAACCGCATTACTAGTAGGACTGCATCCAAAATCTAAAGTAATCAAGACAGACATACGAAAATATCTTTTAGTAAAGAGATACCATTATCTTATACCAGATCATTATAACAAATGAAACTTGTAAACATTGATGTAAGCAGCTCTGTGAAGATTTCTTAATGTTGTGTGACTAAAAGATTACATTGCCCTCAGTCAGGTTACAGAGCTTCTCTTGTAAAGTCTGGAGCGAGCTGCAAGAACTACACGATGAAACTGCAGCACTCCCAACCTCAGTGTCAAAACTGGAATTCCAAAACTCTGGGCTCAGCAACTGACAGCCAAAAGTAACTGCAGGCCTATGAACATCCTCAAGGTACTTGACTATTAACACAAGCAAATTAATGCATCAGAGCACACTCTAAAGCAATCAGCCCCTTGCTGACAGGGAGCAGCTGTGCTCTTCTCCAGACATTTGTCTGCAGCACTGGAGAACTGGGTAATACAACAACACAAACTCTACCTGCTCTCGGAGAGATGCATCCCTGTAAGCCACGTCAGATAACAACGTCACTAAGCAGAAGCTGAAGTTTTCTGCCACTGGAAGCAAACCTGCAAAGTAATGGAGAGAAAATCAGCCCCTTAAGCCTTGTCAGAGAGAACCAGCATAGATAGAGCAAACTACAATAAAGCAAGAAGACACAAGTGACTCCCATGTCATAAAGTTTTGAGACAGACTGTAGACAGAAACAGTATTACGTACAAAATCTAGAAGCACTCTAACCCTCATATTATCAGTAAAAATGTTTAAAGAAAAATCAGAATTAAAAACCTTCCCAGGCTTTCAACTAACTGAAAATAAACCTTTATTATATAATACTGTATAATAGTATTCTTACATTAAAGGAGTAAAACATGGTTTAAACAGCAAGTAAGCAGCAAAGCTAAAAGTAAAGCATACAGATTTCATGTTCCACTCTTCTACTCTAACTACACAACCTTCTCCAGCTAAGTAACAAAATATATTGAACACAGAATTACTTGGAAAGTGCAGTTCATCAAAAAGCAGCCAAGCAGGGAAACAGGGATGTATTCAACTTCCTTTGGCTTCCAAAGAAAATCAACATTAAAGGCTGTCAAGCCAGGAGCTAAGTAAGAACATGGCAGGACTTTTCCCCTCCCCTCCTGACCAACCTTTGCTATTTCTATTTCCTGGCTGGTATTCCATGAGAAAAATCAAAAACTCCAAACCTCACCTCTGCCTTTCCGTGCATTGCTTTCTTCTATCCACTGGACTTTGGGAAGGCCGTTCAGGAGCCGCAGAAGGTAAGGAACCAAACTATCCTTGTGCTAAGGAAGAAAATATCCTATTTAAAATGGAGAAGAAAAGCTGAACCGTATCATCTCAAGATATTTTAGAGATATGGTAAAATTACATTAGCACACACAGAACTTGCTTCTAGCGATTACTCCACAGGCTTCTTGACTACTGCAAAACTGATTTCAAAACAAGCAAATGAAAGTAACCAATCCAGTGCCTTAGATCCAAGCCTTACACTCCAGGCAACAGTTCATTCTCTGTAAAAGCTGGAGAATAAAGTTCCAGAACAGTACCTAACCCCAAACATTTTATTAGTTGACAGCAAGCTCCCAAAATCATTTTAAGACAGCTAGAAATTCAGAGTGACAGTGCCAATTCAGCACAGGTGATGCAACCCATGGCTTTATGCAAGTCACTTAACACATCCATGTAACAATTCAGCTCCCTCACCTGCAAATCAAAGCACAGCACAGCTGTCTTATTTAAAAAAAACCCAAACAAACACAAAAAGAAAAAACAACAATGTCAATAATATCCATGCAAGCTGTACCATAGCACAGGGATACTAACCAGAAGGCAATTCAGGCCTGATGCAAACCTTAGCAATACGAAAGAATTTAAAGTGAGGTCTAATAGCACTGGACCTGAGACTCTGTTTATGCATCCTTTCCTCTACACAGAACAATACCAGGCCCAGCAGTCAAAGGGAAGAGAAGCAGCTTGTGCTGGTCCTGCTGGCAGACACAGAAGGGATGCTTGTGTACAATGCAGCCTGTGTGCCCTGTCTGTCTGTTTATCCTGGCATGAAAGGGCCTATTGCAAACCTGGCCCTCAGGAGTGCATCAGAGCATCCCCGGCAGTCAGGAGCATATGGAAGAACACGCAATGGCACATCTGGTTTGAGTAAATCCTCAGGAATGCTCTCCTTTCTCTGCTTAAGCCATGATGACCAGAAAACACAGCAGCAGTTTGGCTGAGCAGAGCCATGGCTACTGCCTATCACACTTATCAGTATTTCCTTGCTCTCCTGACAGCATCCATCCCTTATGTCTGATCTTTTAATCTACTTTTATGAAGAGCAAATACCAACTTTTCATTCATTGAACAACTAAACTTGAATTAATACAAAATCTTTGAAGGTAAACAGGTAGTCTAAGTGGGAAAAATACCTGAAGGTCAGATTCTATTAGGAAGATTCCTAAAGCAATAACAGCATCCCTGCGACGTTCATCCAACTGGAAAATCCCATGGAAATCCACTGGACACATACAGAGTAGCTTTTGTACCTGAAAAACAGCAGAGGGAAAGAACACTGGAACAAGATTGGAAACCAAATTGAAGCTTGTTTGAAGCACACAGTGGTCTCTCCATCTTCTGGAATACATTTGGCCACGTGCCCCTCCTTCAGTCATCAATCTCATTGAGAACATCCAAGGGCAAGGAAAAGTGATGAATGACAGAAAACAGAAAAAGACAGAAAAACCTCAAGCAGATGTCAAACATTTTAGTACAATGTGGGTCAATTTAAAGGTCGTCTTCTCTTAACAAAGTGCTGAAATATGATGAAGTCTTCATTCCACTACTTCACTTTTAGATAAGCAGGAAATGTGCAGCAGGCATTTTTATTATATTTACTCAATTCCCATAAACAAAAAATGGGCGAATGGACCTTTGATTACAGCTGCACCAATGCCTTCTTACATATACAGCTCTGAACAATTAACTGTCACCAACCTGAGTACGACTTCTGCTCAAATCCTTTCAACATAATAGATTCATTTTCACAACTAATATTTTCTCACTATTCACCTATTACTCCATACTTAACAAACAGACATTTAAAGGATACATTAAACCTCCCAAATACTTTGTTCTTCTATGGAATTGCTAACAAATGGGAAAGTGCAACAAGCATGTTGTTTTTTTTATAAATTTTCTTGATGTTAATAAATACTATCTAGAAAGAGGCCTTCATAATAAATAAATATGTTTGACTCACCTGTGTTTGACTGTCAAGTCACTTCCTATTTAGACAACTCTCTGAACATCCCACCATGAAATTTCTAAAGCACGAAACAATGTCCTTAGAGGATTAAGAGAACTGACTGGATCCTCAGTGGAATTCAAGATTCTGGTCCTTCCACTGCCAGACCTCCTAATTACAAGACTCATAGTACAACACAGATAATCCTCTTGCTCAACATAAAATAGAGCAGAGGAAATATGAACTTTGGAAAATCAACGCTGATATGTCATTCCACATCAGGTTACATTTGCAATAACATGAGTGAGCAACTTCAGCTAGATATGAACTGTTACTGTCATTGCACTGCTGTATTCTGTCAAACTGGGGAAAAAATAAAATCCCTGGATATCTGCGAACCAAAGCAGGGCGCAGAATAATTGCTCACCGTTGGCTGTCACGCCAATGGTACATTTCCAGAACAAGAAAAAAGAAAAGAAGGCTGCAACAGATGGTACAGAACAAGCACTACAGTTTGTATCCGCACAGAGCAGTGTTTTTTCAGCTATTCAGTCACGACTATTGCCTGATGCGATTCGGACACGCTGTCATTCGTGCCCAGCCCCAGCACAGCAGGCTGGCTGTGCATCCCTGCTGCACAGGCACCTGTCCCGGAGCAGGGCAGCCCTCGGGGCACTGCCCACACACGGATCCCGGGCTCTCCCCTCAGCAGAGCTTCATCTCACCCACATCTCACCCGGCACTGAGAGCGTCGCCTGGATTCAACCAGATACGTGGAGGAAAGCAACCAGCCCTAATTAGGCTGAGACTAATTACTCCCACAAGACGATATTCTACAGACTTGGGGGACACGCAGCAAGATCCAGTCCCTTGCCCCGAGGGTGCGCCGCTGACCCGAATTTTTGGATCAAGCTGGCCCACACGAGCATCCCTGAGGGCCAGCTGTCCCGAACGCAGGGACGGGTGAAGCTGGGGTGACAGAACCCCCTCGGAACCCTTAGACAGCCTCGCCCAGGCACAGCCGCGGCACCCAGCGCATCTCCCCTCCCGGCCCGCGGGCACGCTCGCTGCCCCTAACGCTGACAGTGCCAAGGGGGCGGCCGGACACCCCGCACACGGCACAAACAGTGCCCAGGAGGGGCCAGGAACGGCGCCCACCGGGCTGCTCTCAGGGACACACAGCGGCCACCCCGCCCGCGGCACGGCCCCCCCGCCACACGCGGCTTCCACGCGTGACAGCGCCGCAGCCGCACACACGCAGCGCCCCACACGCAGCCCTCGCGCGTCGGGCCGCTCCCCACAAACACCGCTCACCTTCTCCAGAGGCGCCGGGTTCTGCACCGCCAGCGACCGCGCCAGCGACAGCACCGTGTTGAAGTAGAAGCCGCGCGTGGAGGCCGCGGAGGCTGCACTGCCCCCGCGCCCCGCAGAGGAAGCCGCGGCGGTCGCGGCGGTCCCGGCCGTGGCGGCCGCCGTGGCCGCCGNCGCGAGATCAACGCCTCCCGCGGGAGCACTGCGCGCCAATCGCTCCACAAAGATGGCAGCACCCGGCGCGGCTTCACTTCCGCCCGGTGGCCCGCCCTCCCTGCCCGCGGCGCCTCCCTACGCAGCCGTCCCATCACATATTTCCCTCCCCCGACCCCCCCCGCCGCAGTGGTTCCGCCCAGCAGCCGCCTGCCTACCAGCGGCGCTGCGGCGTGCTCATTCCGCTCCGCGGGGGGAGATGGCGCTCGGTGGCTGCGCCCAGCACTTCCGCCCGGCGCTCGGTGCCGTGGGCGGAAGCAGCGGAG
>VXBU01011679.1:443967-464047 GCA_013400315.1 Bombycilla garrulus
GGGGGGGGAAGAATATTCAACTAAAGTTTCCCAGAGTTTCATAGGAATATGAACACAAGTTCTGTGTTTTGCACTGGTGGTAGCTGCAGGCAACTTTCCTGCCAGCATTAATCTTTGGATTACTTTGGAATAGTTCTTGTGCTGCTCAATTAGAGAATAATGTCTTTTATATATAAAAAATCCTAAATCCTGCACTGCTAAAATCAACTAAAATATTTCTGAAGAAATTCTGTTTGTGTTTATTTCCTTTGGTTACTCTATTTCTAAATTGTTAGAAACATCCAGTAAGGTGAAAATTCATAACTAGAAATTGTCCTGCTTGCTCATTCCCCTGTCACAAACCTGTGCATTTCCACCACATCATTCTTCTGGTGGTCAGCCATAGATGTAAATGTCAGCTTGACAAAAGGCTGGTACAGAGCACTCCTGGATGCTGTGGTAAGTGCACATTGCAGGGATGAGGATTTTACAGCTGGGTAATGCAGTAGCTGACAATAACTACTGATTGAAATGCCTTGGAGGAAGGCGAGCGAGGGAAAAAGCTGTTTGCCCTCAGAAATAATCTGCAGAGATGAAGGAACGCTATTGTTTTTCTTTAGAGAGTGACCTTTAGTGTAAATTGTTTGATGTCTGAGTTTTCCTGGCTCTAAGATCTGCTTTGCTCTGTCCACGCCCGTTAGGAGCTCGTGCGTCAGGGAGAGGCTCTGAAACGCACGGAGCAGATGGTGGATAAGATGGACCAGGACTTGAAAACGAGTCAAAGGCACATCAACAGCATCAAGAGTGTTTGGGGGGGCTTGGTAAACTACTTCAAAACCAAACCTCCAGAGAGCAAGCCGGAGCAGAATGGAGCCCCTGAATATAATGCAAACAGCAGGTAAGTAACATAAACTTTTTATTTGGGACTTGTCTCCCATAGTGTCTCTGAAATGTCACCAAAAAATCAGAAAGTAAAACCTCTGTTGATTCTTTAAAACTCCTGTAAACTCCTGAGATGGTCTAGCTACCTTTTTTCTTTAATGCCAAGGTGAACAGTGATACAGTGATGCTTTCTCTTTTTATTTTTTTTTCTTACTAGGTTAAAAGAAGCAATGATGTCTAGTAAAGAACAAGAGTCAAAATACCAGGAAAGTCATCCAAATTTAAGGAAGCTCAATAACTTAGGTTTGTTACCTTTATTTTTCACTGAATACCTGTCATCCTTGTGGAGCAAACTTGCAGAGTGATGAAGGCACAGACCCTTCAGCCTGCCCAGCTGTTGATTTACCTTGCTGCCTAACATCTGGAGATTTGTATCCCAGCCTTCATATTTTCAATTTTAGGGAGTTGTTTCCATTAAACTCTTTATATCCTTAGTGAAGATGGTATGCCCACCAGAGACTAAAAGCACCCAGTGCTTATATTTGCCTAGAGAATACACTCAGTGTGCACACAGGGCTTCCCTAAGTTTGCCAAAATGTTACACGTTCAGAGGTTCTCCTTTTAACCATTATTTGTCGTAGTTTTCAGATACATTGTCCTTGTTATTTCAAACGTGGATTCTAACCGGTGGTACTGAACTTAGAAGGTGGTATGGAGCTCAGCCTCGTTCCTCCTTTTCTCAATCTGTTAACTTCTGTGAGGACTTTTAAAAGCCATACTAAATAACTGTTTCTTTATAAAGTGAGGCTCGGTTATTTAAAGCTGCAGGTTATGCTGTTGTGTGAGTAAGGAAATGAAGGTTTTGGGGACTCGGCGCGCATTGCCACTCGTGTAGTGCGGGGCTATGTCCAGCAGAGGGCAGAGCGGCCCCGGCTGCGGCCGCTCCCTTTGCGTCCCTGATGAGCGCCGGGCTCGCTTTGCTTTGCTTTGCTTTGCTTCGCTCTGCTTCGCTCTCGCAGCTCCCCGCTGGAGCTACAGCTGCCAGCGCAGAAGAGAATCATTGCAGCCTGCTGTTCACCTGCAGAGCTGGCCTAGAGACAACGGTCTCGGACTACTCCTGGTACTCTGGTTAGCTGATTACCTGCCAGCTGTGTTCAAACTAGTTTTTAACAGTCTTGCTAAAACTTCAAAACCTCTTCTCATATACTTTTTTCATTATGTAATATTCTGTACTCTGTGCTCTTAACAGACAATGATTTCAACAAAGCAGATTTAGTTTCTTCAGTGCAAAGGGATGCCTACCCAAAGAACCAACAACTGCGAGCTTACCACCAGAAAATTGATACCAACTTAGGTGAGTGAGGAAACTCAAGCTGTTTGATGTCATACAATTGGGAATTTTTGATTCCTAGACCAGATAAAATTATTAAGTGATATATTGCCAACCATTCTTTGTTTAGTTAACATGCAAAATTTGACGATAAATAAAAAATTATTTTCTTGTGTTTGCATTTCAAAACTATCTACATGGTACATCAGTTTAGACCCAAATAATTTAAAGCAATGTACAGCTTTTGAAATACATGTTTTGCTAAAAATTGCTAAGAATTGAAAGGCACTAAATATTTAATTTGTGGGTTTGATGCCTTTCTTTTATTACTTCTCAAAACCATTCAGCTGAGTTTGCCTTCCTTTGTTCTGTAGCATGTAGACAAAAGTGCCTGTTTGCTTACATGTGTCACCGTGTAGCTGACCTAGAAAGAAGAGATTGGAAAAAACTCAGAAAGGCATAAATCAAAGAGAAATAGTCAGTCATAAGAGCTAGTAGAAGCCCATTTTTTCTGTTCATAAGCTGTGGAAAACTTAATAACCTCAAGAAGCATTTATACTAATCAGTTATGCAATGAAATTGTCACCTTTTGGTCAATTAGAAAATCTAAAAATGGATTTATCAATGATAAATAACTGCCTACATCTTCAGCACACTGGTATCATCTCTCCATTAAATCTAAAGAAAAACTGAGGTGGTGAGCATACTGTGTATGCTGAGCAGAGAAAATATGTACCAAGTTTTCTATGAGATACATTTAAAAAAAAAAGGTAAAAACTACATTACAGGCTATATAATTTGATAAAGATCCAATTTGGTGTTAAGCAAATGCTTAACACCAAATGTAAAATGTAAAAAAGGAGGAAGTGGCTATTTCTGGTAGTAACAGCACAACTATGAACATAACAGTGCTTCCTCTATTTCAGAGGAACCTTCAGACTTGAAGAATTGTATCTAATGCTTTCCAGCCCAGGGTTCTGGAGAAGAAAGAATCCTGGTAGTGTCCATTTAGATAATTTGTGTTAATAGCACTTTGATTCCTCATGGTCCCTCTCTGCCCTGACAGATGAGATGTCTTCTGGGCTGAGTCGCCTGAAGAGCCTTGCTCTTGGCCTGCAGACTGAAATAGAAGAGCAGGATGATATGTTGGATCGGCTCACAAAGAAAGTAGAGACACTGGATGTCAACATTAAAAACACTGATAGGAAAGTCCGACAACTTTAAAGGATTTTTAGAATTTCTTTTGTCCAGTGTTGGTTCATCCTGAATGCCTCATCTCAACCAATCTCTTAGAAAAAATCTTGGGCGGTATCTGTTTCTCTTTTTTTTCTGCTATGTTACTGGTTTTGTTGTCATTAAAATTACGTAGCCTTAAGTCAGCACAATACTTTACATTCCCTCTTGGTCTACATGGGAGAAGTGCATGTGAGTAAAATCTCTCAGCATTGGGTCAGGATGCCCTGCTCAGTCGTGTAACTGCGTCGTGCGCGAAGGAATTCGCACTCCGCGGAGCCGCAGCGTCCTTGGCCTGGGAGCTGTGATGAGAGAAGGAGCTGCATTTTTGCCTCTGTTTTGGGGAGGGGCAGGGGGAACAGGATGTGCTGCTTTGTTCAGAACAAATTCTGCTAATTCTGTTTACCTACAGATATGTTAAATTCAGAAAAAATGTTGATTTCCAGCTGTAAAAATATTTTTAAGTGTCTGTTCTTTGGCATTTCTGGGGCTTAAGGAATGAACTGTTCTGTGGAAGTTGTAATATATCAAGGGTGTCATGCAGTAATGGTAATATCCTCTGTGTATTCCCTTTCCTAAGATGACCTTTCCCAAATGGTGCATCCACAAACTGTGGTTTTTATGTTTGAGTAACTTGTCTTTACAGTCTTGTCCGTAAAGATCTCTAAGGGTATCTTATTGTCTGTAAGAAATGTTCATTGACACTGACCCAAAAAGTTTGGGTAACAAAATCAGGACTTTAATATGTGTGCTCTTAAGGATTCTTTTGCAGAAATGGTCACCATCTGTTTTTAATTTTCTGCTCTTTCTCAGCTTATTCGTTTAGGTGGTGATTTGAAAAAAACTGCTTCCATTTTAGAAATGGAGAATTGATCTGATAGTGCACAAATAGATTGTAGAAGATTGTTCTTTAGCATTTATTTCAGATGTGATGGAGCAGATGCTGTGCTTTGTTAAGTAATGTGACTGTTAAGAAACTCCACTATGGTTCACATGCATCTGCATTGGCTTAACAGGTATGAATAATTCCTGAAAATTAAGAAAAGCCCAAAACCATTTTTGAGTCTTCCAGATAGAATTTGGGCCTTTCACTTTGTTTTGTTCTTTTGTAAGGGTCACTGTAGAGCAAAACAATCTCAATTCTGCTCCAGCCTGAAGACATGACAGCTATCTGATTTGAAAACAAGCAAGGTACTTCTCTTTGGAGAGGCCAAGGGACCTGTGTCAGTATTGGAACATCACAAGTGACAGTGTGTGGCTAAGAAGAGATTGCTACTTCTTTTGAACTAATGCCACATTGCCTTATGAATTAAATAAAGACTTTGGTGTTCTGGACTATTAAGCTTGTCCCCCTCACGGATGTCACATTCACACCCCCCTTGTTCCTTTTTCAAGGGATTTGTTACCTTGAGCTCACTTGCCACGAGGTGCTTCCAATTGTTAAGGAGATAAGAGAAACTGAGCCTTTCTTGTTTTACTGTGTCTCCAGAAAGTCCACTCGTTAGAAAAAGAAATCACTAAAAAAGCCACACTTACTGGACATAGTATTATGGAAAAAATACTATTTCTGGCATACTGGCAGGGTTGAGTTCTGAAGTAGATTTGAGGTGAGCCAGTGTTTCCTTTGTTAGCTGATGGCATTGATTTCAGTCCCCCTCAAAAACCCTTTTGGAGCAATTGACTACCCTTAATTGCTTTTTAATTTTTCAGCTTGTATCATTTATGCACATTAAGAATTATAAATAGCTTATTAATATTAATATATTTTACTATTTGGGTTTACACCATTATTAATTCTCTTACTCTGTTAGAATATTTATTAATTATATTATTTGATGTCTCAAGAGAACTGATACATTTATTTAGTAAATTATACAATTATTACTATTCATATGTTAAGTACCTTAGTGAAGGAAGATCAAAATTTTGATTATACCTGGTTTAGTTTCTTATTTGTTTTAATAACACTTCTTTCAGTGTGAAATCTGCCTTCACCTGTAAGCAACTGTCACAGCTCAGTGTTGGCTAAAGTAAACTGATAACAGGGATGGACACTGAGGCTTTCCTGGCTGAGTTATGGCCAAAGGAGGAAAAACATCACTGGAGGATCTGGTTGTGTTATGTGTAGTAAGAAATCTGGTGCTTGAAGCCAAGCAAAAATCTTTAAGGGTGAAGTGTGCTGCCTTTCTGATGTAAGCTATTCAATTTTTAGTCTTAAGTTTCTGAGCAAATATTTAGTTGTATTGGCCTTATGAAATATTCAGTGCATCCTGGATATCTTTGATGCCTTTAAGAACACAAGCAGGGAAGGGGAATAAAAAAGAAATCCCTATTTCTGCTTTGGGAATAAAAAATAAATCCCTGTTTGTGCTTTGAGAATACCCTGATCCAAGCAGGAGAAACCCAGAATCTCAGCCGTGTGGAATCTGTACAGTCTAACTCCTCATGTCTTCTGACAATCCCATTCACTGCCTCAGTAATGTATTCCTGCCTTTGCTTACGTTTTCTTGCTCTATTTATTATTTTTGTTTGGTTTTAATGGCCTTGTTTTAAAGGATCCTTTCTCACACTGGGTTTCTTTTGTGGGGGAAAAAGATGGTGCATGGATATAAAATAATTTCTGCTACAAACTGAATTGCTTGTCTCTGCTTTCATACTGATTTTTGCTGATAACAAACTTAAGTCTAACTGACATGAGGAGACACCACTATTTTATAATAGTGATTATGTTTTTTTATCTCTTGGAATAACTTTCCATCCTACAGGAAAAGGAAATTTAAAGGAAAAAAAAAACACATGATTTTGCTTTTCCAGGAAATGCCATTTTGCATGCATAATGAAGGATTTACTTCAGTAGCTTTTATTACTGTTTCCTGAGATGCAGTTTTATTTCTTCTTGGATACAGTTGAAAAACTTAAAACTGTGTAGAGTCCAGGACTTTCAGAAGAAGTTTAATTTGCACTCACGTGCTAATTTTTGATAAAATTAATTATTTTGCCTGCATATTCGTGTTGGCATATAAGCTGGTGTTCTTGCAGCAAAATAGCTCTGGTTAATTTTACTGGCTTGGGTAGAAGTTTAATAAGGAGATGGCAAAAAAAACCCATTTTAAGTATTCTTTATAAAAAGCAATTTGCCAGTTTCTCAGCAAGTTTGCTAATCAATTTTGAAGCGATCTTAAACACTGGGAAGTAGCATAACACAGACAAAATTCTAAAAGCAGCTAGGAAAAGAATAGGAATAACCAGTATCTGATTACTACACTCCTAGGTTTATTTGATTTTTAAATTTCCTTAGCATTGAATTAAATCTTGTAAGAAGTTACATGTAGCTGAATTTTAGTCTGTACTACACAGTTTTTTTTGCTGTGCTGAGCCGTATTGGCCCTACAGAAATCATTGGGACACGATGATGTCTGGGGCTCTTTTAATGTGTGAAATTCACCTGAAATATTTTGCTGCCTAGTAGTTTTTATGGAGTGATGTCATTTGTTAAATGGTGAAATAGAAAATACGTTCCAACCAGTCTGCCTTCTGAACAAACATTTTTGTAGGCATTTTTACAAGCATAACATCGTATGTAGGATGTGTGTTAATTTTGACTTTGAAATATATAGGACTTAATTTTCAAATCACAGGTGGTGATTATTTGTGTCTACAGCTTTTTTAAATGGAACTTTAATTCTGTGCCACCCAGGTTTAACACTTTTTGTACAAGTCAAATTGCATTATCTTTTATTTAAATGCTAAACTGGACTGTAGTTCAGCAGCTTAAGAGATTGAATGGAATGAGTGTTGAATGGCAAGACAGTCAATAAAAGGTGCTTATTGTTAATGAAGGGTTCTTGCATTTATTTCCCAATTTTTTTTATTACAAATTCATTGATACTTTTCCCCCATAATATCTGTTAAAACACAGGACCTACTCTATTAAGTTTGTACCAGCCTGGACGTAAGTTTGCAGCTGGTGGGTTTTGTTTTCTGAGAATAAAAGAGAGTATGACATTTCTATGTTATTCTTGAGCACCTTCTCTTAGATCCTGAGAGAGGAATGTAAACCAGTATTTATTTTTGCAAAAGAATTTATTTGTGATAATAAAATAATTCCAGATGTTGCTTAAAAGGTAACCTTGCCATAGTATTTGGTATTATAAGAAATATCAATAATTGGATGTATGCACGAACAGGGGGCAGGTGAAACATGAGTAAGGCAAAAAAAGATACAAACCTTTTTGAAAAACCTTGTGGTGTTTGTGTGCTCCCAAATTTGGTGATGGTAGAAAACTTGTGAATGTCTTGACCTTCATGTAGGTCTTTACTTGTACGTGAAGGGAGGAACTTAGCTTCTGATTTTGTTTTGTAGTAGTGTTTAATTTTGTTTGATACTATAAAGCAGAGATTCAGAAGTGCTATTTATTACAAGAGCTCTGAAAAGGAGTTAATAGAGAGACTGTCAAATTTTTTTTAAATTCAGATAACTTTGGTTAGCTGCGTTTTTGCTGAGAGTTCCTCAACAAATGAGAATTGAGAGCACTTCCATCTCTGCACTTAATTGCTGCATACAGAAAAATCAGGATAGTACAAAGAGCACACTAGGAGATGGCAGAGAATTGAGCAGTGCAGTGGATTCTGGATGTCTGCTAGGAATATTAATAGTTTGCTTGCTCTGCTGGCATGAGAATCAATTTCAGAGTCTTAAGAGTATTTCTCACGTAGCTGTTTGTTTATAGCTGGTCAGGCATTTCAGCCCTTTGTGTTTTTCTCAAGGACTTCTTTGCTTACAGTGCAGTCCCTGCCCTCGAGGGGAATGACTGAGGAATGGGAGGTAAAGGATAATACCAGGCAGAGCAGGGGCTCTTGGAATGAAGGACCCCATAGTTCTGCCTGCCCCTCTCCCTGCTTCCGAAAAGAGGTTTGGCTTTAAGAGGGAGTTCTACAATTTTCCTTTCATTTTGGTAGGTTGATTGGATTGTTTGCTTCCAAGTAAATTTATTACAAATTGCCAAACTGGGAAAATATGAAGCACAAGCCCACTAGGGCTAGAATTGAAGGATTGGTAGGGTTTAGTTAAAAGCAAGCAGGGAGGTGCCCCCAGAATAAACAGGCTGCCAAATCAGGAAGATCCCTGAATGCCAGGCACGGTTTACTAAGTACAGTGACTGTGCAGCTCTGCCTCCACTGTAAAAAGTCCAGCTGGACTGTGACTTTGCTGTTGGTGAGGCAGAACCTTCCAGAAAATGGGTTCCAGCTCTAGTTGTGGCTATTTTGTGCTAAACAGAGGGCCTCCTTGGCATCTCCATGCAAGATGACTCCTTTTTCCTCCATATTAACTGTAAATCTGTTCTCTCTGTTAATGGACAGCAGTCACTGGCCAGCACTCTGAAGAGCTGCTGAATTTCTGTCACTTGAACAAACCTTTGGTCAGCCCTGGGGTGTCTCACAGCCTGCCACAGTCAGTGAGGGCAGCAAGAGTATGGAGTGTGCCATGCACGTGTGCCAGCCACCATATGGGCATTAACCCTCCAGTGTAGAAAGATGAGAGTTAGGAATGGGTATGTCAGGTGCTGACAGCCCTAGAGTGGGAGCCACTGCCCAAAAGAGTTTATCATTTCAGATCTAACACGTTAGGGCAGCTGGGAAGAATTACACAGTTTGTCCTCCTTTGATTTTACTTCTCAACATTTCTTACTGACATTATGTATTTTGTAAACTAGGTAAAGTCTGGTTTCTTTATTCCTGACTTCTAATCTCTCCCTACATTTAGACAAGTCATTAAATCAGTTATCACTGAACATTTCCAATGTCTTTCCCAATTTCTTCCTTGCTCTTTCATCCTTTCAATTCACCCAGTATCCACCTATGGGAAAGAAATAGCTTAGGGAGGTTTTCTTCATTATGCCCTATATATTGGTGTGTTGATTTTGCCAGTTCTGATTGAGTTTGAGTAGTAAAATCTGACTTGCTTGCTCTACAATTTGAGCCTCAGATTTCTCTTAGAATTTTTGTGCTATTTGTTTGCATGTAATGTTTGTTGACTGGGTCCCTTTGAAGAAAAATCCCTGCAGGGATTGCCTTGTGTGAAGCAACTGCAAAGGGTGATGAAGCAGTCTACTCTCGGCTCCCAGTAAGATCCATGGTAATGTCA
This sequence comes from Bombycilla garrulus, assembly GCA_013400315.1. Taxonomy (NCBI): domain Eukaryota; kingdom Metazoa; phylum Chordata; class Aves; order Passeriformes; family Bombycillidae; genus Bombycilla; species Bombycilla garrulus. Next base: position 453,537 of record VXBU01011679.1, read on the forward strand.
GTGCTGGGTTACAGCATATCAGTGCTCCAAGACCTCAGGTCTTGAAAGTCTTAACTTTATGGTCCTATTTTCACCATTTCCTTGGGCCTGGATTGGCTAACCTGTTTACATCTCAGCCCACTGATCCTCTTGGATGATAACAGGATGTTCCTTCCCTCTTTGAGTGAAGACTGGGCAGAGAGGCAGCCAAAAAATCCAGCAGTTCAATATAAATAGGTCATGTAATAAAGCAAAGGTTGAAACCCAATTGCATCCACCTGCCCATGGAGAAAGCTCTCTGAGGAATGACATCAGCTTGTATTTTTCCTCCTGGAATAATGCAAGTAAGATGACCAGGACTGAGTGCCCAAGGACTTATTACTTATAATTTGACTTTTGTGGAAAGCCAAGAACTCTTAAAAGGCAGGATTTTGATGGAGACTCAGACAATTCCAGATTATTTTCCACCCTGAAAATATATAGTCTGCTAAGAGTACTGCAGAGGAGACCTGTGAGTCATTTTATCTGCTTTATTGTACATTGTTGTTATAGGCTGTTGACGTTTCTGGCATTTATTTTTGTTCCCAAAGCTCCACACAGTCATACAGCATGAATAGGAGCTAGCAGGGTCTGTGGGTGCCTTTGAGATCCTCCCTACATGTGCTCAGAATGCAAGGCAGGCGCAGGCAGTGACGATGCAGAGCCCACTTTGCTGCAGCCAAACTGCCACTGCCACCCCCCACCTCTTCTCCACATGCTCCCTGTGCAGGTGTAACTGAGAGAGGTAGAAAATATTCATCAGTGCATACTGGATCACCACATGGAGAGACGGGTGTTTTTTTCTAAATGACGTAGTTGCAAACATTCAGTGATGGGTTAATTTTTGTTGAATGACTTAAAACTGAATTGCAACATTAGGCAAAGTGCAGGTGAGAAAACAAGCTCGTGAGGGGCCTCTTATGAGGGCACCAACCTTACTGAGACACAGAACAACTCTGGCATGCCCTGAACTGGCATTTGTGGCACTGCAAATGCAGCCTTGTTCTCAAGACTTAAAAAATGGCCTTCTAGATACAGAAGTGCTTTAGCAGCTCTGATTTGTCCCTCTCGTAATTAAGTGTCAGAGTCTTCCCAGTTAAACCAAAATATCACTGGGAACCTTTGTGCTGAACGACAGCAGAAAATACTAAACAAAGATCCTCTGCTTTTTATGCACATGCCTCCTCTTCATGTGCACTTGTATTAATTTGAAGAATATCCTCCCATACCAGTACTATTTTCAGAAGTCCATATAGGTTGTAGTCCTGCTCATCTATCTGATCTTTCATCACTGACTTTGGAAAGTTATTTTGCTTAGCAGTATCCCTCAGCGATTTCCCATGCCATCCAAGCAACACATCCATTACTGAAACTTGTGTGATTTAATAATTTCCTGGCACAATAATTCCAAAAAATGTGGGAGGAAAAACGGAGAAAGATTTTTCCATCTCCAGGTATTTTTTTTTTACTGCAGGAATCCTTGCTCTTGACCCTTCTGAATGGCTTTCTGTTGAGCTGGATTTCAACTGCTTGTGGAGTGCTTGTCTGAGAAATACCTTCATCCTTGCAGCCGCATGTGGAGGGAGGGAAGTTCATTCAGAGGAATCTGATGTACCCAACTGCTGTAGCATTTCCAGCTTTGGATTTCTGGAGCTGTTTTCTTTTCCACAATCTCCATAAGCTAAACAAACACCTTTCTTTCAACCACCTGCTTTACTAATCAGCGTTTGAAATGCAATATTGAGGCCTTACTCTCCACTCCAGCCAGCTGTGCTGAGTTTAGAGTGGCAGCATGCCAGGAGCCTGAGGGCTTCACCTGTGCCCAAGTGAGGGAGGATGAAGAGCACAACCAAAGCAGCTCTTCTGTGGGACTCAGCCTCACATTGCTGGTTGCCACGTGTTACTGGACACCAGCAGCTACTGGCAATGACAGAGCAGTGGGTTCTGGGTGTATTAAACTGCAAGACACTGGAGCCTTACATTAGGAATGTACTTATTTAGGAAATAGATGTGTATTTATGTTGAGCACCACATTAAAACCATGAGGCTTCCTTATATCTTTGCAGCTGAGCACATGTAGATGCACTGCTGAGTCAGCCTGGCTGTGCTAATGACCCCAGTAGATCTCCAGGGAATGTCTCTGCTTCCCCACGTGTCTCAAGTGTCAGGGTTATAAAGCTGATTCCTGTGAGAACAATTTTCATTTGTTATTTGAGAAAATGGTTAATTCCAACATATTATCCCCTGGAGTAGTGATAAATAAAGGCATTAGATAACATTTCCAGATACATTTTTAAGTCTCTACCACCTTTTTTTTGTACCTGCCCAAAAGTATAAAATGAACAGTCAAGAGAAGGAAGAGAACTTCTAATGAGTCTCGGATGCTCTGTTGTCCAATTGCTCAGTCATCTTTAGGCCATGCAGTACAACATAATGTAGTTTTATTTTAACTCTCATCAACTGTTCTGCTGTTTTAGTACCTCTGTAGTACGGACTGACTGGAAGATTGCCAAGGGGAAGTCTGTGTGAACAGCCGGGAGGGATAATACATAAAATTGCTGGAAAGAGGCAATTAAAGACAGTGTTGAGATATAATGAAAAATAGACAATATTGAGCCTCATCAGAAATAGCAACGTAAACAGCAGCTACTGTACTGTGAAGTGAACTTTGCTGTAAATAACTGCATTTTACAGAAAACAGATGGATTATGAAGTCTGTGAGCAGACTTACAGAAAGCAGTTTGGTCTTCAGGAACACATCCACATTGATGTTTGGCATGTCCTCCTGGCCCAAAGGGACAAAAGGTGGTTTCTTCCTGCTGTTGTATTTACAAAGTCCAGGGGAAAGCTGCAAAGTTGGATTACATGCAAGCCAAGTAGAGCTGAAAATAATTCTGCATATCATATGTAACTATGAATGGAGATGGCAGAGGAAGTGATATCTGAGATAGCAGTGTAATAGATGCTGCCTTGTTGTTTTGTAACCCAGCAGCTGAGGAGGTAACACAGCCGTGAATGCATCAGAAAGCCCTGCCTAAGCAGAGACCATGCCCACAGCTTACCACAACCTTGGCATCACCAGCAAATCCAACCGCATCATTTTTTGACATGAGTGGGTGGACTGGGAAAGGACAGAACATTCCAAAATGTTTATATCACAAATGAGAGTGGATTCAGGCTGTGTTTTAATCCTATGGCCTAGATTTGACTATCCTTCTTTTGGAATAATTGATCAAAAAGCTCAAGAGTTCCCTGTATTCTACCAATTACTGTGCTAGTTTGCTATTTTGTGAAGGAGTTTGACCAGTCACAGCCCAGATACAGCAAATCAAGCTCCCGTTTGCAGACATGGACTTGGCAACATGCATTAACTGAACAGAGTTCTTGCATCAGGCAACACATCACGTGCTGTCTCAGTCACATTCTGAGCTAGAAGAGAAATATGCACATATTTAAAGATCTTTGGGGCCCAGGAAAGCGTCTATTTCTTTCAATTCTTTAGTTTGCCTCTTCCAGCATGACCAAAGAAACAAAAGAGCTGCTTATTATTAATGTGTTTCAGTCTTCATAAAATGGGTACAAACACACAACGATGACTCACTTTTGGTGTGCTGTAGCTCGAGCCTTACTCCATCCAGAATTTTAAGCACTAGACTCTGGTTGAGTTGGAGCAAATGACTTGCGGAGAGCTAAGATGAAAGAAGGAAAATTCTGGCACTGAGGGTAGAAATCATCCCTTTCCTTCCTGGATGTGGTATGGCTTGGTGCAGAAAGAAGGAGGCAACTAAACATGACAACAAAATGCTAAATAAATGGTTTAGCTAGCACTTTGTATGCTTCTCCTTTCATTTTTTGCTTGAAATACACTATATATCTGGAACAGCACAGTTTGCTAAAAGTGTGATGTAATTTTTTATGTTTCAGGGCATCCCTTAGGGCCTTTAGAAAAGTAGAAAGTACCAAATACTCTTAAAATTCAGGAAGATCCTTCTGAAAAGATTGATTATACCCTTAAAAGACAGCATTGTCAATTCCCTCTGGTGCTTGTTAAGGCCTCTACATAGCTTTTCTCCCTTTTTTCAACATCCCTCACACAAGTAGCATCAGCTACACTGAAAGTTCTGCCATAAAGTGGCACGGCTGTCTTCATCTTGTGTCATCTAAATTCGTTCTAGTGACAGGGTTGCAAAGTGCTTATGTATTGCTTCTGCTTAGTAGGCACTGAGCACTAGCAGGATTTTTTTTTTAGGTAGACATTTTATTATGAAGACTTTCAGCTTGTAAGCCTATGCTTGTGTACATTTTCTTCCAGCTCAGCCATCTTGCTTGTTGTCTATGATCTAAAAGGTAGTAAATGTGTGACTGTCGAACCTCTCTGGGAAATATCTTAGCATTGTGTTTGTATCTTGAATATTCTAGTTAAGACTGAAGTTCCAGAAAAGCCAGTCTGTTACATTCAGGTTGAATATGTCATTAAGAAGCAAGAAATGCCGAGAATGCCCATGAAAACCTGTTCCACAAACAACTCCAGACAGAGAAAGCCAGGAGAGAATAAGAAAATGAGAGTGACTTTTATCTTCAGCGTCCTGAAGTCCTACGAGCTAGAAAAAAACCCAGGGCCTTTGTGTTACATAAAACAGCATTGCATGGTCTAACAAAAACCTGTTTCTGAAGGGGAGAACACAGTTCAGAAAATAATGGTGGTTTTGGGAGAGGATTTCTGAACCTATATTTAAAGCTAATGCAGACAAAGGTACAGATTCATATAAAAGCTGGAATTTGGGCATAAGGAAAGGGAACAAAAATATTTCATGAACAATAAAACTAATTCTAGAAGGTACTGACCTTGGTCAAAGATTTTTTTTTTTTCATGATTTGCACTGACTGCTTCATAGATTTCCCAATAAAAGCTGAACTTCCACTTCAGCCATTCCTTCTAAATAAAAGTCTCTCCATTCTGGCTGCCTGTTTTCCTGAAACTTGCTGGAATTCAGCATCTTTGAGCTTATTCCTCTCCATCACATATGGTTCAATTTGGCCAATGGCCTCAAAACTCACTGTGGTGGGGAAAAGGAAACAGGCAAACATAGCAAAAGCACACTCATAAAGACTTGCTTCCTTCTGAGGATGAGGGGAATTCATAGATGATGAATTTAGAGAGTATTTCTTTTCAGGAGTAGGAGAAGGGGAAATATATTGCAAATACCCTTTAAAAAATAAGAAGTCTGTTTACCATCCCTATGGTTTACCACTACATTCTAAAATGTAACTCAGTTTCTGCTTTTCTTGGCTTCATTCTCTTTCCTGGATAATATAATAACGTTAAGAAAATGAATACTGAGGGTATTTCCCTTTCGAGGGCCTATTTCAAAGGAAATAGCTAAAAGGCCCTAACAGCCAATATATTCAGCATTTCTCAAATCACCCTATTAATCTGCAATTGGGCAACACTGGCCTGGCTGTAGGACACTCGTGATAACCAGCAGACCCATCCAGGTCCTTTCCAGCCATTTCTCGTTCTCTGTTTATGCTCACTGACTAGTTCTGCTCCTAAATGGTAATTAAGAATCAGACCCTTTAGGCTAAAATTTTACTTGGTCTATATACAAACATAGCTTGGTTTCTGTCATTCCAAACCTAGTGAAATTAGCAAGAGATGCACGTGGGATTTATATGGGCTACCTCATCTCTCACCATTGCTCATATTTTCAAAGAACACATTCACTCTCTACCTGCTTGATGAACGAGCTGCCAGAGAAAACACTCTGGAGGAATCCAGCTTCTAAAAAGGTTGATCTAGGATGCAGCCCTGATACATCTGTCAGGATTTTGAAAATAAACGTTGACTCCCCTGCCCTTTATCCAGCTTTGCGTCACTGACCACTACACCCCTGTTTTTACAAGGCTGGGCTGGAGGAGTTGCAATTTCAGCAAAGAAATGCCATGCAAGGAATCCAGCAGCTGTGCTGCAAAGCCTGAAGAACACCAGTGTCCAGGGAGGAGCAAACAACTTTGTGAATGCACAGAGAGTATTGATGTTGGCATCCTGCTCATGGACAGAAATGGCTCCTTCAGATGGAAATGCTCCTGGGAGGCAAGACAAGCAATTGTTTGCACATTGCAGGTAAATTGTGTATCACCATTGCATTCTCTGTGGGGAACCTAAAGACCTTCAGCCTGCACCGCTACTGCCTCAAACACTCCTGTTCATTTTGACATTAAATGCTATCAGAATCTGCTGATGGAGATGATAGAGAGATGGAGCTGATAATCTCCAGCAGAGCTTTCATGTGCAGGGAATACAGGATGGGGCTTCACATACTGAACTAAATTTATAAAGTGACCTTTTATCAAGAACATGTCAAGAGTAAAATCCACCATAACAGGACTGCCTTGAAATGCTAAGCATGTACGACGCCATTCTCCCGTCAAAGAATGAATTTGACATTAAACAATTACATATTAAACAACTCTGCAACATAATCTTTACATTTCAAATAACTTCTTCAAAAACATTACAATTTTTGCCAGCCTACTCTCAGGAGCTTGTGCAATAACTTACAAAAACCACAGAAGATACTCATACAGAGCCTCAGAGTGCTTTGTCTGACCCAGAGTTATGCATTCAGTAAGAACAGATGGAAGAGGATAATTGAATTCCAGGCAAAAAGAGCACTATTTTAATGGAACTTTGCAGTAAAATGAAGGTCTGTGGGACATGTACAAGGAGTCAGTTCTGGATGGGAGAAAATGATAGAAGACAGTTCTTGACTCAGCAGCAAGGAGTTTGTTGGAAGCAGGGAGAAGATACAGAGGGAAGGAAAGGGGCAGACTCGGCCGTCTCCAGGAGACAAGCTGGAAAGGAGTCCAAGGAGCGAGGGTGTGGTTTGGAAAACAAGGAGTACAATTTCAAACTGGATTCTGAGCAAACAGGGCAGTCAGTGAGGGCCCTGAGAGGCATGAAATGCAAATTTTCTCCATGAGAGACCAAATCAGAACTTTAGTTGTTGTGCCACTCTCTCATTGTTGCACCAAAAGATCTTTATGCTGTAACTGCTGATCCAGTGTTCCTAAGGTTCGCATTAATCTGTCAGGCAAAACATTGATGCTCTGACAGTGCCAGGCAGCATTCAGCTAAGAACAGATGTGGATCAACATCCTGCATTCAGTGCTTTGCCACATGCAGCAGCTCTCCAGCTGTTTGCAGGGATTATGCACAAGGATGTGCAAGTCCAACCCACAGACTCCTCGCTTCTTGGAGCTGCACACTGAGTATCACTCCAAATGTCTGGATGTTCTCACTCAAGCAGGTCTCCTGTAGTGGATGCTTTCTCATAGAGGCCACAAGATGTGTCAGTGACTTTTTTACCTTCCTGTATCAAAACAGGAAAGTGGCCAAATATTTGGAAATGGAACACTTTTGTAGTTAACCAGTGACTTGAATCAATTGTTTTTTTGATTTGAATCAAACGTTTGTGATTTATGATTTGAATCAAAAGTTGTTGAACAAGAACCTGAGAGAAATATTTAAGAGAAATGCACATTGCTTTTTCAGTGAGACTTCCTTGGCTGTTTCTGTGGGAAGAAAACTGGGAACATACGTACAACATTTTTCCATGTAAATAACAGCCCCTCCAAGACAAAAATGTAGCTCTTCTCAAACATTGGAAAAAGAGCAGCAGGCTGCAATCCATAGGATGAGACAGAAACCCAAATATTTGGATAAGAACAACTTCTGAAAAAAATAGAGAAACATTTACCAGGAGCTTTTTCTTTTGCATTGTTAAGGATTGCTAGGGATTACACCCTCCTCAGCTGCTGAGTGCTGTGGCTCTGCCTTGTATAAAGGAGCAGGGGAGTAGCAGTCAGCTAATCACAGGGGTACTAACACAGCAAATCATTAGAGACCTTTTACATTTCCTTTTAATAGACTACAGACTGTAGGAAAAATACCTTAAATAAGGCCAGCAGTGTCTTTTTATTGAGAGACCCCAAACTAAATATAGAAAACAAGGTTAAAAGATTCAGTTAAAATGCACACAGCTGACAGACAGAGGTCAGTTTCTTTAGCTATAGAAGCTCAGCAGGCTGCAGAGTGGAGAAAAGGTGGCAAAATACTTTTCATATTTTTTGATTTGTGCCAAAATGTCCAACACTCTCAGCTCACTCTTCAGCCCTGACCACACTTGCAAAGAATCCAACCCTTGGGATCAGCAAAGCCAGGTCTTATAAAGGACAGATATTTAAACAGAGCAGTGCAAAGAAGGTACAAGTGAGAAAGACATCAGCAGACAGAAGTGTGGCAATGCATTTTACATAAAGTGAGGTACTTTTTTTACTACAGAAATTATGGGATGTTGTAATTACGATTTGGCCAGCTGGGAGTGGGCATGAAGGATTGTTTTATTAAAATTGGAATGAGGAAATATAACAGACCTTTAATTTTAATTATACTTTAAAAAGAGCCTCAGTTTCCTTAGCCAGTGATCTTTCTAGTTCATGGCAGCAGCTTAGTGCCAGACTACTAAAATTGCACACAGTACACAGTGACTTCTGTGCATTTCTAATTCTTAACAATAAAAATATCTCAGAGACAAATCTGTTGCTTGTCAGAATTTTCTTTAAAATATTAATGATATAAAAATAGATTTCTTATAACTATGTACATTACTTAAGAGGCACTACTTAATTTGTACAATGTGATGAAAATATGTGGCTTTTTTTTTTTTTAGAAATATATATAAATTAGCAAAAATAGGAGCTCTAGATGTAATTAAAAGTGAATGTGAGGGAGGGAAGTCAACACAACAAGCTCACGATACCAAAATGGGCTAGTGACAGATATGTCCTGCTGGTAGTCTATCTGTGCAGCACTGCTGACTTGCTGTCATTTAGAAGCTCATAACCCACCAAAATTAAACAGCAACTAACAAACATCTAGAGCAGATGCTACTCAAACCCCTTTGGACCACATAAAGAAAACCTGTCTCCAGTTTACCTCCAGTTTTCCTTTGTTCTTTTGAGAGACCAAACCTTGGTGCGTAACCCCAATCCTGAGTTCTCTGGAGAGAGCTTCAGGTCCCAGATTTTTGCAGGGATGGGGCTTTAGCAGCATCTCATTCCTAGTTGCCTGTTCAACAGGCTGTTCAGTGTTTCCTCAGTCCCGCTGTAGACCATTCTTCACCAACAGATCCCCACGGCTGCAGCCTGTGACTGTGTGTGCAAGTAGGAACCCAGGTGTCTCAGCAAGCCATTCCTATGATTCCTTTGGAAACTTAACCCAGTTCTGGTAATTCCCAACTCCATGTATTAAAAATGAATGAGGTTAAGTGAAAATAATGAGGCTTTAAATTGTAATGTATATGACATTGTTTTAACCTGCCTTCTGGTTTTGAGTCTTCAGGGGTCCTTTGTTCAGCTTTGTATTAGAGATTCTCCTATAATCTTGTGTTTCCCAGAGATGAGCTCGCTGGGAAAATGTGAACACCATGCTCTAGATAAAACTGCTGGAGCTAGCACCACTGCAGCCGTTTCCACCTCAAAGGATTACTGTAATTTAGAAGAAGTATAATAGTACTAACATTAACTTCATCTCCCTCATCTAATGCTAATGGGCTGACTAGGAGTGAGAGTAAAAAAAAAAAGGAAGGTATCGATGCATCTCGTGTATATTGGACACTTCTTGGTTATTGAATAGCTTCCAACTGACAACGTCAACTCTTGGAGAAGGAGCCCTATTTCTGTTTAGAAATTGAGCAGGGCAGAAGAGTTGGGTGGTTTTCATAGCTGGTAACTGGTCATAAACCCCCTCACGTAGCTTCGGGCATGACTGCAGGGAGCAAAGCCCACATGGTGCTAGGGTAACTCGGTGGGTGGTGGGCAAAGAGCCACCGTCTGACCCAGCCAAACCCCAGGGCCTTTGGGGGTTCTGGGGCTGCCAAGGAAGAGAAGGAGAAGGAGAAGGAGAAGGAGAAGGAGAAGGAGAAGGAGAAGGAGGAGAAGGAGGGTCGCACTTTGGCACAGCCAGCCACGACGGCAGGTGCCAAGCAGGCGGCTCCCGGCTTCCAGTGCCCACCAGGCAGCTCCTGGCTATTCCCCGTCTTATTCCTCACCTCCGGCAGGAGTCCCGGGGCGCTGAGAGGAGCATCGCCCCGGCACCGCCCGCGCAGCTGTGGTGAAGGGAAGGGAGAAGCCCTGAGGGTCGGTGTGACCGTGGGCCAGGGACAGCGCCGGGGGTCGGTGCGAGCGTGGGCCGGGATAGACCCCGGGAGTCAGAGTGAGGGTGGGTCGGGAGGAGCCCCGGGGGATCGGGTGGGTCAGGGGGCAGCACCGAGGATCGGGGTGAAGGTGAGTAGGGAGGAGCCCCAGAGCCCGAGGGGACGGGGGCCGAGGGCAGCGCCGGACGGAGCCGGGGAGGGGGCCGGGTCACGTGAGTGTGTGTGTGGTAGCAGCGGAAGGATACCTGCACTCTGACTGCCCCTCCCGCCCCTCTC
>VXBU01011679.1:464140-539829 GCA_013400315.1 Bombycilla garrulus
CCTGCCCCGGGGAGCTAGCCCACAGCCATGGCCCAGATACTGCCCATTCGCTTCCAGGAGCACTTCCAGGTGAGCGCAGGGGGGCAGCGGAGAAGGCGCGGGGTCGGGGTTCCCCCTCTTCTGCCTCACCCCGTCTCTGGGAGAGGGGGAGCCGCGGCCTAGGCGGGCCGGGGGAGCGCTGAGGGCGGGGAGAGGGGGCCAGGCCGCGGGGGGACCTGCTCTGTCCCCTCCTTCCTTCCCTCCGGAGCGCGGCCGCCGTCCCGCTCGCGAAGGCGCGCGGGGCTGAGCCCACCCCCGGTGCGGACTCTGGGCTGCCGCTTCTGTTCATCCATCCGTCTGTCCATCCTTCCATCCCCGGAGCTGCGTCCCCGCGGCGTGCGGAGCGGCCGCGATTTGTGCAGAGTCACTCGTCGCTTGAGGGACCTCCCGCTCCGGGGAGGGGGCGGCGCCGCGCCGGAGCCGCGCTGCTCGCCCCGGGCACCGCGGGCGCTCCCCCGCCTCAGCTTGGGTGGACGCCGCAATCTTGCGGGCAGATTGTGGTTTTCCCCTTTTACCTAAAGGACCATCAGCCTCTGGATCGCGAAGGTTCCTGGGAACCTCTTTTTGTGCAGCTGTGAGGAAATTCGTGAGATGAGGTGCGAGAAACCATTTGGACTTGGAAGCTGCACAGCCAGTGTCTCTCCTTCCAAACATAACAATATTAAAAATCCTCCCCCAAAATGACATGGTTGTGTTCTTAATATCTTGTGAAAACCGTAATGCCAGCATTGGAAAAGATCCATGGCTAATGGATGCAGCACAGACAAACCGGTTTATGTGTTTCCTTGTGACCTGGTGGTGAGGGAGGGTTGTAAATGGAGTGAGAGAACAGCAGTTTCTGAACGTGCAGTTTGAGGCAGGAATTAAAGGAATTTGCTAAATGAATGAGAGAACAGGAAGTGGACTTGGCAAATCATCCTTTTGTCACTGTACCGCCCCTTTCTGTCAAATCAGGCATCCATTTCAAAATACGAATTGAGTATCATCCCCCAGTATGGACTGTATGCCACTCTGGGCTTTTCACTCTTGGGAAATGGTTACGGCCACTTCCAGCTCCCTTTGGTGAGAATTTTTTTGCTTAACTGAAAGACCTGTCCTGATGACCCTAGAAGGAGCTCTAGCCTGAAAAAAAAACAGTAATTAGAGTGAATTCCAGAAATACCTAATCTCTCTGTCCAAAGGAGGAGACACACCTGTGTCCTCTGAGTTTTCATAGGTTAGGAGAGTTTAACATGGTGAAGAATTCTGCCACCCGCTCCCTGCCAGTGTCTGCTATAGCAGTGTTTACAGTAATCTCAAATAGGTTCATAAGAGCTGCAGAACAGCTGTCTGAGTAAAAAACATGAGTCTGACGTCAAAATCACTTTGATCCCTTCTCAGAGAGCATATAGTTCTTACCATTTAAAACTAGCAAGCATAACCAATCCTGCTGGTTCTGCTTGAGCTATACAATAGCGATGAGAGGACATCACACTTAATATGCAAGAGCTGTCCTGTGCTGCTTTGCATGTTAAATGACCGTTTCTGTGATTACCAGTGTTGTGTTCTTACAACACTGCCAATATCAGCATTGTGCTGCCTCAGGTTTGTGTGGGGGGTTGCCCACCTGCTTTTCAAGGGATTTGTACTGAAGTCATACTCTATTTTTTGCTCTTAAGCAATTTGATCTTACTGAAAAGGCTAAACCTGTGCTTGAGTTACTTTTCCTCAGCATGAAAGCTGCATGGAGGAGCAGGGAGAACCCTGGGATGTCTGTTGCTAACATGTAGGAACAAACTTCTTCAGCATTCACTGTTTCCTGCTTCTCCCCCAGGCTGAGTGCAGAAGCCCGAAAGCAGCTCTGCTAAAGAGACTGAGATCAGTGGTAGCTGGGAGTAGGCATGCAGAAGCCTCCTTATGCTGCTTCTGCAGTTGTCCCTACATGGTGGGATAAATAGGGAAGGAAAATGGAAGGAATGTAGGAATTCATAGAGCTTGCTCTGTCTGGATATTTGTAGTACACTTTTATCAGCTCTAACTCATTGTATGTTGTAAATTAGAATCAAGATCGTGACTTAATGTTACATGGTGCTTGTTGTTTTCTGGTAAACAATTTGTGAAAACATTAGGCCTCTTCATAATACTACAGTGTCACACATATTTAGCACTATTATGTCAATCTCTGTCATCATCCCTCCCCCATGCCTTCCAAGTCATTGTCTTGACTATGGTTAAATTATCATATTTAAAATGAGTCTGGTAAGTCTACTATGCTGCTTTATGATAAAGCCAAAGAAGTTACAATTCCATTTAATTGTTGTGTCTTCAGTGATCCTAAGTTAAATTGTTCTGTGCCTTAATTCAATCTGTGTACTGTTTCTACCTGTAGCGTTTTTAATTAATGCGGCTTTAAGTGATTAGACTATCAGTTAGTGTTATAATTAATTCCAAATTCAGCCTGTTGCTGATGAAACATTATTTCCCTTAAGGTCAGTGTCTTCCCGAGACAGTTGTATGTACTTTACTAAAAGAACTGAACCATGCAGAAAATGCTCTCCAGGGAAGCTAAACATAAATTGCAGTGCTAAATACTGAGCTCTTCTCTCCCACTCTCTTTTGCTGGAAGTGGGTAAATGGTAGTGTGAAGTGAAACAGTGATCTCCGTCCGTGTAGAATTGGAGGAGTGCTAGGGATCAAGCAGACTGTTTACATTCATTGTGCAGCTCATTTTGTCTTAGGTTAATCATCCTTCTGACTGTAGTAGCTCCAAGCCTGTGCAGGAGGAGTGACTGCCAGTCACAGGGCATGTTAAATTAGAAGTTGTTGCAGCTCGTGTGTTCAAGTCCTGTGTGAGCTGAAGGATGGAGAATAGTTGCATTGAAAAAAAGATACGCAGGTCTTGATATGGTAGAAGGAACTCAGTCTGTTTGTTTAGCTCAATTTAATGCAATTGAACAGTTATTTTTAGATGTGAACTCCATCACTCTGAGTCTCCACAAATTCATAAAGAACTTTCAGCTTGCTCATTTTTTTCCCCAGAGGATATTAGAGTTTGAGTTACATAGCAAGGCAGGGGAATAAGACAAGGACTTAGTTTTTATCTGTCTGGTGACTGCCCAGCTGCAGCAGTGCAAACTATGCCAAGTTCTGCTGCAGTGAATTACTCGTGCATACTACTTAAGCTAATGTGATTTAATCAGGTTCTTAACTCCAGCATTTCTGTTGGAGCACTGAATCATAAATTATTTACCAGATTGAACTTCCAAGGGAATTGTAGTTTACAATGGAAGTGCAGTAGAAGACCTAATATACTGGTAGATAGACTGGAAGCAATACTACTGGAATCCAGTGTACAAAGTGTTCCTGATCTAAAATTAAACTTTTCCTTCACTTAGTCATTGCGTTTGTCTTCAAAGCATCTCTTTGTGCCTCTTTGAGCTTTTTTCAGTTCTCTCTAGCAAAAATCTTGGCTTGGCTTTGGGGAAAACTGATGCTTAAGCAAGATCTCAGGTTCCAAGATTGGAACCATCATCCCTTCAATGCACAGACACAGTTCTGCTTTCTGTTCAGTAACTGACACAGGCTCTTGGGCACAGCCCACTACTGTGAGAAAACTGGTGTGCATGACATGCTCTCAATACGTGAGTGCTGCACATCTTGGTGCAGCACTGACAAGCTAAAGTATGCTGGTTTTAAGCATAAAGGGTATAGATTGACTTCCATAATTTTCAAGGCAAAACCACCTTCTGTTTGGATAGTGTGACTTGTCTTACTAAGAATTACTATCTGTTGTGCAATAGGCATGACTGAGCTGGATGGCTTTCATAAGTTTGCTTTGGCTGGACATGTGGGCTTAAGAAGCACTCAGGATATTTGCAAGCTGTAAGTGACTTTTAAGACTTGTGTTCAAAAGGCAGGGCTAAATATTATGACTTCATTCAGCTAGTCAGTGATGAAGAGCCCAGATTTGCTTACTGGATTCAGAAGTGCCCTGCACATGGTAGTGATAACTCATTCTGTAGATTCAGTCCTCATCACAGACATACAGAAATAGATTTTTGTGTAGGGAGTAACTCACTTGAGATGAACGCCTAGCTCCAGCTGTAGCTCAGACCAGTGGTCTTGCATGTTTTGGGTCTTGTATACTTCCTTGGTGTCCCTCAGCTGTCAAAATAGGAACTGTAGGTGATGAAGAGGTAAGGGTGAGCAGTTGAGCAGGAATGCCCAACAATTCCATGCACATCCTTACTGGGGATGATTAGAGCTTTATATAGTCACATGAGTAAGAGTTGTGAGAAACTATTACTGCATTCTTGGTTTGTATTATTAAAAAGATTTGCATTTACAGAGTTTTTAGCAGGCAGTTTTTATTTGGGTATTTACAGCCTCTGTCCAAGCCTTACTCTTTTCTAATGGCCTTAGAAACAATAGTTGATCACCTCTAACAAGTGTTTATACTAGAATTATGTGGCATAAAGCTGAAATGGGATACTTATTAAACTCTGGAGAGATATTAAATTCACAGAGTTCCAATGCTAGCATTTAACTGATGGTAGGTCCCAATTACTGGAGTGCCAGTATGAGACAGTAAGGCTTAATTATTTCCCATTAGAGAAACAGACTTAGTTTGATGACTGGAGGTATGAGTATCTGAGTTGATCTGTGCTAGCTCAGTCTGAATCACTGCACTCCACAGTAAGGGAAATGCATTAGAAAGCTCAATATTTTGGAGAGCTCTTGTGTAAAAGACATCTTGACTTCATTTCTTAGCAAGTGGTACACTGCTGGTAAATAACAGGGAAAGACTAATCATGGTCTTTCATCCTGAATATCTTTGTGTCTTCATTCATGGTGAGAAACAAATAGTACATCTTGGTTTAATCTTTATTATGTCAGTAAGTTCTCAATATCTGTAAAATGCTTAAAGGTTTTATGGTATCTAATCCACTCCGTAGTAGCACTAGATATCTATGAAGCAAAGATCTTTGTTTATCTAGTTCATTCAGCCTGATAGTGAAAATTGTTCTACGCTGTGTGTGTAGCTGATGGGTGTTAGGGCAGGAGAGGCATTAGGCTGTTACCTGTAGAACAGAATGTTACCCTTTCCCCTACAAAGCAAAGCTTGCTGTAACCTACACAGGCATGCTTGGTAGGGTGCTTAACTGGATTACACGAAAGTAAAGTGTGGGTTGAAATCATGGAAATGGTGGTAAATGGAATCATGAAAATCATAGTAAATATCTCTGGAATGACTGTGTAATGCTGAATCTTTCTTTACAGAAGAAAACAAGCTTAGTTTGAGAGAGGGTACTGCTTGCCTAAGAAGCCTAATAAAAAATGAAAATTTAGTAGTAGTTGAGAGGCCTGTTGTTCACTTCTTTATGAAAATAACTGAAAAATTGCTAGTTAATATATATAAACCTCAATAATGACCCGTAGCATCTTCACTTGAGGCCTTTTAAGATACATAGCTAAGTGCTTGCTACCTTCTGTAATAAAATTCTACTAATTTTCTGTTTGAGGAAGGGAGGGAAGGTGCTTTAGAACAACATTTAGATCATTGAGGAAGATTTGTCCCATGCAGGTAAAAGTGATGCTGGCTGATGTCCTTTATTTGATGGTAGAGGGATTCTGCTCCTACCCTTGTGCATAGTCAGTAAAGAATATGCCTCTTACAGTGCCTCACGTATCTCAGGAGGATATGTACCACTCCCATATTGGTAGGAACATTCAGTGTTTCAGACTGCTAAACTCTGAAGTGTTTGATCATTGACCGAGGCTTGCAGTATTCACATGACCATCCCTTAGGGAGTGCTGGCATTTAGCCTTTAAAAGATGTGAAGGGTTTCCCTAATAAAGGCAATGTGGTGATACTCAAGGAGAATTTAGCATTACCTTTTCTGAAGCCTTTGCTAGATTTTATAGTAGTTTAAAGCAGGAAATTTTAATACCAGACTGTGATGCAAAATAATACTTGTCTTAGTGAAGATACCCAAAATGTTTTCTTCAACAGGGACCAGACTTTGAAGTGAATAAAGGTGGTTTTAAAGCTGAGCTTCAAGTTAATGCCTCAAGGTTCTCACTTTGCAAAATGAGTGGCCAGGGGCTGTCTCTTGAAGAGTAGGTCAGACTGAATCACACTAATTGAGAAGAGACCTTGAAAAAGCTGTGGTTCTGCTTCAATACTCTGGAAATACATCTGAATTTGGATTAATTAAGTTAGGAACTTAACTATGCTGCAGTTAAATCTCTTGACTACTCAGGTGACAATCAGTCTCTTACAATGGACTGTACTCTGTTGGTGGATGGACTTGGAACATACTCGACATGAAAGTGCTTAAGTGTCAACTGCGTGAATGTGTAATTTGTGACAATGTGTGGACACTGTCTGGTGTAGAGCAAACGAGCAAGAACGGTAGAATTAAGAGCCTTTTGTTTATTCCTCTGTTGTTCAAGGTCACAGAAGTTGACAGAGCTACAGCTTGCACGTTTATTGGGTGCTAAAACACTGTGTGTTATACATGAACGGTACCTGAGTTTTCTTGGTATGAAAACTTCTTTCCTTACTGACACAGAAGCCTGTAATAGCCACCTACCTGGCAGATTTGTTTTCAAAACTCTGGGTGCAAGCATGATCTGATAACCTTGTGCCTAAACTTTGATTCTCTTTTGGAATGAATGGCAGCTGCTGAAGTTTACTGTTGTGTATTAAGTATTTACCTCTGAAGTGAGGTGTTAGCTGAGTGGCTCTCAGTTCTGCTGGGAAACACTTATGGGAATGAGTAAATGTCCTTTTAAGCATTTGTACATTCAGCTTATATTACATTACTGAAACTTGACTCTGTTGAGATTAGCAGTTACTGAGCTTCATTAGTCAGCTCAACAGAAAACGAACATTTCCTGAGGCATTCTTGGGCACAGTCCCGGGCACACCACACTTAAAGGTATCTCTGTTACATACCCAATTGACAATTTAGTAGCATTACAGAAGCTGTAACAAGCCATGATCAGCCAGCTCAAACAAACTAAAACAGTGTTTGTGACGCCATCATGGGACTTCCTGCCCAAGGGATTTAGTCTATTTAGTCTGGTGTATGTATCAAAGGAGTGATGCTGGTGGTAGATTCTGTCCTGTCTCCTTGAGGGCAGTAATTTTTCACTTGCAGTGCACTGAACAGCAGTATAGGTTAGTCCTTTGAGAAGCTTCAGTGAAGCTGAAGCAGTTCCAGTGCTTGAAAAGCAGCGCTTTGGGGCATAAAGCAGGTGCTCAGCCTTGTCACAGTTACTGTTACATAAAATGCAGCATACAGACACACCAAACCAGGGTGTGCTGCATAGGTAACTCTAATTTACTGCGGACCAATGAAAAAGTGATGTTTGTTCACTGCCACCTCCTCCTGTTAACTGAAATTGAGAGTGAATGGAAACAAAGTTCATAAAAGGATGAAAATGAGATATAGCCATCTTGTAGGGGAGTCCATATGGCAGCTCAAAATGACGCCAGGTTCCATTCAGAGTAACTACTTTGTTTTTACTGTTGTGTGGTTGAGCACAAAGTATGTTTTCAGAGCTGGACAGTCGGCTGGAAGGGGCCTGCATTACAACTCCTGCCTTTGTTGTTGAGACTAATGGCATGGCATCTTGGGCAAGGAGAGATGAAATGACTGTTTATTTTAGCACAGCTGGCTTACCTTTCACTGGTAAGAGTTAGGTGTTCTGTGAAGTAAGATGAACAAGTCCACTTGTAGGCCAGTTGAGACCTGCTGTGTATACTTGCTTCTACACTGCTGCTAGGAATGAGTTGCATAAGGATAATTGATTCTTTCTGTACTACCCACTGATGCTGAACATTGTAGTGCTGCCACTTAAGTTTTGAACATCAAATTTATCCGCCTTGCTAAAACTGGAATGGTGGCGCTACTGCTGGTGTAGTCTTATCACGTTACTAGAACCAGGCTAAGGAATAAAGTTAATAAGTTTAACTTTACTTTAAACTTTACCTTAGTAAGTTAAAACTCCTTTTAGTTTGCATCAATAATACAACTTCAGAATGCCTTTAGGACCTGAATACTGATGATTGTGTAGTTCTTTGCCTGTGGAACAAAAAGACTCAGAAGATAAATCAGAGTTCAGTAGTGTACACTCTAGTCAGAGAAACTTGTCAGTCTTGCATTTCCTTCTGGAGGAGATTTTAGATACATAGAGGCTTGAGGTAGATCTTCAACATGAGAAGAATAATAAAGCACTCTTTTTTTTTTTTGTCTTTCTAGCTCCAAAATTTGGGCATTAATCCAGCAAACATTGGATTCAGCACCCTGACAATGGAATCTGACAAGTTCATCTGCATAAGGGAGAAAGTAGGAGAGCAGGCGCAAGTAGTGATAATTGACATGAGTGATCCAACAACACCCATCAGACGTCCAATTTCTGCAGAAAGTGCCATCATGAATCCAGCCTCCAAAGTAATAGCACTAAAAGGTGAGTAACCCTTTATGATTGCAGTATGGAAACTACTGTGTAGCTGTATTACTACTTATTAGTGCTTTTAAACTTTATGTAAACTTTCTAAGAAGAATGTATTAGGATAAGAATTCTTGCCTGAACTTGCATGCTATATTTTTGGCAGTAGATCTTTCAGTAATCTTTGGATGATTTGCCTCCAAGTGGGTGTGAGATGCTTGGACCTGGCACTGCAGCTTCCTATCCTCACTGAGGACCAGGTCAGCATCTGGTATACTTTTCCCTTTAAACAGGTATTGTAAACATAGTGGACATTTGTACAGATGAATAGGAGTGTAAAGCCATATTTTCTGCCTTGTCTTGGCCCTTTTCTGTAGCTCTGAAGGTTTTACTAGATAGTGACAAAAATGTCATAAGGATGGCCAGTAAGTGTAAAAGTCAGAGCAAAACAAATATGCTAAGTTTGACAATCATGACATCTTGCAGCTGAAAGACCTGACAGGTAGCTACTGCTACGCATGGTATTGTTACTGCTTTTAAGTAGCACTCTGAGCTCAAATAAGTAATTTTTAATTTATGCCTGGCTCTTTTCTCAAATGACCAACATCTGGTATTTAATCTCAATAACTGTTACTGACTGTGTACTTTTCTTCCTGCATCTTATCTAAACAGATGGTGAGTGAACTTTGTCCTGACACTGTATGTTTGGTAGTACAGAATGGTCCAATCTCATAAAAAGTACTGAACTTTAAGGTAGCCATTTGACAGTTCACTTCATGGCCAGGTGGGGGAATCTTAATCCTCAACTGGCATTACAGTGATCATGTTCTCTATTGGCTTGTTTCTAACCATTTGGCTCTTTTGACTATTGACTGTACCAAGTGAAGGAGGAGAGTGTGCTTTTAATGTTTGTGTGTATATGTGATAAAAGTACAGTTGATAGACAAAACAAAGTTACAATATTTTTATGAGGGACCTCTGCTAGCATGTCCTGTGTGCTATTCATTTCTGCCTAAGTGTGTTTTTTTTATTGTGAAAAATCATGGTGAAATTACTTGGGGGTCCAAGAAACTGTCCTCAGAACTGGTGCAAATCTTTTAACTTCTTTTTTTTGATCTCAGACTTATACTGAGATCAGGGGACAACTAAACTGAATGCTTGACTTCAGCTGAATCTGTGATTCAGCTGAGATATTTATGCATTTTGCAAAGGATTCCTTTACCCTGGGTATGGGTAAAGGTAATAATGAAAAAAACTTCAGGACTGTTAAGAGTTTACCTGTCCTTTATCTTGGACCCCTTTAAACAAGCTATATTGGCAAGGAAAGTGCCTTCTCTACACTAGGAGAGCTTCATCTACCTCTTAAAAGGGAGCTGTGTAATCTGATTTTAAAACTAATATACTAACTAGCTGATTATCATCGGCTTCAAGAATATAGCTTTATTCTTGCCAGTTAAGACTTGTTCAAAAGGAGTATTGTTCTGTCCATTCAGAGTGAATAAATCTGTCCTCTGAACCAACAAGGTTTGAGTTAATGATGTCATGTTGACGTGCAAAGTTGTGTTGTCAAGTGTTGCAAATTAAATGATCTCTTTTATAAATAATCTAGTGATCAGAAGGTTGGGTAGAAGGAGGGTTAATAGAGCTTCCTAACCAATACATTATCCATGGTAACCTGAAGACATGGTTTAAGTCAGTCTCTCACTCCAGACTTTTCCCTGCTGATCGAGGGAGGCTTCAGCAGTCAAAATAGTTACGTATTGTGACTCTGTGCCATGATGGGGAGTTGCTCGTAATTCCAGGATTATTGAGCAATAAATGTAGAAACCACCCTCAGAAAAAGAAATGAAATGGTTCTTGATTTTAACTGACGTACAGTATGCACAATTTCATTTCTGGATTGCATGTGTCATTCTCCTGGTGTACCAAGGTTTATGCATTGTCTTTGTGTTCTTGGTCCTCTTGCACTGCTCTGTACTGGGAGTACTCAGCAGTGGGTGTAAGTGAGAATGCAGCATTTGAGGGTGCTTCCATTCTCTTTGGAATGGAGAAACGTCATGCTCCAGTTAACTGAAATGTAAATTCTTGTGATGATGTTTAAAAATTGAATCTGCTTACTTGATTACGTCTGTATAGTCTAAATAGACTCACCAGTTTGGTAGTTTGATTAGAAAAACCTTCAGTATTTTTGTCTTGAATCTTGGCCTGATAAAGTGTTCAAGTAGACATAAGACTCAAATGCACACTTGCACTAACTGTCACTGTATGGCAGGTTCTGCTTTCTCAATCCATATGATAGAATTTTTTTGTAGTTTAATTACAGTTTAGGGTGGTGAAGTTTGGATATATGTTGCCACACTTAGGGAGTTGTAAAGCAGTGGCTTCTGCAGCTCCCAACATCCAGGGCTAAACGGCCTAGTGACGCCTGTAGAAGCCATTTCCAACTGTGACACAGCGGTCCAGTTTAGTCTAGAAAAGAGACAAGCATGAGCTTTTAGCTGTGTTCTTAAAACTAGGAAAGACATCCTGCTTCCCTCTTCAGGAAGACTGTCCTTAAGAGCAGTTTCTGCACATATTGTTTAGATGGTGACCAGAGCCCTTCCAGAACTACTTGTCTCCTGGCTGCACGTGAGGCCGCACACTGTGGCAGTTAAAATCTATCTCTTGATAGCACCAGGCCACTGCTGGACAAATTGCTGTCCAATACAGTAAATATGCTGTTTCTGGCTCTCAGTTTACACGCCTGGGCTTACTGCATCTGTCTAATACAGTAAGTGCATGTGCAGAGCAAAGTGTTCATTAGCAGGCTGCTTTTCCCAGGAAAGCTACCGAGCTCTCCTAGGATGTAGTTGGTCAGGTTGACAGTTCTCAATGCAGTTAAACCAGGCAGCAAATGTGATAGCTCTTAAGTCTTGTCTCTTGGCAGTGCATTAAACTAACTAATGATCAATTTATGCATAAATTATGCTAAAACATTATAGAGCAGTTTGAGATACATATTAACTTGGGATTAGTAACTCTTGAATAGGATTCTTCCGTGGCCAGCAGCCTTTATCTATCAGTGAACATCTCCCAGTTTGGCAGTCACAAGTGTTACTAACAGGAAACACTTCTGAAGTGGGGATAGAAATAATGGCATTACAAGCCAGTACTTCAGCAGTCTGAGTGGGTGTCTTGTGAACATAAAAGAATATTCCTGGAACTGAGTTGTCTCATCTGCAGTAAAATAAAACATCACTCTGACTCTGTGAAAGGAATGGATTCCCTTATTGTTTAGTTTGGTTCAGTTAGCATTGGTTTTAAGCCTTCTTAACAGGGTAGGGCTTCTGGTTGTTTAAAAGCACTACTAAAATCAAGCATAAACATGCAGTATAGTTTCCTAAGTCATGAAGAGGTAGTCTTAACTGGAACCAAAGCTCCAAACCTTCCTATAGTGTTTCTGAACCTTTGACTGTCCTCTTCAGGAGGTACTTGTACAGAGCCCATCTAGTTCAGTGTGCAGTTCATCCAACAGGAAAACAAAATGGAAGATGTGATCTTTGGCTGTCTCAAGCTATTTCAAGTCACAAGCTGTTCGACTCAGTCCAGATCATCTACAGTAGCTACTAAATTGACATAAACTGGAGCCATTCTTTCTATTAATTACACAGAATGACGTCTAGCAAACATCTGTAACTTGGCATACCAGTGCTGCCAACTAAACAAGAGTTTGCACAAGCTCTGTAGCTTAGACTGTGTTTTTACTACAGCTTATAGTTAATTAAAGTGTCCGTGCTTGTCAGCTGTTGGAATGTCTGTGTGAGTGTCTGTAAGATGATTTTTTTGTTTTGGTATGGTACAAGTGTTGGGGTTGGAGAGGGGGTTCTGTTAAGAGTCAAGTGTGGAAGAAGAGTGAGATGTGACAGGACAGTAACCCTGTCTGTAACACCACTGGAACAGTGGGTTAAATTGGGTGCTTGTAATTGGGCAAAGTACAGGATGGCCATTGTGGTAATTGATCTGTGATGTTTCTTGGATTTTGTCATACTAGCTGGGAAAACACTTCAGATCTTTAACATTGAGATGAAAAGTAAAATGAAAGCCCACACAATGGCAGAGGAAGTGATCTTCTGGAAATGGATATCTGTGAATACAGTTGCCTTGGTGACAGAGACAGCAGTGTACCACTGGAGCATGGAGGGAGAATCACAACCCCAAAAGATGTTTGATAGACATGCTAGTCTTGCAGGCTGCCAAATCATCAATTACAGAACAGATGAACACCAAAAATGGCTGCTACTGATAGGAATTTCAGCACAGGTAAGTTCCGTGGCAGCAACATGTGATGAAGATAATTGGGAGAGCCCTGGCCCCACTGCTGTAGTTTAACTTTAGTTTCTGTAAATAAAAAATTCAGAACTATCTTTTGTGTAGGAGTAGCCTGACTTTTAGGTCAGTTCGAGTGTTGGAGGAGGGGATGAGAGGCATTTGCTGCTTTTTAGTTTACTGTCCCAAGGGTCTTGCTATAAACACTTGAAATCTTTTCTCTAAAAGCTGACCTTTCTTTTTTTCTAGCAAAATCGTGTGGTTGGTGCAATGCAGCTGTACTCGGTTGATAGAAAAGTCTCCCAGCCTATAGAAGGCCATGCAGCAGCTTTTGCAGAATTCAAAATAGAGGGAAATGCCAAACCTTCTACCCTTTTCTGTTTTGCTGTGAGGAGTCCTGCAGGAGGCAAGGTAAAGTCTGCAGCTATTCTGTAGTGCTGTAGGTAGGTTGTTTGCATCAAAATCAGTGTGAAATTCAGTAGCATTGAATATGCTACAACTGCTGAGCAATCTGTGCAGGGCTGAGGTAACACCACAGTAAATGCCTTGGCCTTTCTGTTCTTGTCCTGAAAAATTGATGAATTGACAAGTCTGGCTCAAAACATCTTGAATGGGTTGTTTTGAATAGAAATATTCAACTTTCTATAGAAAGTGTGGTTCTTTTGGTTTTTTTATTCTTCTCCCAGGTTTTAATTTATCAAGTTTCAGAAAATGTAACGTTCTGACTATGTGGAACACAGCTCTTCAGACTGTGTTGGCCAAATGTGGCAGATGACCTCAGTAGCATATCTGAGACAGGGAGCTTCTTTCATGTGGCTGTACTTGCAGGCAATCTTGTGATGTGAACTCTTTTCTTCCTAGCTGCACATAATCGAAGTAGGTCAGCCAGCTACTGGAAATCAGCCATTTGTTAAGAAAGCTGTTGATGTGTTTTTCCCACCTGAGGCACAAACAGACTTTCCTGTGGCAATGCAGGTAAATGTTTGACCCTTCCTAAAAAATGAGCTTTATAGCCTGGCAAGGAGCTGACATTTGTTGTCAAGATTAGTTTCTATAGTGCTTTGATGTCATTCTTCCTAGTTCTGAGAGGGGTGTTAATAGGTTTGTGGGAGGTAGCTTGGACATTAAAAGAGCAACTTAAATATATAGATTGTTCCTGTATTTTAAAAAATAATAAATAAAAGGTCACAACTAAACTTCTACAAAAAAGAACCCAAACCAATGAAACAGACCCCCCCCCAAAAAAACCCTTGATAGTGTCTTCAGGAAGAATGTAGTATCAGTTTGGCTGTTCAGCTTCCTACTAATGTTCCAAGTTCTAGATAAGAATATTAGCATACATCCTGTAGTAGTAGCAGCACAGAAAAGGCAATGTGGGGCATTAGTGGGAGGTTCTTTAGGAAAGAATAGAGCTGGTTTCTGTCACAAACCAAATTTCACTTAGCATGTCTCTAGGACTAGAAATGCTCCGAGATAGTCTGATTTTATAAGACTGCTGACAAGTGTAATAGACCTGTTTCATAAATAGACCAAGAGATGCCCATTACTAAGGTGCATGCTTGGCAGGATTCATGTGGTTCTATACTTCAGCCTAAGACTTAATTAACAAAACATCCAAAGACTTGTTCCCAAAAGGGAGAGTACTTGTATGTCTAAGACCCTTTTGGCTTGAAAGTCTCCCCAGTTTCAGTGATGTAACAGATAAACTGGAGTATTCAGTACATGAGCTTGGTTTAGATTCTGCTGGTGCTCTGGGTAGGCTTTGTTGGAAGAGAATGGGATTATCTCATTAGTATTTCTGAACAGAAACTTGTACTGACATATCTAGACTAGAATGCTAATTATGCCCAAACTTTTTTCCTCAGCTTGGCTTATTAGGATGAGGAGTATGTTCTTTGCTGCAGATGAATTTTAATTTCTCTTCAACCTCTGTATCCACTGGAGCTATGCCTGCAAATGGCCAGCAAAGCTCTTCATTGCTTTTGAGTCTGAAAGGAAGAAGCCCAGAGCTATATTTGTTCGTAGTGTCAGTACAAAGGCATGTCACTGCAGTACTTTCTTGTGACTAGGCTAAAGGCAGCTGTCTTAAGTGTCACAATCTTACTAGTTTTGACTAATAAAAACCTGTATTTTGGCAGATTGGAATTAAGCATGGTGTTATTTATCTGATCACGAAGTATGGATATATCCACATGTATGATTTGGAGTCTGGAGTGTGCATCTACATGAACCGTATTAGTGCTGATACTATCTTTGTCACAGCTCCTCATGAACCTACCTCAGGCATTATTGGTGTGAACAAAAAAGGACAGGTAACAAATCCACCATTCTGTTTCTGAGCCTTCTAAAGTTCAAATGGAATGTAACCTAATGAGTGACTTGATGCAACAACATGGAAGGGAGTAAGTGACTATTTGATTAATCAGTTTTTTTATCTCTCCTAGTACAGAACTACTTGGAGAAGAACTTGTTTTTTTAGTAGTCTGCTCCTTCACTGATAAGCTGCATAGCTGTTTTGTTGCTGTATTTCATAGTAGCTGTGGAAAGGGCAGTACTCCTCAATATGCCTCTTGTCCTTCCAGGTGCTTTCTGTATGTGTTGAGGAAGACAACATAGTGAACTATGCTACAAATGTTCTCCAGAATCCTGACTTGGGACTGCGCATGGCTATCCGCAGTAACCTAGCTGGGGCAGAGGAGTTATTTGCCAGAAAGTTTAACACACTGTTTGCTCAAGGAAACTATGCAGATGCTGCTAAAGTAGCTGCCTCTGCACCAAAGGTAAGTAACTCTAAGGGTAAAGCTTAGAAATCATGGAAATTTGCCTAAGCTTAGTGGATTGCTTGGCTCATTTGCATTTCAGAGCTTGATATTTAAAACATAAATGCAGTGTTAGTTCTCTGGAGTCTGGTAGTGGTTCTGACTAATATATTCCCCTGTATCCTGTAAAGGAGCATCTGCTATCCATTTGTAACCAGACTGGACTTTCTGTGGCCACTGACTTTTTGCTAGAAATTCATTGTTTTGATGGTCTCTATCCTGAAGGTTTAGCAGTAACTGCTTCAATTTATCCTTAAAACCTGCTTTTTTTTACTAATGCTATTCAGTTTTCACTAATTAAACCCTGCTTCTCTTTATCTTGTGCCTGTTCAGGGAATTCTACGTACCAGTGATACAATTAGGAAGTTCCAGAGTGTACCAGCTCAGCCTGGGCAGGCCTCTCCCCTGCTCCAGTACTTTGGAATATTGCTTGACCAGGGACAGCTGAACAAGTTTGAATCTCTGGAGCTGTGCCGCCCTGTCCTGCAGCAGGGCCGCAAACAGCTTCTGGAGAAGTGGCTGAAGGAAGACAAGGTAGGCTCAGTCATGGCATTAGCCTACTTCTGTTGCCTTGTAACAGTTGAGTATGAATGGTACTTTTGTTGATGATCTCTGAATTCTTCTGCTTGACAAAATGCTTCTTCTGACTTCAGCTGGAGTGCTCAGAGGAGCTGGGCGACTTGGTGAAGACGGCTGACCCAACCCTTGCTCTCAGTGTCTACCTTCGAGCTAATGTGCCAAACAAAGTGATTCAGTGTTTTGCTGAAACTGGTCAATTCCAGAAAATAGTGCTGTATGCTAAGAAGGTAAATTATTTATCACAAACTACAGGCTCTGCCTTATGTTAGTGTGTCCGTTGTGCAAATTATAGTGTATTACTATGGTCTAAAAAGTCGGCAAAAAATAAACATCAAAACATCCAGAATTTTATGAAGTACTAATTTAATGGACTGGCTTAAGCTTTATTAAGCAGGATAAAGATAGATTCTTCCGAAATTCCTCAGACTTTGGTAATATGTAAAAAAAGAAAAATGGCCTAATGTCTACTTTTAAGTTTAGGACTTGATAAATAGGGCTTTAGGGCTGTTGAAAACTTCATTCCAGGCAGTTTTCTTATATAGCCAGAGAAGTGCCCTGGCATAACTTAAGTTACTAAGGAGGTGAATAGTGAATTTCTGTGTCAACAGACAAGAAATGCTTTTGTCTGAGTATTTCTAGAAGGTGGGGGATGGGCACTGCAGGCTCACAGCAGTTTATAGTCCCTATGCTAAAGAATGTAAAGGCTTAACAGAAGTGTGAAGCTTCCTAAATACGCATGACTGCTTCTGAAATCCCTAGGTTGGCTATACCCCAGACTGGATCTTCCTGCTGAGAAGTGTGATGAGAGTCAGTCCAGAACAAGGCCTGCAGTTCTCTCAGATGCTGGTACAGGATGAAGAGCCACTGGCTAACATTAACCAGGTGATGCCTACAACAAAAGTACTGGTCTCTTTCTAGACAGAGGGAACAGTGTAGTACCATTCTGGGCTCTGATAAGGCTGCTTCACATCTCTTGTCATCTTGATTAGTGGAGTGACTAAATAGTCTAGGTAAGTTTGGCTGTCATTGAGTCTTTGGAGGCAAGTGTATTCTCAAGTTGTTGTGGAAGCTTTCTGGTTTATTGGTAGTAAACCTTCCACAATCTTAGTCTAAGCAGTAGAGGGTTACTATCCTACTGTTTGCTTTAATGGAGCATACATCTCCCCATGCAGAGAATTTACAGGAAGATGAACAAATAAACCTAAGTTCAGTTCTGGCTGCCATTGGCTACTTTTTATTAAATGGATGGAGAAATAAGGGAACATTTTGGGTTATTAAATAACTGAAGCTACTTGGAAAAAGTATTGGCTTTTCTTCTAGCAGCTATCCCAGTGAGAGAAGGGATGAGCTTTGCATGCTGTGTTGGAACTAATTAAGAGTGGACAATAAAGTCTGGCGTAATAGCTCAGAGTATTGCACTACTTCCATTCTAGAGAAAAAGGAGACATGTGAAACTTGTCTCTCTATTACCGTGATAGTAATACTATGAAAACAAGGGAATGCAGCATGGTAGGTGCTGTGATAGCTTGTTGTCTCGCTTTGAGACAGGCTAGGATCTTGGCATAAAGCAGATGATAGGAGATACAGTGTCATAACATCACCACAGGACACCTGTCTAGCCAGGCTTTTTGTATGCACAGAAAAATGTACACGTGTATATATAGACTCCTCTAACTTGACTGATCTCTACAGATCGTGGATGTGTTCATGGAGCACAGTCTTCTGCAGCAGTGCACATCCTTTTTGTTGGATGCCCTGAAAAACAACCGCCCTGCAGAAGGCCACCTTCAGACCCGTCTCCTGGAAATGAATTTGATTCATGCCCCGCAGGTACGACCCAGTTCCTCCAAAAAGGGAAAGACAGTACTGGGCTTGCGCTGGAGTAGGGTGTCTGATACTGTTACCTCTAAGTTTTTTAGTAATGTGAAAGTCTGCTAAGTCACTGCTGTTACTTCTTAACAACTTGTAGGCTAAACTGCTATGATTCTCTTGATGGTCTGAATATGAAATGTAACCTCCTAGGTTGCAGATGCCATTCTTGGAAACCAAATGTTTACACACTATGATCGTGCTCATGTCGCCCAGCTGTGTGAAAAGGCAGGCTTGCTCCAGCGAGCTTTGGAACACTACACAGATCTCTATGATATTAAACGTGCAGTTGTTCATACTCACCTCTTGAATCCTGAGGTAAGTGTCCAGAGTAAGAAAGTGATGTGAACAGTCTTTAGCACGTGTGCAGCTGCCGTAAGATGGGTTGTAGGTACTGAAATAGCATGAGTAACTGTGATTCAAGAACATTTGTCCAGGTAATGATTAAATGGTAATCTGTACTTTCAGTGGCTTAAATCTGACCTCAGTATCCCAGGTGGGCATTTCAAATATTGTTTCCAAACTGCACTTTGGTATTTGGAAACACAGTGAGTGTTTCTTTTTATGTCTTTGGTCTTAGTTCATGGAAGACTTCTCTCTAGTAGCTGGGATAGAAACTGTCTAGCTGGCACATCTTAGAAATCAATCAAATCCTGTATGAGTTACTGAGTAAAATTTCTGTCTCTTTGCAGTGGCTTGTGAACTTCTTTGGCTCTCTCTCAGTTGAAGACTCTGTGGAGTGTTTGCGTGCCATGCTGTCAGCTAACATTAGGCAAAACCTACAGCTCTGTGTGCAAGTTGCTTCTAAATACCATGAACAGCTTGGCACCCAGTCTCTTGTGGAGCTTTTTGAATCTTTCAAAAGCTATGAAGGTACAGTATTAGAGGGAAGCAGCTTACTTGGAAGCACTGACTGGTTGGAGCTAATAGTAAGAATTACAGTTTTATGGGAGAGGTACTTGTCACATGGCTGGATCTTAGGATACATTTATAAAAGTGAGCTCATCACAGTGAGATCTAGGGGTAGTTTTGTTCCAGATAGATAGATAGTTTCTTAACTCTCTTGAGTAAAGATCAGAAAGAAAGATGAAACCTGAAAGAAGGGAGAAGAATCCTTCTTATACTCCCTGCAGTTGACTGAAAGCTACTCTCTGAGCAAGGGTGAACTAAGTCACAAGCTGAAGCTTATACAGCCTTCACTTGCTTCACTTCTAACAATGTTAAACACATGTGACTCTTTCCAGGACTGTTCTATTTCTTGGGTTCCATTGTAAACTTTAGCCAGGATCCAGATGTTCACTTCAAGTACATCCAGGCAGCCTGCAAGACTGGTCAGATAAAGGAAGTGGAAAGAATCTGCCGTGAAAGTAACTGCTATAACCCAGAACGAGTGAAGAACTTTCTGAAGGTAAATATTCCACCCAGGGGATTGAAGGGTCTTCTATGTATTTTGCTTAGCTGTAGTTCTGCTGCTAAGCAAAATATACAGAAGACCCTTCAATGGAGGGAAACACCAAGAAGGTTTGGTTGGCATGGCTATAAATAATCTTTTGTTGCTTCTTTTCTCTTTCACACAAAATACAGGAGGCAAAACTCACGGATCAGCTTCCTCTGATCATTGTCTGTGATCGGTTTGACTTTGTGCATGACCTGGTGCTCTATTTATATCGTAATAATCTGCAGAAGTATATAGAGATCTATGTACAGAAGGTAAGGACTTGCTCTTTACTTCATTATAAGGAACTTAGTAGACTACAGAATAATCTGCTGTCTCTTTTTTGCTCACTCTCCTAGTGCAGAGGTTCTTCATTAAGCCTTTTGTCTATTACAAAAACATTCTTTCTGGAATGTATATACAAATGTTAGTTACTCAAAGTTTTCTGTTCTGAAACATATTGAAATTGTTAACTAGAGCTTCCCCATGTGGAAGACTGGGGGTGCATTATTAGTACTGCTAATAACTAATTTCTGTGGTGGTGGCTTATTCTAGGTGAATCCTAGCCGTATACCAGCAGTGGTTGGAGGGCTTCTTGATGTAGATTGTTCTGAAGATGTCATCAAGAATTTGATCATGGTGGTGAGAGGGCAGTTCTCCACAGATGAGCTGGTGGCTGAAGTGGAAAAAAGAAATCGGTAATGAAAATGCATCTGTAGGCACCAGTGTTGGGGTTCCCTGACCCTGCTATACACAAATTGAATTGCATGCAGTTTTGTTAAATTATGAAGTACTAATATTGTTTTGTGTTTCTTTATAGAGAAACAGTTTAAATTTGCTAGTCAGTCTTTTGATTGTTTGGATCATGTAGGAGTGCCTGACAGCACTGCATCACGTGTAACGTAACTTTTGAACACTCCCATACAGCCAGCCATGGGATGTGCCTTCAGAGTAAATTTGGATCAAACTGTCCTGACAGTCTAGCTGCAGGCACACAGCAGCTTCTGTAATTAGTTTCTCACTACCTGTAAAATGAGCAAATGGCTTTAAGCATAACTGCCAGCTAATACAACAGGAGTTGAGCAATGTTAAACTAGGGGTATCTGCAGCCTTTCCTGATGTTGAACCAATGATCTGGCTTCCACTCATTTGAAATTCATTAAAAAATAACTGGCTGGTCTGTGTTTGCTTTTAAGTTTAACCAGCAGACTTGCTTGAAGGCAAGGCCGAGTACTGAGTGGTAGCCAAACATACCTCAGTCTGACTTATAAACCTAAAATGTTTGCTTCTTCAAAGGCTTAAGTTGCTGTTGCCATGGCTTGAATCAAGGATTCATGAAGGCTGTGAAGAACCTGCGACTCATAATGCTTTGGCCAAAATCTACATTGACAGTAATAATAATCCAGAGCGCTTCCTTCGTGAGAATCCTTACTATGACAGCCGTGTAGTTGGCAAATATTGTGAAAAGAGGGACCCTCATCTGGCCTGTGTAGCTTATGAGAGGGGGCAGTGTGATCTGGAACTCATAAAGGTGAGCAAAACTGCATTTAGAAACGTGCTTAAAAGAACTACTTGCTGCCTGAAGTGGAAGCCTATCTGGCTCGTAGTCTAACGCTTGCAGAATCCTGTCTTGGGGTCTCATTCAGGAGTTGAGGCAGGTGGGATTCTTCTGTATGGGGACAGTAATTTTTATGCTGATGAGGAGAACTTACACTAATGTCCAAACTGGAATTGTATAACTGGAACTTTGAAGTACCATCCATGTCTTTCATCCACTGATTCTGCTTGAAATTCATTTATTAGGCCCAGGTAATGAATTTGCCTATCATTAAAGCTTTGTTAGATTTTTTTGAGCCTTGAAGGCTCAACAGGAGGAGCAGGCTGTCATCTATACTGACCCTACAGTGAAAGAAAAGTTTCCCTGAAACTAAAACAGAGCTTGTAATTTTCCTTTGTTGTGATTGACCCATAGACTTGCTCCAATACTTAACCAGAAATGAGGAAAATAAATGTTGACAATCTAACTACAAGGACTTACTCCAATAGCATTCCTCTCCTATCTTTAAGCTTGTTGTTCTTAGAACATCCCTCAGAATTTCAAGGGCAGGTGAAATTCTCAGGGTTCTCAAACACTTTCTAGCCTCAATGTGAACACCAGAGTGTCATGTCAGATTAAGTCAGTGCTTGTGGCTGCTGAGAAAAACATTCTCCTCCCACCTGCACTTCCATACTGGTACATGCAGAGAATGTCAGCTGTGAGCATTAGAATGGTAGTACAGTCTAGGCTTGCTACTGAAAATGGATGACTTTCCAGCCTGAAGTGGTTAATTTTTTAGTAATAGTTCCCCTGTAGCTGTAAAAAAAGGGCTGGCTACTTTTTTCTCCTTTATTTCAGGATATGAAGGTGGCTTTGAGTTGTTGGCTAGGAGACTGCTAGAGTAAACTTAACCATTCTAGTTAACTTTTAAAGCATGTCTGTACCAGTTTCTTCCCTGAACTGATGTTCTGAAAAGGTATTTCTGGTTATGGAGGAAAGATCATCTTCCTGTAAGAATTATTCTTGAGACACTGTTGTCCCTGAGAAGGGTCAACTCCTGCAACTGATAAATGTAAAGCATAAAGCAAAAATGTGCTAGTACTGATTTGCTTACTGCACAGTAATTAAGATTCCACAGGCTTATTTGGATACTAGACATGTGAGCTGCTGCTAGAAGATGATTTAGGCCTTCAGGTTTCTACTCTTCTACCTGGAAGTTGAAGGTAGTGGTACGAATAGGATCATGACTTGTAACTCTCTCATGGTGCACTTCTATAAGGGATTTCACATTTATTCTGTACCCTTAACACCTTAACAAGAAAATCCAAGCCACTTGCTATTCTGAACACTTCTAAACACGTGTAAAGCTAATGACACCAAGTGCATAACCTACTTCTAGCTTTAAAGACCTGCACTATTCCTCGGTTCACTACTTAGCACAGCCCAGGCAAGTGGCTCCCCTTTCTAGATTTAAAACTTAAGTTCTTCAGGCTTCTGCAGGTCTTCACTTCAGCCAGAAGCAAATAGTTACTGTGAAACCACAGTCACAGTATTTCTGTGTTGGGCAAAACCTAGAGAAGCTATAGAAATTCTGCTGGAGACCTTCTCCATGAGCCTTCAAGATGGAAGGTGGGGTAGGAACTTGTCTGTGGCATTTAGCATTGATCAGAAATTAGTTCTAGTCAGTCTTCTAGACTGTCTGGTTCATAGCTAGCTAAACTTGTCTTGTGGTACTGACCCATAATAATATCAATAATTGTAACTTCTCCTCCAGGTGTGCAATGAGAACTCCCTGTTTAAGAGTGAGGCTCGCTATCTGGTGCGCAGGAAGGACCCTGAGCTCTGGGCAAACGTACTGGAAGAAAACAACCCCTTCAGGCGGCAGCTTATTGACCAGGTACAGCAAAAGGGCTAAACTCCCAGAATGTGGAGACCTCAGGGTGTCTCAGAAACATTATAGACCATTAAAGCAGCATTCTTCCCCCACAAGGTCCCTTAACGCCCATCTCACCATATAGAAGTCTGTAAGAGTTGGAGTGGGAGGTATTAATTCTGACTTTCCTGGTCAGAAGATTGAGCTACCAGTAAGATATTTTTTCTGTCCTGATGAATGACCTTCCTCTAGTGAATTTGTTTCCCATACAGACATAAGATGTGACTTGGCTTCTACACAAAATACACCTTACAGCTGTTTCTTGCTGTCTTTATCAAAATACTCTCAAGATTCTGAACCTCTAATTTATAGTTCACTGGAAAAATAACTTGACAAATGGACAAGTATTTAATTTGGGGAAAACACTTAATAGTTCCCTGCCTTTCAATCTAGGTTGTCCAAACAGCTTTATCAGAGACTCAGGATCCAGAGGAAGTTTCTGTAACTGTGAAAGCTTTCATGACTGCTGATCTGCCAAATGAACTGATAGAATTATTGGAAAAAATTGTCTTGGATAATTCTGTATTCAGTGAACACAGGTAAGAGGAGAGCTTTGTCCTCAAGTGCCTTTGTTTAGGTTGTGGATGATCCAGGTTATCATGGGCCCCTTCGTTGCAAGACCTAAGTACTCTTCAGTGCTTATAAATAAGGTGAAAAGCTAGAATTTAGAGTGCTTTGTGCTTGAAGAACAGAGCTAGGTCATACTGTGCAATTTACAGTGATGTGTTAAGAAGAGAGAACACTAATATTGGTAAGCAATTCCTTTTTGAAGATAAATGTCAGTGGTTCTCAGGCTGGGGATGAAATGTTGTTTCTAGTGATAATAAATGGGTTTATTTTTTCACATGTACAATCCATGTCACTTAAGCAGGTGTTGCTGTGCACTGCTTATAGCCTATGCCTTCTGTTAACCAAAGGAATCTCCAGAATCTGCTGATCCTGACTGCCATTAAGGCTGACCGCACCCGGGTGATGGAATACATCAATCGGCTGGATAACTATGATGCCCCAGATATTGCAAACATTGCCATCAGTAATGAGCTGTATGAGGAAGCCTTTGCTATATTCAGAAAATTCGATGTCAATACTTCAGCAATTCAGGTGAGGTGTGGTTCCTGCATGATGTAGAATGCTTGCCTGGACAGAAATAGCTGTCCTAAGAGCAGTTAGCTTCATATTGCTCACACAGAGCAGTGTATACACTTGAAGAAAGAGTTGTGTTAGAAGGAGGGACAGTGTTACAAAATTTTAGTTTGTAACTTGGAACTTC
Organism: Bombycilla garrulus; assembly: GCA_013400315.1. Lineage (NCBI taxonomy): Eukaryota > Metazoa > Chordata > Aves > Passeriformes > Bombycillidae > Bombycilla > Bombycilla garrulus. The sequence goes on from VXBU01011679.1 coordinate 488,366, forward strand.
AATTTCAAACAGGTGCTGATTGAGCACATTGGCAACTTAGACCGTGCTTATGAATTTGCAGAGAGATGTAATGAACCAGCAGTGTGGAGCCAGCTGGCCAGAGCACAGCTCCAGAAGGACTTGGTGAAGGAAGCCATTGACTCCTATATAAAGGCAGATGATCCATCTGCCTATATGGAAGTTGTTCAGGCAGCTAATAGAAATGGTAAGGCAAAGCATCTTCAACTTTAAATTGCTCGGATATGAACTAGGTTATTGCATTTACATTGAGCAGCAGGGGCTGTTGAGACTTAGGAATTCCATTTCAGAGGAAATGGGAATAGTCACTACATGGAATGGATGAGTCAATGTTAAGTGAGATTCCTGTCAACAAGGTTGTCTGTCTTGTGACACTAAACTTAGGCCTCTCTGTGGAGATAATTTGGACTGTTATCTAAAATATCACTAAGTATCATGTATTTATTTAACTGTATGTGACAGAGTTGGATTGCAGAACAGTAGCAAAAAGTCCAGTCTTACCTGAAGGTGACTTGGTGTTGACAGGGAATTCTATAACTCAAGTGCCTTACTATCATGGTAGAGAAGAGCCTTGAGCCTGCTAGTGAAAGCTGTCCCTAAGGTGGGCAAGTTAAACAATACAGAATGACAAACACAGGACCTTATATATCTCTGCTCTCTTCCAGATAATTGGGAGGACCTAGTCAAGTTCCTGCAGATGGCCAGGAAGAAGGCTCGAGAATCTTATGTAGAGACAGAACTTATTTTTGCTTTGGCAAAAACTAATCGTCTGTCAGAACTGGAGGAGTTTATTAGTGGCCCTAATAATGCCCATATACAACAGGTGTGTCTTGATCAACAGTTTCCAAGTGTGAATTGCTACTTAGCTGGCCCCTCATTCTTGCTGCTGCCCTTGTTTACTTTGGTCTCCTCATTCAGGTCGGTGATCGCTGTTATGAAGAGGGGATGTATGAAGCTGCAAAACTTCTCTATAACAATGTATCCAACTTTGCTCGCCTTGCGTCTACCTTGGTGCACCTTGGCGAGTATCAGGCTGCAGTGGACAGTGGCCGCAAAGCCAATAGCACAAGGACTTGGAAGGAGGTAACTTAAACATATGGGTTTTAGTAGATTTTAATTCTAGAACAAGTATTACAGAAATACCTATTTGGAACTGTTAGTAAACCTCAAATTTGGTAAAGCTTTGTCCTGTTAACTCTTTGCTGACTGTCATGGCAGGTCTGCTTTGCCTGTGTGGATGGAAAAGAATTCCGTTTGGCACAGATCTGTGGTTTACACATAGTCATCCATGCTGATGAACTTGAAGAGCTGATCAGTTACTATCAGGTAACTGTTAATATTCTAGAAGACTTGTACAATATGTTTGTATCTGCTAATAAAGTGATCACAGAAAAAAAAAGATATCCTGGGGGCTAATATTTAAATTAATTTTTCCTCTATCTTTATTTCTTAGTGGTGACATGCATTTTTTCTGTAATAAATGGAGAGATACTAGTTTCCATTGTGCCTTCTTTTATAATTCTCTTGCCTCATTAGAATCAAAAATCTAAGCACATTCAATGGAGAGAAAGTCAAAGCATGTTATGTTTAAGTAAATATGCGTTTTAGCAAGCTTTATTAATCCTTATTTTCCTAACATCCAGGATCGTGGCTACTTTGAAGAACTGATTGGCCTTTTGGAAGCTGCTTTGGGCCTGGAGCGTGCTCACATGGGGATGTTTACTGAACTTGCCATCTTGTACTCCAAATTCAAGCCTCAGAAAATGAGGGAACATCTAGAGCTTTTCTGGTCTAGAGTTAATATTCCAAAGGTATGCAGTAAGGTAGCTGCAAGTGGAGGTGGGAAGCTGCCAGTGAATCAAACCTGGTACATTTTTTTGGTTTTTTTATTAGGTGCTCAGAGCTGCAGAACAAGCTCATCTCTGGGCAGAACTTGTATTCCTCTATGACAAGTACGAGGAGTATGACAATGCAATAATTACTATGATGAATCATCCCACCGATGCCTGGAAAGAAGGCCAGTTTAAAGATATAATTGCCAAGGTAAGTAACTTGGTAACTGAAGCAAAGTGCTGAAAGCTTCTTTCAGGACACAGGCAAAAATGCACAACAGAATTGCCGCGTAGAGAACAATTTGCTTAAACTACTACTCAGTTTTTCTGCTGTACTTAAATTAACTTCCAATCAGTTTAACACAAAGAGTTAATCTGATCTTACACTATTTCTTTTCTGCTGTGTGGCACATTCTGTTGAGTGGCAGCAACTAGCACAGAATGTTTTCAGAGGCTGCGCAGGATCATAGGTCACAAGCAAGAGGCCTAACCTCCTTAATACCTTTTTGCTGACTGCTGTTTTAGTGTGAGGCTGTAACTGTTCTTGGAAGATTTCTGCATATGTTTCCAGCTGTTTCAGTGTGAGAAATGAGGTGGGCAGTCCCATGAGTACAGCAGAGAATAGTGAATCAAGAAATAGCTTAAGCAAGATTTAAGACCGAGTGCACTCTTATTGCTCTTGAGTGTTTCAAGGCAACAGTTTAAAGACTTCTTAAGGCTACAGTCTTCACTGGCTTCAGAAGTCAACAAATGATTATATTAATTGTAGTGGACTGCCTGTACCAGGACCTCTTCAGTGGATGGATTAGAATTGGTTCATAATGCCCCTGGTAGCATGTGGTTTCACTGTTTGGAAGCAGATGGTACAAGAAGCAGTCATAGGATTGGACAAGAGTTCTGCATAAATGTAAAATTTCTGATGTCTAGAAGGAAACTTAAGCTGTTATTTAGTAGGAGTCACATAAACTTGGTGCTGAGTTAAATGGTCTGAACTAAGCACCTTAGGCTTACTTCTGTGAAGTACTAACTAAGTTTCTGATCATGTAGGTGGCCAATGTGGAGCTGTATTACAAGGCCTTGCAGTTCTACTTAGACTACAAACCTCTGCTGATCAATGATCTCCTGCTTGTATTATCTCCACGACTGGATCACACCAGGACAGTCAATTTTTTCTCAAAGGTGAGTTTGAGAGAGTGTAGGTCAACAGAAAGTCCTCTTGCTTAAATTAAGGTACTCCAGGCTCTGGTGGAAAAAAGAGTTGACGTCTGGTGAGTAGCTTTGCCTCCAGTATAAAGGACCGAGAAGCAGCCTAGTCCTGGTTTGATATGGGAAATATGGGAAGAGTTGCGTAACTGGCCTTTATTTTACTCCTGGCAATAGAAGATACCTTGTCTGAAGAGTTTTAACAATAAGCACAAACTCTTGTAATAGCAGATGGGAGCCTATTTCAGGAGAATGCAGTGTTAGTATTGCTATAACAGATTGCTATATTGCTATATATATAATTCTTGTATTGGAAACATCTTCTTTCCAGGTTAATCAGCTACTTCTAGTAAAGCCTTATCTGCGTTCAGTCCAGAACCACAACAACAAAGGAGTTAATGAAGCTCTAAACAACCTTTTAACAGAAGAGGAAGATTTCCAGGTGAGCCCTAAAAAACAGATTGCTAAGCCTGAGGAATGGTTCTCTAACAAAAAAGCTGCTGACACAGTAAGGTCCTTGAGTAGAAGATAACACTTCTCCAATGCAACAGAGAGGGCACACAGTCAGGCCCGTAGCAGGCAGGAGTCTTGAGACATCAATGATTTGCAAAAAAGTGGTTGCCATGGATGTTTTTCTCAGAATAGGCCTCACAAAGGTCAGTATAAGGTGTGTACTCACTGGGCAGCAGTTCAGTAAATAAATTTGCTTCTGGCCCCAGTGGCTGTTATTTGAAGACATGCTTTGTCTTTTAATGGTAACTAGCTCTTCTGTCTGGAGCCAGTATGACCAAGTTAACATCTTGCTTTGTTTGAAAGTAGCCTTTGGAGAGGTGCATGAAACACTTAGGTAAACAAGGTGTAGCCATAGTACCAACATCCAGCTGGCAGAACTGAAACACTTGTGCACTATGATTAGATGCTTCTCTACTCTAGTTCTCACCTACTGCCATCTGGAAGCACGTGTAACAACTCTCTCTCAAACAGGGTTTGAGAGCTTCCATTGATGCCTATGACAACTTTGATAACATAACGTTGGCTCAGCGTCTGGAAAAGCATGAACTAATTGAATTTAGGCGTATTGCAGCGTACTTGTACAAGGGTAACAACCGCTGGAAACAGAGTGTGGAGCTGTGCAAGAAAGACCGTCTGTATAAGGTGAGTTAATGACACTGCAGAAATCTCCTGGATACTGAATGTTTGTTAGTTTCAAATCTGGAGTTTTAATTAGTACTCCTTCACTTGAAGGAAAGACTCTTAAAGCAGAAGTGGTTGCAATTGCAAAGGCATGTCTTAAATCTAGTTTCATAATATTATCCTGTATTTGGGGATATGTCTCTATCAATCAGTGGCATCAGTATGGAACATTCTTCATAGAACTCAAGTCACAGGCTCATGTAAGGGACAGATGAAATGTGATTACACTGGTATGGTCTTCAAATTTGTAGTGAGTTCTCACAGGCCAATTTCTGCATGGTCTGTAAGAAATCTGTTGGATGATAATAAAGCATCTGGCTTGCCTCAGAGTTGTTGTGTGTGGTATCATTCCTTCCACAGAATATGCCTGGTGTTGTTAAAGACTAACTTCATGGTATGCCAAATACCTGGCTTATAACAATGACATGAATGTAAGATGCAGGGCAAGATGTTGGCAGGCAAGGGTCAAGCTTAACTGTTGTTCTTCTCTGCAGGATGCTATGCAGTATGCTGCAGAGTCCAAAGATGCAGAGCTGGCTGAGAAGCTGCTTCAGTGGTTCTTGGAAGAAGGCAAGCAGGAGTGCTTTGCAGCCTGCCTTTTCACGTGCTATGACTTGCTGCACCCAGATGTAGTCCTTGAGTTGGCATGGAGACATAACATCATGGACTTTGCAATGCCTTATTTCATCCAAGTGATGAGAGAGTACCTTACCAAAGTGAGTATTGCATAGGCTAAAAAGCTAAGTCTTTAGTCTGCTGTGTGATTAGCATTATGTAAACCAGAGCTTTTTGCATATATTTGGAATATTACCATTCCTCATAGAGGAAGTCTTCTTGAAGTTCTGTAGGTTTCATCGCTCCAAGCTAGCTAGTAAACTTTATAAATAGATGCCTTGGCACTTGAAGAGGTCTAGTTAAACTTCTGCTGTTAGCAGTAGACATAAGCAACTGTGCTTCTCAAAACAGTTCCATAGCTGATGAACTGAAAAGTTGGTGAGGGCAACATATGTATCACTTCTATCATTGTGTAACTATGAAAGGAAAGTCCTCTCATTTCCTAGAGTAAAAAGAGCGTAGGGCTTTTGAGTACCTAATAATGTACTTTTTTTTTTTCCTATATCATCTATAGAGTATACCACTGAAGATGTTTGGATTTTTTTAATGAAAAACAGAACTTTAGATGCATAGTCTGGTTATACAATACTGATACCAAGAGCTGGCCCTCAACTGAGGGAAGAGAGATTCTGATCATATGTGGTCCTGAAACATTTATCTCAAACAGCTCGAATATACTAAGCTAAGATTGTGCCTTGGAAGGCTGTAGGATGGCATAGGGCATCACAGTAAAGAACTTTATTAAAATGAGCAATGTAAAAGTGACTGCTTCAGGTTGCTTCTAATGAGTCATGTTAAGTATTCCCCTCTGAATTTTCTTGCAGGTTGATGGACTGTTCTATAAGGTGACACTCTGATTTCAAACTCTCTGTGTTCATTTGTGTTCCTCAATATCCTAGGTTTCTTTTACAGGAATCTAGCTGTAGCTTCTGCCAGAAGAGCAGTGTAATTTAGCTCTAACTCATTTCCTGTTCACTTTCTAATGCTAAAAGGATAACTATTCACAAGCAACTTGAAAATCCAACCAGACTCTTTATGGGAAACGAAACCAAGTGCTTGAGGAGGGTTTTACTTTGGGCTCCTTTTCACTGTGTTAGATATTTTGTGGCAGAGAGGATGCTGTTCATAAACAAGGAAAAGCAGTTGCCATGTAACAGGATGTGTTCCAAGGGCAAATTGCTTTTTACACTGTAAATTACCAAAATGTGCAATAAGTCAGGCATGATGGTGAGTTCAGTGCCATGAAGGTTCTATAAACTTCTTGCCTGTTGGAATGATGAAAGTACTTGCACAGATCTTAAACATCTCCTACTCCTCATGTTTACTCATGAGAAACTTGCCACACAAGTTTACTTAAACTCTTCCATGTGAGGTTTAGGTCTAAAATAATTTATTTTAAATTGCTGGTTGGATTTACAAGTAATCATGTGTACTAAGTATGGGATAACTTGCCAAAAGGAAAATCTGCATGGTGAAAGTGGTTTACAGTGAAACTAATTTAGTCTGTTGAATTAACTGCAAAACATGGAATTGGAGAATGGGCTTTTTAAATGTGCTGTGTCTTAAATTGTCATGTAACTAACTTCAAAAGCACAAAAGAATAGACTAGTTTTGGTGGGGTGTGTACATCTTCCAGAACTTATCTGTCTTTTCTGCATAAAAAAATGTTAAAGCACAGAATAGCCTCTGTCCCAGAAAGGGTCAGGCACGTGGAATGAAATGACACTCACCTGGAAACCTTTCGAACCAGTTCTAGGCAGCAGTGCAGATGTGATCTGGCTTTCCCAGAGCTGCTCATCCGTTGTTGGGGATGGCTGCTCTCGGCATTCCTGCTGTTTGCCCAGCGGAGGGCAGGACTGTGCTGCTGGCCAGAGCCACTGTAGAACAGCCCCAGGGAACGGCAAACCCGAGAGAGCCGAGTCCGGGGATAAATAGAGTTTGACAGGTAGTTGGAAATGGGTAGCTGTCAGTTGCTTTGATCCGTATTCATTTGGATAGCGTTTTTAACACCAATATTTAGCGTTATGCTGGAGAGCTCTTAGGTTGATAGCTATTAATGAACCAGTGAAAGACCTGCTGCCACTCAAGTTGACAATTTGAGTTGCACAATTCAAAATGCTGAGGAAACTGTTAAACACCTTATCTGGATAACATCTCTGAAAGGTAACAGAGACCCCTATTGAAGCAGTTCTCAGACCAGATGTGATTCTTGCAATGGGGAAAGAAGATGAGGAACAGCTGAAATACAGCATTGGGCTAAATGTAGGTTTGCCCAGAATGTTAGTACTGCCTGTACCAGGATGTGAAGCTGTGTGACTTTTATGCCTTGTCTTCAGATTCAGTGGTTCTCTTTTGGAAGATACAGCTTGTTAAACCTGAGAAGGAAAGTACTGTTGCTCTTTCAGATTGCTTTCCACACCTACAATCTAAAGTTGTGTTTAGGGCTCCTGCATTACTGTAGCACTGCCACAAATTTGTTTAGCATGAACAGAACTTTATGTGGCACAGCACTGAGATCTGTATAAAGCTGATACTACTGGACCACTTTCCATCATGGTTCTAGAGTTTCCCATAGAAGAAGTTTCTGTAAGTACCAATATGGTTAAACCAGTACCTTGGAGCCAGGTTAGGCTTGTAGTCCTAGATGAGATCAAACTTCATGTGGAATATTTTCAAATACCTGTGAGGTGCCACTGTAGCGGAGAGGAATTGCAGGTTAATAGGGAAATGTAGATTAGGCCCCTTTAGAGATGATGGCCACTCTGTTGGGATAGAGTTCTGGGTCATAGTAGTGACTAGAATAGGGCCCCAAAAATGCTTCCTTTGGAGGTAACGAGTATCTCATCTGCATTTGAGAGCTACTGCTTATTGCAGTACACCTAAAAGAGTTGGGAAGTCACTTTTACCACAAAGCTTGCTGGGATCAGGCAGACTTCAGAAGTCTCCATCTTGGACTAAAAAGGAGCATTTGATAGGTGAAGTACCAGGCATGAAAATCTTCACACAGTGGTGCAATTCCTAGACAAGGCCTTCATAAATCTCCTGTTCACTTCAATGTAGGTGGATAAACTTGATGCTTCTGAAAGCCTAAGAAAAGAAGAGGAACAAGTAACTGAACCCACTCCAATAGTATTTGGTAGGTTTTAATTGATTACCTGTTGTCTGGTCTCTCTTTGTGGAGGCAGCATATGTGATTAAGTTGTATCCAAGAAAACTGATTTCAACTAGATAGTAATTGAAATGGTTGTCTCTGCTCAATGAACTGCATAAGTTGTTGCAGTGACATCTCACTCTTACAGTACTTCTGCTCTTCATATTAAAGTATTGCTCTTCTTACATGGCTCAGATCTCTTAATTTAGGAATCATGTTTCAGTATGGTAATAAGACGGGATACCAGGGTGTTGCCAACCCCAGGAATAACTTACAGAGCATGAAAATTCCTCTTCTCATTCCTGTCTGAGGAATGTGTCTGCTTTCTGCTCTTCCAAGTAGAAAGGCAGACTGGCTTTCTAGCTCATGCATTTTAAGACCCGTGCAGCCAAAACACCATGGCTGTCTTCAAGTGTAATGCTATTTTAGAAGCCCTTCTGAAGAGGCATTCTGCTAACAAGCACCTAGAAGTGGCTGGTAAGGGAAGGATGTGACTGGTTCACTGTCTGATGTAAATGTTAACCTGAATTTAACAGATGCATGAGGCATGTATGGTCCTAGTGATGAAAACAAATCTGTCAAGGTGTGTTCAGACCTTTTGCAGCACCCTCCAGACTGTGAGACCTAACAGACCTAACCATTTGCTTGAATTGCTTTATTCTTTAGATCTGACCATGCATGGGTTAAATAATACCAATTTGGCTTTCAGTATGGTCTCTTCAAAACAAGCCATGTTTATGACATCAAGATCAATTGGTACTCATCTTCCCCATGCTGCCTTGCTCTTCTGTAGCTTTCTGGTAGCAAGAGCAGCTGGCATGGGTGCCCACTCCATGGCACATGTCGGGGAATAGTGTGATACGCTGGTGTGTGCTTGCACAGGGGCTGATTTTTAGCTAAAGCCCAATAATCTTATCACACAGTACAGCTAGCATTAACTAGCATGGGATCTTAAACTAACTTTCTTTTTGTCTCATACTTTTCTAGGCCAGCAGTTGATGTTAACAGCAGGTCCCAGTGCAGTACCTCCCCAGGCAAACTTCCCATATGGATACACAGCACCAGGATTCACCCAGCCGCCTGTTTATGGTTTCAATATGTAACTAGCTCTCTGACAGACCTTCACTGTCTCTGTTCTCTTCTTTCCCGTCCCTTTTTAACTTCTCCAAGAAGTGTACTGGGCACAGATGACCTTCTGTTGGCTGAACACACTTGCTGCCCAGTTCAGTGAGGAGACCTCAGCAGGATGCCTGTTACTGTTATTTATTGATTATTGTCCGGTTACATTTCAACCTCTGAAAGGCAGCTTTTGTTAATGACATTGTGAGACTCTTGTCTGAAGTTAAGGCACTATTTCACTAACTCATATAGCAATAACTACTTGAGGCCAGGGGGAAGAGAGCATAATTTTCTTTGTTTTAAAAAGCCCATTGAAGGCAGCTGGGAAATTGCCTGGCACCAAGTTGTTAAAGCTTTAGCTGAAGCTACTGAAGTAGCAGGAATGTTAACAATTCAATGAAACATCTCTTTAATAATGGATTGTTGAAAGCTTGTGTACATCTGACCGCCCCATTTTATTTGCATTCTTATGTGCAAAAGAAAATGGGCTTTTCTAATATTTGTGCTCTGAATGTTTAGAGGAATATTGGGAAAGTTTCCTTTTCTGGACAATAATGCTGTTGGAGTTCAATGCTGTTGGGGTTCAATACTGTTGGAGTCTGTTCTCTATTTTCTGGAGTAGATCTGAGACTTGAAGAAAATAAATCTTCTCATGCCAGAGAGCAAACACTTCCCAGATCCTTTTTGTTTAACAAGAAGAGAGAGCATGTTACTTATTGACGTTAAATGGTACTAAAACAAACCTCAGCTGTGTGTGGCAAGAGAATATAGGAGTGTGCATGGGCTGCCAAAGCACTGGAGATGCAAGAGCACAGCGTCAGGGTTGGGGACAGGGACACACTGCTACCGTATTGAGGCAGTAGGGAGGGCCATAATCCTGACTTTTTATTTGCACCTTTAACTGATTCTGGCATTGGCTTCCTGCCACACCGTGTTCTGACCCTGTCTGGTGGGCGGAGTCAGCACCACCTGAGTGACCAGGGTGCACTGACTCAGTTCTGCTATGCTGCAGTAGGATCAACAGCGTGACCATCACCCACCTCTTCCTTTGAGAATGCCAACAGGGATGTATTATTACTTTGTGCCACTTCAAATACATGTATCATTAACGTTTTATGTACTTAGATAACAATGTATAATTTATGGTTATGAATCTTGTGCTAATCTTGAATATTATAAAAGTTCAATTATAAATGTAAAACTGCAGTATCCACCGTGTGGTTCTAGTCTTACTATCTTGGGTGTGGGGACTGGTTGGTAGTAATACACTACCACTCATAGCATCAGGTTTCTTAATCTGACATCTGAGGATGCCAGGCAGGAAAAAGGAGACTTGTGCCAAGGCACATAACAGGGAAGGCGTAGTAAGTTACTTAAAGGGAGTTGTGCTCTCTTCAGCAGACACAGCACATGCTGTCACATGTGGAGGGTGTGCTGCAGGAGGCAGTCACATGTTCTCATGCTTTCATTCACAGGGCTGGGAGAGCTTCAGTCCTGTGTGGAGGGAGGTGGTGCAATGAGAGAGTTTTCTCTGCTGAGATACATCAGTATAGCAGTGGTTTTGGTACACTTTCTGCACCTTTTCATGCAAACCAGTGGAGATTGTCAGGGTTGTGGAATCAATAACAGCTGACTGTGCTTTGGCACACTCTAATGAGTGTGTTGTCTCCATGACTGCTGTGGCCAGGAAATGCAGTTCATCCTTCCTGATGGATGCCTGAACACCCCAAGAGTTGCTGTAACATATTAACTTCCAACTTTGTACTGATCAGCACTCACAGCTCAGCTTGAAATGCTGAGCAGCTAATGAGTTCAGTCAAATCTTCACTCTGTCCAGACTTATTTATTATAGGAATTAGCCAGGTAGTTTGTCATTTTCCAGGAAAATAGTACTTCTATTTTGTAAACAGTTCCTTGTCAATTGAAATAAACTGGGGTAAGTCAGTTAGAACTGAAGACCAGCTCTAGGATTACTATGACTGTAGGACTTTCCATCCTGTCAACTTCAAAATGGGCTCTGACTTTATTGCAGCACGTGCAAGCCGATGGTGGAATACAGTGAAGTGCTAGATCAAACACTGCAACAGCTCCTGACTGTAGAGAATTGAGGTAGCCTGGGGATCCTTAATAGCCTCAGTCTAGAAATCTAATTACAGGAGTGACTGAGTTCTCAAGGAAGGCAAAGCTGCCAGTTCTGATCAACAGTCTTGCTTTAGTTGCACTCCTGGTATTTAAGCTCTTGCTAAGTAAAATGGCTTTTATCAATTTTGTGATCTTGCATTCTATCATGCATTCAAAACAGAATCCCTGCCAATACAGTGCAGCTGTACCTAAAATGTGGAACAAACTCTTGTATAGCATATTTCACTGCTTCTCTGAAAGTGAAGTCATTCACAGCAGGAAATAACTCCTCTTTTGGGCTTAGGTGAAGGATTTACTTCATTTCAAAAATTTGTGAAATGTCCAAGCTTTTGAAAAATTGGGTAAGATTGTTTTGCAGAGAATGTGCTTTAAAACTAAGCTTCTTGCTAATTCCCACCCCAGTGACACAGTGCTGGTACTGTCCTGTAGAATGATGTGCTCATGCAGAATCTGCTCAAATGTGCAGCATCTGGAGACCAACTTCCAGGCTTATGTCAGAGGGTAACTTGCTTGAGACTACATACAGGCTTTTGCTGCCTCATGTTTTCCCTGTGAGAAACAGAATATGGATTTCCTTCTGTGTAATGGCTCTTGCTATTTTTCAGACTTTAGGGGAATCTTCCCCAGTCTGTCAGACTTTAGGCACATACAGATCTGGCATCAGAGAAGACAAGCAATTCACAAGGGGAATTCAGGAGGAATGCATCGCTGGGGTAAGTCATGTTTACTTATTTCATGTAAAGGTGTGGTATTTTACAAGCCTTCCATTTCCCTTCCTCTCTTTTTAGGACTCTATAATTAAATGGTAGCGTAGCAGAAGGAAATTATCAGAAGTAACTTAGCTCCGTAAAAAATAAAACTTCAAGGCAGATGAAGCCTGTTGAAGTTTATGCAAATAATAGGCATGATACATTAAAGACAGCAGTAACTGTAGGGTCAAAAACCTAATTCTGATTTAATAGTCTTTTAGCAGCTGCAGTGCTGAGAACTGGCACTTAGAGCACAACATGGATCCTTAACTGGGCTGTAGGAAACATAGGAAACAAAGAACAACCTTTTTTTTTTTTTTTTTTTTCCCCTAGCAAATCCAGCAGCAGTTACTTGGAAGCCTAAGAAATTTCCTTGGTTTTTTGGACTCAAACTGATAAACAAACCTTGTCAGATGCCCACTCAAATGAGTGCAAGTAACTTTAGTACTTTGGCAAAGCAGACTGTTAACTGCTTGTAATTAATGCTTATGCTTGGATGTGTGATATCCGAATTGGCAGGCTAGGACTTGGCCTCTGAGAAATTCCTAGTGTGACTGAATCAGCATGACAGATTTTCAATCTGCTGAAAAAAAAATGAGGCGAGAAGTCTTGCAAATCTTGGGACAGGTAGCACTGTACATACCAGGTTCTCACAACAAGCAGTTTATTGAGTGTATGTGTTACCTCATAACAGTGTTTCTCATCTGTAAAGCTTCTTGCAGTCTTTCTGGGTCCCTGTTCTGCTATTAATGGTTTGGCTTTGCACTTGGTTCCAAGCTGACTGTATTTCCTTTTTTGTTTTATAGAGTACCCCAAGACTGCTTCAGTCTCATTTGTTTCCAGATAAGGACATAAGGCTGGAAAATGCTTGACGCCACCAGAGTGCTTTGTGACACCCGTGTGTAATTAGGTTGTGGTGTGCCAAGTGAATGAGCCTTGCTATAGCAACCTGCAGGTGCACCAGTCCAGTTTAATGGATCTGGAGTCGTTACTGTGTACCATCTCCTACTTCAGCAGGTGTCCAGCCTCTGGAGAGTTTGTCACTAGTCTAGCTTTCTCATTTCTCAGTACTGTGCATTTTCAGTGGGCATCTTTCTAAAGGTAATGGCAGATCCTGACTCATGTTTTACTAATACAACACTGCAAAATTCTTAGTATAGGTATGTGTTTCAGTTTGTCTGGAGCCTTTGCAATCTTTCAAAAAGGCAACAACATCCATCTGTTTTCTTCCAAGCTAATATAAAGTTGACAGCTTTTAAGCTTAAGATGAATTTGAAATACAGTCAGTGAAGTCCTGTCTTTTATGTGTCAGAATTTAAAAATCCTGAATTGGGTTCTGAGCTTATTCAGTTATGCATTTTCTGTGTGGCTCACTGACTCAAGATTTTTTTTTGTAGTATTTTTAATCAAGATTGTAAAACTTGTTTGCCTAAAAATCTCCATTTCTTTTTTCCCCCCAGCGGTTATGAAAGGAAGGAATGACAAAGTCTTCTGGTATGTTGTTTTCTACTGCACTAAGTTCTCTAATATTATGCAGAGCACGAATTCCCCAAGTACTGGTTATCCAGATGGGGAGCTAGGAGTGAATTTGGGTGGGAAACGGTGCTTAATGAATCTTTCAATTGCTCTCCTTTTGTAAGGTACTTTTTTTTTCCACTTAGGGGGTGGGGAAGTGGCCTCATCAACTGCTAATAGAGTTTGTCAACTGGAGCTGCTTTGCTGAGTAATACATCCTGCTGTGAGGGATTCACCAGCATGGCTGGGCAGCAGAATGATAATCCATACATGGTACATGAGCTTCACTCTCATTCTGAGATGATCAGGCCCACGCAGATGGGAACATAACAGGGCCTTCTGTGGTGCTTGTGAGAGGCTCAGTCCTGGTAATCTCAGTGAATAATCCTGAGTAGCAACAGGAGCTCTTTCTGCATGTGTGCTCATGTGGGAATTGTGTTTGTTGTTTGGAATAGCATCATCTTTCTCATAGTCACAGTAGCTCCTGCTGCACACACTTCAAAGCTGGGGATATATTGACTCAAATCTGCAGTATTTTCACTTCTTGAAGCCAGTTGTGTGTAGGATCTGCTTTGCATAAAAGAATTGTTTGGTCTCAATAGGGAACCTGAGAGAAAATGAGTTTTCTTATTTTATCATAAGACCGCAAGTGATGTGGATTAATAATGCATGGAAAGGTTTGCAGTAGCTGATGAGTTGTAACAATTGTGATAATACATCTGTTAATTCAGTGAAATGAAGTGGTTCTCTGATCTCAGGATATATAGTAGGAAGTTGTGCCCCATATTGACTGCTCACAGTCTCTGAAACCATGGTGTGCTGTCTAGTGCAAATTAAATAAAAGTAATAATAATAATTTTAGGGAGGAGCAAGGGAGGAATGAGTTGGAAGCAAGTGTCATCATATAAGCATGTGCTTCCGAAGATCCGGAAAACTCTGTCTGCAATTGCTGTTTGTGTTTGAAAAAAATAAATTGTGAAAGTTGCTTTTATTTTCAGTAGCTCTTCTTAATTCTGATTATTAGGGCCTGGAGAGGTGCCATGAGGCACACAGGCTGCAGTAGCACCTGACTATGTATTTCACAATTTCTTGTGTCCTTGTATGCCAGCAGAAACAAGCACCAGCCACCAGCAAAGGAAATGAGTTCAGATTGTCAGAGGGTTGTTTCATGAAAATTCCTGAAGTGAGAGCAGTAACATGGTGGGTTTGATGTTGTCTGTAACAGTAGGTGCTCTTCTGTGCTTTGACCATGCATTTCTTAGGAGATGCTCTTGACCATGTGAGCCTGGTCAAGTATTTACTTTCACATAAGTAATGGGATTTAAAACATCCTCTTGCAGCCCCTGGTATTTCAGGGATTGTTTATCTTGTTTCACTGTTTCTCCTTCAGGCTTTCTGCTGACAAGGGTGTTAGCAGCTTCTTGGAGGTCAGGTCCTTGCAGGAGATGGCTTATAATCTGCATGTGATTAAATATGAATAATCCTTTCCCTGTTCAGCAAGGTAAGCACTGCTGTGAATCCCATTGAGGCTGATGTGAATTAAGCATGTGGTGTGGTATTTTCTTGGACAGGATGAGGTTGTGCACAGGCCTTGATGATTCGGGAATCTGTAGGAGCCAGTGCTTGTTGTGAAGGTAATCGTGGCTTCACAGCACAGGGTGTACATGTCTGCAGGCAGATGTGAAAGCCATGATAATATGATGGAAAGGTATGAGAAGTTGCAGAGATTAATCAGAAATCCAAATGCATTTTTTTGTTTGCCACGTTGGAGAGAATTTATCTTATCTTTACCATTCTAATAATGCTAACCTCTGAACATGAGTAGCTGCTCTGCATTTGGACCTGGGACTATGATTGTTTCTTCCTTCCCTTCACGTGTTAATTCCCCTCTTTTACTTCCCTGTGTTAGAGGAGGGGGGGGCTCTAGACTTAGCATGAGACCACTGTGCCTATTTTAACTCTGTTGTGAAACCACATACAGTTCTGATCTCACCTAGTGGCGAGTTCTGCAATGCAAGTATGTTTGCTTTTAACCCTGGCAGAATAAAGGTGCTTCAGTTTTCCAACGGGTTTTTCTGCTGATGGTTCAGCCATGAAGCCAGGGCTGTGTAGCTGCAGAGGGAGCTTTTGGATGGGACTGGCAGCTGCTGGATTGCTGAGTCTCATTAAGCAAAAACCATGTCACAAAGCACACAGAGAACAGGTCTGGAGAGGAGCGTGTTTTATGCATAGCTGGGAGTGACTCCTTGCACAAAATGTTCACTCCTTTGACTAATGTGGCTGCTCCAGGTATAAGGGAGAGCACAGTTCTGGAGTATAGCTCCAGTGTTCCCTGGTTTCTGCAAAATCCTGGGTGGAAAGAAATGGTTTATTTCCCTGCATCTTGTAAATACAGCTTTTGGACATAAACGAGAGCAGGGCAGTCTTCCTCTGTTTGCAGATAAAGCAAAAACACATCCTGGTGCAATTTGCACAGCCCAATTATTGAGGAGCACCCACCCCCCAAAACAAACAAAAAAACCAAAGCAAAACAAACAAACACTAACAACACACCAACAAAAGCAACAACTGAGCCCGGAGTGTCATTGCACTCACAGCAGCCTTCTGAGAGTATTTTTGTTTTTCTTCCGCCTGCACTGGGCGTTCACATGCGCTTCCTACCTCGGGAGTTCCTGGTCTCCGTTCCTCACTGAAACAGAAAGGCTTCAAGCCAAGGGCCTGCCATGAGCAAACCCTCCCCCTTCCCTCTCCTCGGACCGTCGCCCCCGCGCAGGAGCGCACTGTTGGGCATCCTCGCTGACCGAGGCGATTGGGGTGCTTCAGAGCTAGTCCTGGCCTGAGCGTGCCCGGAGGTGCTGATGCTGCCCAGGAGAGGAAGCATTGCTGTCCCCGTCCCTCCGGCCAGGCCGGTATCTCTCCGTGCCCACGCGGAGGCTCTTCCCGTGGATTCCTGGGAGCGGGCTGAGCAATCGCCATTCCCGCAGCACGGAAGGCCGGGACGGGTCACGCTGGCGTTCCGCCACCGTTCTCCCGCTTCCCCGCTCCCCGCAGAGCCGCTCCATGGGTCCCCACGGGCCGCCCCCGCCCCGCCCCGCGAGGATGTGACGCCGCCGGGGCCGCCCCTCGCGGGCGCGGCTCTGAAATAGGGCTCGGCCGCCGCCGCCGGGCAGCCGGAGCCGCGGAGCAGCGCGGCCATGCCCGCTCCCGCCGCGCCCCGCAGCCTGGCTGCTGCCGCCCCCGCCGGCAAGGCCAAGCTCACGCACCCCGGCAAGGCCATCCTGGCAGGTAAGGGGCTCCCGGGGCTCTCCTGGGGACGGGGCTCGCCCTGCCGCTGCCAGCGTGGGCATCCGGCTGGGCGGGGGCTGCTGGACCCGCCCCGGGGCGGTGGCGCTCCCGCAGGTGCTGCTCCATCCCGAGACTGCCGCCCCTCTCCCGCTGCTTGCGGAAGGCGACCCCGCTTGGACCGGGGTTTCCCTTCGGCCACGGCCAAAGAGCTCCCGCAGCTGCATCCCGAGCCTGGACGCTGGCTGTGGGGCTCCCGCTATCCGCGGAGACCCCAGCGTCTTGCCAGGCTGTTTCTGCAGCCGGTGGTCCAGCCGGGCTCGGGCATGACGCGGGGCGAGCGACACTCGCGGATTCAGCGGCGTTCAGCAGGAGGGAGCGGGAACTGATGGGAGAGGCTGGTGGCAGCAAGGGCCCCACAGTGCTCCCCTGAGGGTGTTAAGAGACAGGGCTGAAGCAGCAGCACTCTGTTGTTCCTGCCCCAGCTGTGTCCCACCTAATACAGCTCCTCGGAAGGCTCCTTTGTGCCTGAGCATCCGTCCCTATTGATCAGGGCGTGTTTTCCCGTCCAGTTCTGACCACTTCCATGGGACCAGCAGTAACGCCAGAGTTAATGCTCTGCCTCTGCTTGTGGCCGCTTCGAGCTCTGAGCTGAATGGAGTCCAAGACAGTCGCAGGCTTGTTAAACTCCTTTGTAGCTGTTCATTAGCTCCCTGGTTTCTCCTGCCAGTCGCAGGACAATTCCCAGAGCGGAGATTAGCGTCTTTGTTTTGAAATGAGCCATCGCAGCCTCGACATGATTGGCATGTTTAAAGCTTTTGTGTTTTCCAGCCAATTCCCCCTCCTACGATTGTGCCTTTGTTTGCCTGTCCAACTCCCTGCTCCCCTCCAAGGGCAGAGCTCCAGCCTGCAGCAGCGGGCCCGGGGAGCAGTGGGGCTGTGCCCGCACGGGGAGCGGAGCCGCGGCCGTTCCGACTCTGCCCACCGGCCCTGCCCCTCCCCGGCGGGCGGCCTCCCTCGCAGCACCGGGAGAGCTGCCGGAGGTGGATGCGGCCGCTGGAGCGTGCAAAGGGTGCCGAAGCCTCCCAGGGTCACGTCTCCGGGAGGGGACTGTGCTATCACTCGGCTGCCTGGGCAAAGGGCTGGGGCTCAAGGACGAGGCAGCCGCCAACGAGAGGGGTGCCCTCTCGCTCAAGTGAACCCTTCGGTGAGACCAGGCTCATCCAGAGCTCTGTGCTCCTCTCTGCTGCCCCACCTCGAAATGGGTTGGATTTTTCAGGCCTCTTGACTTAGAGGTCTTTTAAATAGGATTTAATCCAGTTTTAGGATGGAAAAGACAGGATGTTTCCTTCTTGTTCACCTTTCCCAGTCTTTCCCAACTTGCTGTCCATGTGCAATGAATGCATCAGGTTGTCACTGCCTGGACCAATGTCCAGGAGGCTACTTTCATAGATCTTGTGTAGATCTGTAATCAGGATCATCAGCTTACTAGAATCAGTGAGAGAGGTTGCAGCAGACTTGCTCTGCTCTCCCCTGCCAGAAGAGTTGCTGCGGGTATGCCTGGAAGCTGTCCCAGTGTACAGGAAGGGACATGGTGCTTATGGCCTTTGCCAGGTGCCAGGTTGGGCAATACAGCACAAAGCTGTATGTGCACCTGCATGGGGGCCCCTTCTGGGCTTGTGTGAAGCTACAGAGGTAGAAGAAGGACCCTATTGAGATGCTGGTCTTCTCCTCACAGGCTGTAATCAGAGTAATTGGTTAATGGGCAGAAGTCCAGCCAAGCCTCTGTGGCATCTAATTGTATTAGAGAACCACAGAAATGGGAGAAAGCTGCTGTTAACTCCCTGTGCCCTGGTCTGCTCAGCCCTCCAGCCCCTCGCTGGATGATGCACTGCTGTTTGTGGCTGCCTCTGCTGACTTTAAGGGGTTTGCTGATGCTCTCAGAGTTTCTCATCTGACATTTGTCCGCACAACAGGGATGCGTACTTCAAAGCTCCATGTTCTGGAGAGCTGGTGGTGTTAAGATGGAACATTCCTGCTGTGCTTCATCAGCCTGTGCTGGTGGAGTTAAATAAGGCATCATCCCACCCTGGGTGCATATCTGCTCCCAGACCCTATGTGTAATTGGGATCCTCTACCAGGGAGGCACAGCTCCCTTGGCTGCCCAGACCTCAACAGGCTGGGGTTGGATCTTTTCTGAAGAGATGCAAGAGTCCGTCTGCCAAGAGTTCTTCTCTTTCAGTTGTTGCAACAGACAAAACGCAAGGTTAAAAATTAATTTGCTAATGGGCTCTCCTTTGTCCAAGTAGCTGTTGTGTGCCAAGGCAGCCCTTCACCTTGCAGTGACAATGCTGCTGGTGCTGCTGTGGCCATGTGTGGCCCAAACACATGATGGTAGCTCAGCCTCTTCTGCTGGATAACAACCTGTTAGCAGGCAGGCCAGGAGCCCAGCCCTGTCTCCAGCCTCCCACAGCCAGCTTTCCCATTTTGTGCTGTGGTTTCTAAACAGCCCACCAGACTCTTGTCCCTCCTGTCAGCATCCTGAAGGGCTGGGTGCTGCTGGTTTACTGTGCTGCCAGTGCAGGGCCACACTGCAGTGGGGAGCTTGAAATAAAGGCTGTTAAGTGGTGAGACAGGAATGCTGGTGGCAGAGCTAGTGGGACAGTCATCAGTCACCTCTGGGATTCCTGAGAGTGCTCATTCACTAAGTTTTTGGATGCCACATTGGGTCAGCTCATTTTGGGGCTGTAGGGTGAGCTCAAGTCAGCCTGCAGTGTGGGCTGTTTCCAGCCAAGCACAAATGGCCTTGACCATTTGCAGGCAAATCCTTGCACCCCTGCCCTCCTTTTGAGAACTTTGCTCAGGGTTAGCAGTGCTCATTTGATAAAAGGCTGTGCCTGACCTCACCAGAGTTAAGTACAGCCTTATTCTGTTTTTAGCCAGCTTTGAAGCCTGGGGTCTGCCCCCTCCCACGGAGAAGCTCCCAGCTGCCTTGCTCTCTGTGTGGTATCTCTGCTCACCCGGGGGCTGTTGCACAGTTGCTGTTTCTACCTACACCTAACCCTGCCTGGCCAGGAAGGCAGGAGGCCTGCATGTTGTCCTACACGGTGCTGGATTTGGAAAGAGCTCACAGGGGTTGTGGCTGCCACCCTGGTGTTGGGTACCACTGGCAAATAACAGTGATGTGCACCAGGGTCCTAGGGGGAGCATGGGCAGAGGAGAGGGACTGCAGGGAGAGAGAAGGGCCTGAAGGATATGAAGATATGAAGAAGGGTTCAGGAAGAGAGCCCAGGCTCCCGAACAAAGCAGTAATTGGAGCTTCAGTTTCCTCTTCTTTGTTAATCTTTGATATTATCTTTCTTAGGAAATACTGTACCTGCAGAGGAGAGGAGTTGCAGATTGGGTGTGAAAGTTGAGTCTTGCCTCTTGCAGAGCAGGTCTCCTTTCCCAAAGTCCCAAGTCCATCTGGATTTCCAAGGCCATTGCTCTCAGAACAGGATGTGAGGGAGGTTGTGTTTCTGTGGATGGCTGTGGTCCAGCACGCTCCCTGGTTTTGAGACAGATGCCTGTGCTCAAGCAGAGCAGGGGATGTTTCTCCCTTCATGCTGAGCCGGGTGGAGGCTAAACGCAGCTGGGGGAAAGATTGGTGAGCGTGATGGGAACCAGTCCTGTCGGGTCTGCTGGCCCTCAGTACTGCCAGTGGTTTCTCCTGCAGTTGCCTCCTGTGGCTGTCATCTGTTTGGGGAGGGGGCACAAGGACCGTGCTAGCCTTGAGTGAGTCCCTGGCTGTCTGGGAGCCCTCACGGGCTGCAGTGGAAACCTTCAAGAGCCCCAAGGCTCCCGGTGGGAGGAGGATGTCAGCCCCAGGGCCTGGAAACCACATTGGGCTGTCCCTTTGGTCTGAATGGATTCTGTATGAATCCAGGGGTTAACCCTGGGCTCTGAAATGTGAGATTCTGAAATTTTCACATGCCTGATGCTCTGCTTGACATTCTGCAGGCTACCATTTTCTCTGGGTTGATGTAAATGATCAGAAGGAGTCGTCCGTCTTCCTGAGACAATGAGCACCATGAGCTGACAACTTGGGCGTGTTGCAGCGTCTCTCAGCTCTGAGGGCTCTGTGTGGTGCATGTCAATGCAGCCTCCCTGCTCCTGCTTGTGCCCTGAGGTCTCAGGTTATCTCTTGACAGCAGGGATTGATTTTTTGGCCATCTCTTCTCTCTCCCTGTGCTCCAGTGCTTGGTACAGCAGTTGGTCCCCTGTGCTGGGGGCTGGGAGATCAAAGCCTGTCCCCAGAGAAGTCTCAGTCCTGGCAGTGGCTCCTTCATCCAGCTACAGGGCTGTGCTGGGGGAGTTATCCAACAGCCCTGGGCTCCGACATCCGCCCCCTGTTGCATGTTTTAGGAGAGTTTTTGACACTTAAAAAGTTGCTGTCTGAAGTTAATTAATGGTATGGCCAGGAGGCAGCTCATGGTGACAAACATGGGGCTTTGAGGTCTGCAGGGCAATGGGGAGAAGGTGACTTGAGCAGGACAAAGAACCTGGCAGTCCCCAAAGGTGGAATCAGCACCGAAGGCAGAGGCTGCTGTGACTGTGAGCACGGGGAAATGGCTTCTGCCATCATACTCATGGCTGAGAAGTTTAAATTGTAATAATGATTGTCATATTGAGAAGTAAATGCAAAGAGGTGATGAATGAGTGAGTTGTGAAAGGACAGCCTGTTCAAACAGGACAGTTCCAGTAAGATTCAGGACAAATGATTTCATCCCATCCATAGCGTTATCTGCAGCGCTGTTTGCATGGGGCTGTTTACCCACGGTGGCACAGGGTACAGAGGGGCAGCTCTCCTGTTTGCCATCCTGTATCCCTGGGGGAGTCAGACTGTCGCCAGCCTGCCTGTAGCACACTCCCACGACCAAAACAGCTGTAAGTGTGTGTTTACTGCTGGACATGCTGACCTCTGTGCTCCCCCTGGGCTTTCCCCTGTCTGATGGGAGATCTTCCTAACCCCTGCATGGGGACAGACACCCTCTGAGCCTGCTGACCTGTTGCAGGACATGTTTTTTTCCCTTCTAACCAAAACACAGGTAAACGTCTGGTGGGTTTGGGGAAGCAGCCTTCCCATCTCAGCACTGAGTCAGATTTTTGGTGGCAGAGCTGCTCCCGTGGTGGTTTTCCTCAAGGATGTGGCTGTGGATGGGTGGTGAAGGACTGTCCGTGGCCGGAGGAGGTGCCTGGGTGAGGTCGGCAGTGCTGGAGCTCTGCCAAGAGCCAGCTGTCCTGGAGAGCTGCAGCCCCAGCGAGGCTCCTGGCTGCTCCTGAGCCCGGAGTTTCACAAGATAGCCCGCGGTGGGAAGTGCCGGGAGGGTGGAGCTGTTAAACCCGTTTCACCGCTGCAGGCAGGCAGGGCAGGATTGCTCCACGGCAATGGATGGGTGAAGGGCAGCCTGGATGGCTGCCAGGGGGGGTTAATACCTCGATATGGGGAGCAGGCAGCAGTCTGGGCTGCAGAGACCTGTCACAAGCTGCTGGTGGGTATTTCTGCCTTCCTGGTTCATAGCAGCCTGATGGTCTTTGGTTCTTCGGGTTTTTTTTTTTCATTATTTCCCTGGCTCCAAAAGCTATGTTGGCTATTGGGAAAGGGCACCAAGTCCCCTTGTGAGAGTGCTGCATACTGCAAGCACAGCACCCAGGAGTTGTACCCTGTGCCCACAGTGTGTGGCCTGTGTCACTTGTGTCAGCTGCTCACCTCACCCCATCCAGCTGCACCTTCTGCACACGGGCTGGGAGTCCAAAATGGGGGACTCAAGGCTCAGCTTCCACTGAGAGCCTGTTTGTGCCTTCCTGAGTCACCTGGCTGACAGAATGGAGAAGCTCCAGACATGGGCCCTGGGAGAGCTCTGCTGCTTTGCTTCCAGGCTCTTAGGAATAATTCCCTCTGGCCTTGAAGGATCCTAACGAACCTGAAGTTAAAAGATGCTTTTTATATGGAAATCAGGTGCTGATATGTCAGCATGTGAAATTACTCTTAAAATGGAGAGACTGAAATTGCTCCCCAGGTGCTCACTTCTCATCAGAGCTGCACAGAGACCTGCTGCTCCATCATTCTGCAGGAGCAGGATGCTTTTGCAGGCACAGCCACTTGCAGGAGTGGCAGAGGGGCTAGTGCCACCTCCTGCCCCTCTGTGGCTCCCAGACAGAGGATTGGGTGTTCATTGGGGTACTTGGCTCTGGGTAGGAGTTTGCAGAGGGTGACAGTGCCAGTCCTTCACAGCCTTGGTTTGTGTCAGTCCTGGGGCTCTGCATGTCTTCCCCCTGGCAGCTGCATCCTCCCACCTCAGCACTGCCCTGGCTCTGGAGCTGGGGTCCCTGGGGCAGGATGGTCAGAGCTGTCCCAGAAGCTGCTCATGGACAGTGTCTGAAGCTGAACCTGTGTGTGCTGATGCCATCACGTGTTGTGTGAGCATTGCAGGGGCTGCACCCTCCCACTGTCCCCAAAAAACCCTTTTCTCCCTCCTGCCAGCTCTCCCCAGCCGTTCCCAGGGGCTGCAGGCATGTCCTCAAAGGACAGCGTCCTCGGGCCTCTCTGCAGGGGAGAGCTAAACTTTTTCTGGGAAAACTATGCCAGGGTATTTTTCCCTTCCTGCTGAGCCTGCAATGTCGGGATAGCTGGCAGCTGAAGCACTCGCAGGCTTGCTGCAGGCAGGGAGCCACTCCTGGTACTGGGAGTGGGATCTCCCCGCCGGGGGCACTTTCCCTGGGGCCTGCCAGAGCGACCTTCCCTGAAGGACATTCCCTCTCCTCTGGCTCTGCTGCATCCAGAGAACAGCCAGATCCTTGGCCCGGCATCCCAGCTGCCCCATGTGCTCTTTCACCTCCTGAGTGCTGCTGTTCCTGCTGACTCCGCGGTGTTGCAAGAGCTGGAACTGCTGTTTAAAGTCCGGGTAAACAGGTTGCAAAGTCCCTGCCGCCTTGGAGAGGGAGGGGATTGGACAAAGATGCTGCTCATGGGCAGTGGAGTGATTTATTTGCATCGAATGAGGTTTCTGCTGGGGTAAAGCTGTGTGGGGAGAGATGACTCTGATGGGTCTTGCTTCCAGGGGGCTGCAGGGCAGGTGGCCTGTGCCACCCTGTCTCTCTGTGGGCAAAAGAAAATGGATTAAAATTGCCACGAGCATGTGTCCAGAGACCCTGCTCTGTGCACCTTCCCGTGGGATTTGAGGCCAGAACAACACTGGGGGACAGGGAGGGGACCTGGAAGTATGGGTGCCCTGTTCCTTCATCCTTGGCTAGGGCTGCCAGTTTCCAGAAACAACATGCTGTTCCTTTGCTGGGCTCCTGGGAATGGCTTTGCCCGTGGGATCCTGGGCAGAGCCTCTGCCTCCCCTGCACACAAGTGTGAGCGCTGAGGCTGTGAGCAGGTTGCAGGAAGTGCAGCATCTCTCCCTGTAGCATTTGCTGGGGCTGCCGTGAGCTGAGGTTGCCCCTAGACTGCTGCTTGTCCTGGGTGCTTCCCTGCTGCCTGGCTCCTGGGTGTGCTGGGGCAGGAGCTGGTGCTGGGGGACTGAGAGAACAAATATTTATAGCACTTAAAATGTCCAGCACTTCAATTCTGCAGTGTAGGAGGGAGGGAAGTGGCCTTGGCAGCACCTGGGGTGGTGGCTGTGGTGGCACAAGGTTGGTGGCACGGTGGTGTGTGGCGGTGTGGAGAGGTGCCAGCTGGTGCTCAGCTTTTTGGGGACTGTTGCACCCAGCTGGAGGACATTGCTCCTCATCAAGCTGCTCTCTGGGGCGTGCCAGCTGCTCCTCCAGGAGCTGTTTGTCTTTGCAGGGAAAATTAGCATTTGGCCAGCCCCCCTGCCGTGGGACCGGCAGTGTCTGCCGCTGTGACGGACACGCCAGGGGCGGGACAGGGTTGAGGGGGCTGCGCGGGTGCTTTGGAGACTCTGGGGATGGTGGCTGTCCTCCCGTGATGCCGCAGGGGAGCTGTTGGCTGCCTGCAGTGCTGTGAGTTGGCTCGGTGTCTTCCTCCCATGCCCCCGGAGCGCCGGGTGCCGCGGAGGCGTCAGGGCTGGCAGTGGTCACCCAGCACCGCCTCCTGAGCAGCGCCTGCCTGGGCTGGGCTGGGCTGGGCAGCTCCAGCCCCGCTGGGAACAAGGAGCCTTTGTTTGCTGTGACAGAGCTGGCCTGGCCTCACGCCCCGTCCCCACGGGGCTGGGATGCTGCCCGGCTGGGCTGGCGTGTCCTGCCTTGGGTACTCAATGCCACGGTGTCCCCATCCCTGCCGTGCCTGTGGGAGGGGTGGGATGCTCTTTGAGCACGAAGCTGAGCTGTGCATCGCCCCAGCTGTGTTGAGGCTGGCCTGGCTTGTTGGCTCCCTGGGTAAGACAGTGCAGCCAGGTGCTTTTTGTGCCTGGGGGGAGAAACCCAGGGCGTTTTAAGATGGGTGCTGCTCAGCTGCTGGAAGGAATGTGGGGAAGCTGCTTTCCCCTTCTCTCTAGAAGGACTGGGCTGAGAGGAGGCAGCAGTGCTCCCGAGCGTTACAGTTGCCAATGGCACCGACAGGGGGGAGCTGGCAACATCTGGGAGATCTCTTGCATACGTGGAGGCAGTGCAGAAGAAATATGACTGTGAGAAAGTCTGCTGGTCCAAGGAGTTGGTCTGCCTGCTTTGTCACAGGGAGCAGCCATGGGCCGTGGTGTCCCCCCTATCAGCATCGCGTCGTGGGGGTACTTTGGGGGGTGCTGATAAGCAGAGCTGTGCCACGTGGCACCAGCCTGTGCTTCACTGCGGAGCGGGATAACAACCACTGCACCCAGTCCCAGCCTCTCCTACGGAGGCAGTGTGTTCCCTGCTGGAGCAGTGTTCCCTGCTGCTCCTGGGGTGTCCCCTGGGCCGTGGCGGGGCTGCAAGCCTGGCGGTGGAGGCCACAGACCTGCTGAGTCACACCAAGGACATGGGCAGGCTGGAGGAACCACTGGAGGCTGTACAGGAAACTGGGAGCTGGCAGCCCAGCTGACCACACGCTGTGCCCCAGCCTGTGGGCTGGAGCATGATTCACCTTCCCTGGGCAAGGAGCCCCGAGATCCTCGAGGTTGCTCAGGGTGGCGTTGTCCCCAGTGGCAGTGCCCTGTGCCCTGTCCTGGTCTGAGCAGGGTTGGCCCTGTGACACCTGAGGGAGTCTAGCCCTGTGCTTCCTCCAGGTGCCGGACAAAGGGTTCTTGCTGCTCGGCAGGACCTGGCCGCTCTTTGATGTGAGGAAGCGCTCTGTGATCCGTCGTGGCCAGATGAGCTGAGCCCGGCTCCCCCAGTACAGCTGGGTCTAGCTGCAAGGGCTCCAGCTCTGCTGAGGGGAGCCCCAGGGCTGAGATCCAGCATCCCTTGCTGTCCAGGCCATCAGGAAAGGCTGCAGCCGGTGTAATCAGTGCCCAGCAGCCGCCGCTGCGGGAGTCTGGGGCAGCCAGACAGGCTTGATGATAATTGTGCTTCCTGCCAGCACGGACAGGTCTGCAGATGGGCTCCTGCTGGTGTGGGGAGTGCTGCTGGGCCTGCCACAGCACCACTGGGTTTGTACATCCCAGTGCTGGCAGCTCACCCGGCGTGCGAGGCTCCAGGCAGGGAGAGGTGCCTTTGAGGGGCAGCACACCAAACTGGCAGCCACGGGTGCAGTGTTGTGCCCTGTTTTCCCACTCCTTTTGCCAGTCTCCTCCACAGATCTTGCCATGGCAGGGCAGTGATGCCCACGCGAGGCACCAGGTTGGCACAGGGCTGCTGTGTGGAGTCCTCATGGTTTTGGTGAGGACAGGGATATTGTGTCACAGCCCAGATCCGGCTGCCAGAGGTCCCAGGCTCAGCTGGGAGCAGCCCTGTGGCACTGAAGGGATCAGTGCTGCTCTGCCTCAGTGTCCCTTCCTCTCCCATGCAGGTGGCCTGGCTGGAGGGATCGAGATCTGCATCACATTCCCTACTGAGTATGTGAAGACACAGCTGCAGCTGGATGAGAAGGCAAACCCTCCCCGCTACAAGGGCATCGGTGAGCAACCCCTCTCTGGGTTTGGGGCTCCTGGGGAGCTTGGCTGGTGCTGGGGGGATTGGGCAGGGCAGTGGTGGGTGGTCCTCGGCGTGGCGGGTGACAGCAGCACTGCTGTGCTCTGCTGCAGGGGACTGTGTGAAGCAGACTGTGCGTGACCATGGCATCCGGGGGCTGTACCGGGGGCTCAGCTCGCTGTTGTACGGCTCCATCCCCAAGGCTGCTGTCAGGTACGTGCCCCGTGGCAAGGGGTGAGTGGGGGGGATCCCCAACAGCAGCAAAAAAGGGGGTGGCTTTGCCCTTGGCGTCTCCATTGGCATTTTACCAAAGCCATGTGGTTTCCCAGGCAGGGAGGGTCCTCTCATGGGGTGTGCAGCTGCTCCTGGAGACAGACCCAGGGCAGGGGGATGCAGACCCCCATCTGGGTGCCCTGGAGTTGGCACAGTGGCTCCTTTGCAGGTTCGGGATGTTCGAGTTCCTCAGCAACCAGATGAGAGACGAGCAGGGGCGGCTGGACAGCACGCGGGGCCTCATCTGTGGGCTGGGGGCCGGCGTGGCTGAGGCTGTGGCTGTGGTCTGCCCCATGGAGACTATAAAGGTGGGTGGGTGTGGTTCCCACTGTCCCCTGCCTTGGCACCCCTTGCTGGGCCGGGAGGGGGCAAAACCCACCGATGTCCAGCTTCTGGGCTGCGTGCATTTGCCCAAGACAGTTTTGTAGGGGAGGATCTGATGCTGGAAAACCCTGTGGAGGTCAAGTCAGGTGGCTCTGGCCCCTTCCCCACTCCAGGGAAGAGCCCCACAGTGAGGAGCTGTCTTGTCACCCATTTTATGAGTGTAAGCCCCACATGGCTGCTTGCAGCAGCAGTTTCTGGGGTTTTCCTCTGCCGTGGGCACAGGCTTCCCCTGAGATCTGTCCCAGAGCTGCTTGGCTGCATGGGTTGGTTCTGATCTTGGGACCATCCCTGGAACAAGGCAGGAGGTGGCCAAGCAACCCTTGGGGCCATCACATCTGCATTACCTCAGCCAGGACAAGCACATCGTCTCCTTGTAGGTGAAGTTTATCCATGACCAGACCTCTCCCAATCCCAAATACCGTGGTTTCTTCCATGGCGTCCGGGAGATCGTTCGGGAACAGGGTGAGTCCCAGAAAAGAGGCACCCTGACTCCCTGAGTACTGTCATGCTGTGGGGACAGGTGGGAGGCGCTGGATGGACACAGGCTGGGACAGGTGGCCTGGGGACATTTTTCTCTGCCACTTGAGGCTGGTCTCTCCTTCAACACCCTCTTCTTGCAGGACTGAAGGGGACCTACCAGGGTTTAACTGCAACCGTCCTCAAGCAAGGATCAAACCAGGCCATCCGCTTCTTCGTCATGACCTCCCTCAGGAACTGGTACAAAGGTACGGTGCCCTTGGCCCCCAGACCACCCTGGCTGTGCCTCTGGCTCCCCAACCACCCCTGGGAGCTGGGATGGTATTTCCATCCATGCATCCCCTATTTCTCATGGCTCAGTCTCTTGGAATGGAGGAAAATAAACACCAGCGTGGGGTGGCACCAGCTTGTGGGGCTGACAGGTCCTAGTGCTGGAGCGTCACTTTGACACCCACCCTGAGCCCCATGGTGCTGCGTGGGCTCTGTGGGCAGGTGCTGCTGGATGGGCCCTGCTCAGCACTTGCACCCTGACCACAGGCAGCCAGACCTGGGACCTTCCTTGCAGGCTCCCTCAGGAATGTACACGGGAATCCCACCACCACTCTGCCCTCAACCTCTCTTCCTTCCCAGGGGACAATCCCAACAAAGTCATGAACCCCTTGGTAACAGGGGTGTTTGGAGCTATTGCTGGAGCTGCGAGTGTCTTTGGCAACACCCCCTTGGATGTGGTGAAGACCAGGATGCAGGTACAGTGCCAGGACCTGCTGTGGGACTGCTCTGCCTGCAGCAGGCTGGGGGCACCCACTGCCTGGGAGCTGTTTCATGCAGTCCCTGGTGCTGGCACACGATGCCTGTGAGGTTTGGTTTGGGAGATGTCTGGGATTGCTCCTGAGCTGTGGGGAATGTTTGCACAGAGGTGGGGACATCCCTGTGGGGTCTGATGTCCTGCAGAAGTGGAGAGAGATGAGTTCCTCATGGCACACCCCCACCTCTCTGCCTCCCCCCTGAAATCCCCCAGATGCAACCCTGGCTCTGGCTCTGATCCTGCTTTTCCCTTCCCACAGGGGCTGGAAGCGCACAAGTACAAGAACACCTGGGACTGCGCCTACCAGATCATGAAACACGAAGGGCCCCTGGCGTAAGCTCTGCAGTGGGGATGACTGGTGGGGAGGATGGGCAGGGAAGGGGCTGTGAGGGGACCCAGCCCCATGGCCCCCCTCTCTATCCCTGGCAGGTTTTACAAGGGTACAGTGCCTCGTTTGGGCCGTGTGTGTCTTGATGTGGCCATCGTCTTCATCATCTACGATGAGGTGGTCAAATTCCTCAACAAGGTGTGGAAAACGGACTGAGGGGCCGGGCCAGGCAGCCCCCGCCTCCTGTGCCCCGCAGGCCTTCAGCTGGAGAGCAGAGACCAAACCCACACCCACCTGCGGCGCTGCTGGGGCCAGGTCTGCCCTGCACACCCCAAACCTGGCCACCTTTACCTTTAGGAACAGGCTTTGGAGCAGGTTAAATTACTAGTTGTGTGCTGAAAGGAGCAGGGAGGGAGCTGCATCCCACCATCCCAATCCCCTGGTCATGAGAATCCTGGTCATACCCACCCCAATCTCCTGGTGACACTTTCCCCCAGCCTCACATCAGCTGTGTGTGCTGGTTAACCAGATGTCCCTTGGACAGTGGCCTCGGGGCTCCCAGCAGCTGGGAGCTCCTCACTGCCTGAGGAGCAGCTCTTTTGGGGGTGCTGAGAGCCCTCTTGAGCCATGTGGGTGCACTACCAAGCTGTACATCACAAGCTGGCAAGGGGGCTGATGCCACTGGCAGGGTCACAGCAGCTCTTGGAGGGGGCCCAACAGCCCTGCACCCCCTGGGATGGGAGGGCAGTGACCCCCTGGTGTGACCCCAAGCTCCCTCACTCCCTCCCACCCTCCCTCCCTCCCTGCCAGCACCAAGACCACCGGTGTGCAGCATCCCATCCCATCCCATCCCATCCCATCCCATCCCATCCCATCCCATCCCATCCCATCCCAGGGATCCTGCTCAGCCCCGGGCTGCTGAGCAGCAGTTGCCCAGAATTGCACATACAGCCAGGCCTTTAGTTCTGCTCACTGTGGGCTGGGGTTGGGGTGAGCCGGGTGCCCCCTCACCTGCCGTTTACAGCCGAGGCGTGTGTGCGAGCCGGGGCGAGGGGGTGCAGCCCCCCTGCAGGCTTGGACCCTCGGCCGGGGTGCAAACCCCTCTCTTCTGCCACATTCCCCGCGCCTGCCCTCCCGCCGCCTCTCTGTGGGGCCGTAGGTGATCCCGTAGCTTCTGGAGCTTCACGCTGACTCGCTAACACCCATGGCCGTGGGGCTGGAGCCCTGCTCTGCCCGTGCCAGGCTGGCCCCATTAGATTTGTGCCAAATTTCTCCCTGAGGGAGCTGGGGGTGCAGGAGCCAGGGCTCAACCCATCTCTCCTCCCTCTTGTAGCCAGCGATGAGCTCAGCCTTAACACAGGGTGGTGAAGGAGGAAAGCCTGGGCACGGTTTACCTGCGGCTTTCAGCTCTGAAGCCAGTGAGGGTTACATTAGGTGGTTTTTTTTTATTATTATTCTGTTTTACATTCGCAATTTGAATAAAATCAGTCTGGCTTTAGCAGCTGCGTTGGTGTCTGGGCTGTGCTGAGTGGGCAGTGAGTGGCTCCTGCCCTGTGGGAGGGGGACGGTGCTCCTGGGGGAGCATCAGCTCCAACCCAACAGTGCCCAGTCACAGATGCTCCCAGGCAGGGTTGTGTTGTCTCGTGCACAGTGCTTTATTAGAACCCTGGTTAATTGTATGAAGTCCTTCCCTGCCGTGGAGCCGAGGGGCGGTGGAGCAGAAGGGAAGGGGCTTTGTCCGCCCGCCCAGCCCGGGGGCGGTGCGGCACGATCGAAGCTCCCACCGGCACAGCCCTCGCTCCTCATCCAGCGTCCGCCGGTGCGGGCAGAGCCGTCATCCCGCGGGGCTCGCAGGCTCCCGGGGCCATGCGGGGCCCGCTGCTCTGGCTGGCTGCTGGCCCCCGGCTACCTGCTGGGTGCCACGAGCAGCTGCCGGCACCGCTGCTGCCCCGGCAGGAACAACGCCTGCTGGGCCGCCGGCGCCCACCGGGCTCACTGCTACTGCGACTCGTACTGCCAGAGGACCGGAGACTGCTGCCAGGACTACCTCGCCACGTGCCGCCGTGCCGGTGAGTGGCGGAGGGGATGGCACCGGACGGAGCGCGGCTGGGACACCGGCCTCTGCTCGGTGGCGAGTGGTTGCCGTTGCCTGTTGGCCCCGTACCTTGAGTGGTAACAGGATGTGTCTGGCGATGCCGGCTGGACCGGATTTGTAGCAATGTTCCTTTTTTCCAAGCTGAATGTTTGGCTGGCCCCCCTGTAGTGAGAGAGCCCGTAGGGGTGGCCTCTGGTCTGCAGCTGATGGTAGCCCGGTCACCGCACGCCTGAGTGGTCAGTGTGGGACCCAGAAGGACACGCCCCGGTGTCACCTCTGCTACCGTCACAGGCCCTGCTTCGCTCAGGGACGAGGGAACCGGGGGCTGCACTGAGGGTGCCCAGCAGGGCTCATGGGCTTGGGGAGTGCAGAACCAGCCTGCCCTGGGGACCCAAATCTGGGCAGGCAGGCGCCGGCCACGGCCCCCTGGACAATTGCAGCAGTCAGCCCTTCCTAATCTCCGTGGAGATTAGCAGGGTCCCAGCTCAGCGCGATGCACACGGGGATAAAGTCCTGCGGAAGCAGCTCACAATGCCCCTGCACTGGCAGGGGTCAAGGGGAGAGGGGCTGCTGGGGTCACTCTGGCCCTTGCCCTTCCTCTCCTCTCCCCTGTGCTGCACCTTCCCCGCTCTTTCCACCGTTCATGACACTGAAGCTCTTTCTTTTCTCTCTCCTGCACCCCTGGCAGCGGTGGGCTGTGCTGTGGGGCCCTCGGGGCCGTGGAGCGGGTGCAGCTCCCCGTGCGGGGCTGGCAGCAGGGCCCGCAGCCGCCAGGTCACGGTGCCGCCCCGGCACGGAGGGAATCCCTGCCCGGACCTCAAGCAGCGCCGCGGCTGCCTGGGGCAGCACCCGACCTGCGGGACGGCCGAAGGTAACGCGGGCTGCCCGCTGCCCTCCTGCGCGGCCGTCCCCCTGCGCTGCCGTCCCGGGGTGTCTTTAATCATCCCCGTGCCCCTCACCGCTGCTCTTCTGCCAGAGGTAGTCAAGATACTCCCCAACTCCTTCAGCCGGGACTTCAGAGATCCCTGGCGAAGAGCTGGGCTGCCGCTGCCGGAGGAGCCCTCTGGGTACGTGTGCAGTCGGGGCCCCTCTGTAACCCCCTCCCCAAAGCCAGGACCCCTCCTGCACCCCCTGAGCTCATGGCCCCTTTGCACCCCCCAGTCCACGCCCTTTTTGCTTTTTGCCAGCCATTACTCTTCTCCCTGCTCCAAACCACGGCCCTTTGCACGCCCCACAGAACCATTATCCTTCCCACCCTCCAAACCAGGATCCCTCTGCACCCCCCTTCTCACCTCCCCAACCGAGGCCTCTCTGCCAACCGCCAAACCCCTTTATACCTAGTCCATCAAAAAAACCACAACCTCTGCCCCACCTTCCGACCACCATTTTCCCTCTTTTCTCCTCCCCTTTTCCCCCTCCCCAGCTCCCGCGGCTATTTCCGCCTGACGCAGGTGGGACCGCCGTGCCGCGGGCACGCCTGGAGCCGCCGGCTGCACCGGGACAAAGCGGGTGTGTGTGGAGTGCTGGGGGGATCTGTCCCACCGCCATCCCCACTGCACTGGACATGGGCTGCAAGGAGCCAGGTAGGTGTTAATCTGTGGCATCTCCACCATGGGATGTCTCCTAATGAACACCTCTCCCTGCCTCTAAGGCATTCTCCGTTTATATTCTAATTATAATGTTTGTATACAAAGCTATAATTATGTTAAAATATGCCACAGTGTTATAGTATACCATCATATTATTAAATGAATCAAAAACATGTCCTATAAACCAAGATTATAATATAAAAATAAACATTTAAATAGAATAGAATAGAATAGAATAGAATAGAATAGAATAGAATAGAATAGAATAGAATAGAATAGAATACCTCTGTTGGAAGGGACATACAATGATCATCTAGTCCAACTGCTATTATTATATATATAATATAAGCCCATATATAAAACTGTATTTGATTTTAAAAAAATGTATTTATTAATGGCACATCCCAGTTCTCATTGATTTTCCCTTCCAGGACATTTTGGGTGGCCGCTTCTGTGGTGGGGTGCCAGGGCTCATGGGTGCAGGAGGGTCTGCAGGAGGGCTGTGTCTGCTCCCCCCCAGCTCTCATCTTCGTGTAGGATCCCCCTGGGAAGGTGAGCTGAGCCTCCCCATGCCACCACTCCTTGCTGGAGAAGTGGGGAATGAAATAAAAATGCGGTCTCTTTCATAATTGCACCCTCCTCCACATTTGCTGCTCACCCTTGGTGCCAGCTCCCTCTGTTTTCCATTAAATATTTTGCTGAAGAATGGAAAAACCCTTCTTATAAATACTAAAAATAGGAAAATTGCTGAAGTGTGGTGATTAATGGTAGAAGAACAGCACGACGAGGTTAAGTCTGGGTGAGAAGATGATGTGGCAGTGACATGGTGTGATGATGTCACGCTCAGCCATGACATCACACTTCCAACGAGGTGCAACTGGCACGCAACGTGAGGATGGAGGCAGCATCCCTCCTCGTGTCTGAGGATACTGCACTCACTGCAGTATCAGGTCAGCCATGCAGGGCAGTCCAGCCCTGCTGGGCTTTGCAGTGAGAAATTCAACAGATACCCCAAGTCTGCACGTGGGCGATGGTGCCGGTGTCCAGTTCCAGCCCTGGGGCTTGGCAGCCCCCGCTGGAAGGAATGAGGCTGGGCTGAGTGGTGCTGCCCTTCCCCATTCCCCACCCAGCACAATGTGACCTTGCTGCTGGTGGGGGCCCTGCTCCAGCCTTGGGTGGTGGTACCAGAGCCTGTGGGGGGAGCACTTGCCAGGCCAGGGCTGGATCTTGCTGCACTGCAGCCCGTGGCTGGTGTCTGCTGCCCCAGGACGTGTTTGGCTCCTGCAGCCTGCTCTCACACCACCCTCCTGGGAAGGGGAATTAAAAGGCTTCAACACTGGCAATGTTCTTGGCCTCTTTATTTGGGATAAAAGCCCAGGTCGGCCAAGGACCAAAGTGCTGGTTAAAAAAACAGGTGGTGGGAATTGAGTATGAGGGGGTGTGAGAGTTGTGGAGCACAGGTCCCCTCCTGCCAGCCATGGACATGGGCCAAAGCAATGCTGCACTGGAGTCCTGGGAACAAAAGTGAGTGTGTCCTGCACTGTGAGTGGGGTTCCCCTGAGTTACACCACCAAACCTGCAGGCCTGGCTGCTGGTCAGAGAGATCATCCAGGAAATGGAGGGAGATGGCAGCAGGATTTCGTGTCACACTGCTGCATGCCTGGAGCTGTCAGTCCCCAACCGTGGTCCTGGCTCTCCTGGTGCACTGTCCTGATTTGGCACAGGGGCCAGCCCGTGCTGCACCAGCAGCCCCTGTACCAGCTCCAGCTCCTGCTCCAACTCCTGGGTGCCACAGCCCAGGCCTGGCACGGTGGTGGCACCTTCCCCCAGTACATGCAGCACCTGTGCCACCAGCCGGGCCCTCACCAGCAGCACGGCCAGGGCTGTGTGGAGTTTGGCACAGCCTAGCGCCTTCATGCCCCAGTGGACAGCAGTGCCTGTGGAGACAGTGGGTGAAGGAACCATGAGTGTCCCCCTGGGCAGAGCTGGCCTGGGGAACAAGGACACTGTTTGCCTGTCCCAGGCACTCCACACTCAGCATACCTTGGCTCCAGCAGTGTTTGCAGTACTTCAGGTCTCTCAGCACATCGGGGCCTGTGGCTTCCAGCCACTGCAGAGCCGAGGCATGGAGTGGGCTGCCAGAGGGAGCCTTCTGCAGGAGCTGCACCAGGACAGGCAGCAGTTGCCGTGCCAGGACAGCTGGCTCTGCAAAAACGTTGGGTTCATCCTCCTTGTACAGGCTGGCAGCTCTGGGGAGAAAGCCGAGGTGAGAGTGAAGCCAAGGGCTGGCCACGTGGTACCCACACTCCCTCATGCCAGTCCACAGGTCCAGCAACTCACTTGTTGGCCTCCAGCTCCTCCATGACGCTCCTGAGATCTATGATGGGGATGTGTTGAAGTAGTGAGTGGAAGGTCTCAGGGTGCTGCCCGAACTCTCCCAGAAGGAGATCGAGGAGGCTCTGGAGCCCCACGTTGTCTTGCACAAAGATGCAGCCATCTTGGAGCAGCTCCTCTGGGCTCTGCCGCAGGAGGCTGGCGAAACCCGAGGCCTCATGTCGGACCTCCCGCTCCTCATCTTGCAGAAGGTGAATGGCCGTGTTTATCAGCCTGAGGAAAGGGAAGAGAAGGGAAGGGAAGCATACTGCACACGGCAAAGCATCCCAGCCTGCTTGGAGGGGAGAGAAGGAGGAGAGCTCAGAAGAATGCTTCTCTGAGGGACTTTTCTCCTGGACTGTGAAAGACACAGCCACCACCCAAGAGCTTGGAGCTGGGGAGGGTAGGGGCTGTGCTGGGGATTGACGGACCCAGCAATGCCATCTGCTGTTCATAAGGGACTGGCTGCTTCTATTAAAATGCCACCCACACACTTCTGTAGGCTGTGATCTCTTGAGTGCCAGTGATTTTTGAATGAGTGAGGTTTTCTTCAATACCCTTGAGTTTTTGCAGGGGACACCTTTTGCAGAGTCCATTAACCTGCAGCAGGCTGAGGCTGCAGGCAGCAGTGCTGCTGGGAAGTGGCTGCAAGCACAGGCACCCCCAGGGAAGGGCTCAGTGACCTACCGCAGAGCCACGGGGACGAGTGAGGGACAGGCAGCACGCAGGGAGCGCCGCACCACGCCCGCCCCTGCCACCTGCAGGGAGCGGGCAGCCGCCAGCCGCAGCACCTCGCACCACGTGGAACGGCTGCACTCCTCCAGCGCCGCGCACCAGCGCCTCACCAGTGCACCATCCTCGCCCCCAAACCTGCCAGAGGCCAGGGAAAGAGAGAATTCAAGCACACCTTTCTGCTCCATTAGGGAACCAAAGGCCACCGGCTGCCCTGAGACTGCAGGAGCCAGGTGCAATGCTGTGATTTATGGGAGAGAAGTCATGGCTCTGTTTCTAGTAATGATTAAAGAAGAATCTGCTGGAAGAGTTGGGCAGCCCCCCAGCAGCAGCAAGGACCTACTGGTGGGTGAGCAGCAGGCTGGCAGCACACAGTGCCTGGAAGAGGAGATCAGGCCCAGGACACTCAGCCTCCACCATGTGCAGCAGCATCTCCAGGCATGATGCTGAGGAGCCCTGGAGCTTACTGGAAGCTTCCTGGGACCATGATGAGGGATCTCTGTAAAGATGCAGCAAAGCCTCAAGATACAATCTCAAGAACTCTTTGTCCCTTCTCTCTTGCAGCACCGACCATAAGCTCTCCTAGTTGACAATGGGAAAGAAAGTACATGGTTAGTGGTCCTAGCACTGCAGGACTGGGCAAGTGCCCTGCACCCATGCACCCTTGCCCAGGGGAGCACCAAGCTTCTCAGCAATGGGATCTCAGGGGCCCCATATGCGCGGTGCACTGGGGCCCCTCTCCTTTACTTGATAACTTTTGAGCCCCATCATACCAGCAATGTCAGCCCAAGAGCGCTCTCCACCTCCTTGCACGTTCCTCCCTCCCCAGCAATCACCCAGTTCAGGATGGCAAGCTGGATGTCAGGGCTGGGCTGCTGGAGAAGTGAGCAGACAGCAGCAATCCGCTCGCTGTCCGCCAGCCGGGCTGCCTCGCTGCACATGAACTGGGCCATGGTTTGGTGGAGGATGGCTGAGCCCACCTGCAGGAAAAAAACAGGATTCCCCCTCCAGTGCTCAGCCTGGAGTGACGGGGCCCCCTGTCCCTGCTTGGGCTCACTACCAGTTCAGGCACGGCCATGATTTTCCTGGCAGGAAGCGGTACCTGTGGCTCAGCACAGCCTGACTTTTCCCCCTGCAGAAGGCTGCTCAGCTTGGTGCTGATGGTGTCATGGATGAACTGGGCGAAGGCAGGGCTGAAGGATGTGGGCAGGAGGGCGAGGACCTGGAGGAAGGTGGCGCGGACGAGGGGGCAACGCTGGACAGGGGTCAGCAGCCAGCCCCGCGCCTCCAGCTGCAGAGCCACGGGGTGCAGCGCCTCGGCCGACATTCTGCACGGAGACACAGCCTCAGCACGGGGCACAGCACCGAGATGGGCGCCCTTCTGTGGCCAAAAGGCTGAGCTTGGCACAGTGACCCCAGCTGGGGAGACAGCAGGGCAACACTCACCCCCTGGTGCCCGTGGCGGAGGCCAGCAGTGCCCACATCTGCAGCAGGTGCCCGTGGACAGCATTGTGCGAGCGGATCTGCCCGGGTGCTGCAGGGAGCTGCTGGGCCAGCTGCAGGAGGAGCCTGCAGCGCTGGGGAGGGGGCACGACGGGCACCAGAGCCTTGGCAGCCATCGCTCGTACGGCGTAGATGGGGCTCTCTGCCAGCCCCAGCAGCGGCCCCAGGAAGGGAACAGAGGGACTGTGGAGCAAAAAGGGCACCGTGTGGTGATGCTCTGGCTCTCGCAAGAGCCAAGGCCAGCCTCAGAACCGTGAGAGCCCTTCCCACTGCAGGAGCCCTTGGCTGAGGCACAGCATCCTCACTGCCCCCATACCTGTTGGGACTGTCAGTGCCAGGCTGCAGCTGGGCCAAGAGGGTGAGGATGGCGTGGAGCGCAGGGTGGAGGCGGGGCCCCTCTGATGTGGGTGCTGTGGCCACCTTGAGCTCTTGGAGCAGCACAGCACCCAGCTTTGGGTGCTGCCCGAGGAAGGCGTGCAGGCTTAGCCCCTCTGATGGGCAGCCATCCCTCTGGCTCCCCGCCTGTCCGAGCAGCCGGGACGTGAGGGCACCTGCAGGGACAGAGAAGGCAGTGTCAGGTCCCACCCAACCCTGCCAACCCCCTGCACTTCACCCCACGCAGGCTCCGAACGCTGGGAGCTGTGGGATCTCTCTCTCATTACTCACTGAAGAGCTGTATGGCCGCGTTCCTCATGGCCCAGCACGGCGAGCCCAGGCCCCGCAGTGCCAGGGCCATCATGGGTGTGGCATGGCACAGCACTGCCCCACCCAGCCCTGCCCCACGGACCAGCGTCTGCAGCACGTGGAGGGCACACACCTGGGGAGAGCACACAAGGCTCAGTGGCACTGTGTCGGGAGGGGGCTCATAATACTGTGTCAGGGGAAGAGGGTGGGAAAAGACAGGGGAGCCAAAAGACCATCAGCTCCCAGGCTGCACAGCACGGCCAGGGCTGTGGGTTTTTGCTCACTCCGAGTTCTCATGGTCTCTCACTGGGTACCTGGCACAGATACCCAGCACAGACACCTTCAGGGGACATAGCACAGATCACCCCACTCCCAAAGGGGCTCCAGCAGCCAGGAGCAGCACACTCACCTGCGGGAGGTCGAGGGTCTGGTCCCAGTCCTGTGGCAGTGCTGTGGCAGCCAAGCTCAGCAGTGTCTGGATGCAGCGGGTCAGGAGTGGCCGTGCCTGAGCTGGCACCTCCCCGCTGACAATGCAGAGGAAGAGCATGGGGAAGCCGGCAGCACGGCGCGTGATCGAGCTGCTGCGGGGCCCACTCAGCGCTTCCAAGCCCTGACAGAGAAACAAAATCCACCTGAGATGTCGCTGGAAACCTGTCACCTGAAACCAGCTGCCCTGCCAGGAGGGCACCAGCTTGCACCAGCTCTGCACCAGCATCTCAGCTTCCAGGAAGGCGCTTGCCCCAGGGAGTGGGGACACTGAGAAATGACCCTGGTGCTCCTCAGGGTGCACGGGAAACAAGGGGCACAATGAATACTGTACCTGCTCTAGCACAGCCCGTGGGATGGCCTGCAGCTCTGGATCTGGGTGGTTCAGCAGCACAGCACAGAATTTGGTGAAGCCCATGCTGCAGCCCTCCACTGCTCCCTGGGGCAGAACAGTGTCAGGGTGAGCACCCCTGAGGCTGCACCCACCAGCCCCCCATGGCCCCAGAAAAGTCTTTGTGAAGGACAAGAGCAAGTGAGCAGACATGATGGTGTGGGGATGTGATAGGGTCTGGCACTGGGATCCCAGCCAGGGGACTTCCAGCCATCCCCACATCCTGCCCCAGAGCAGACCCTGCCCAACGCTGCAAGCCAGGTCCCCCCCACTATGGCAGGGCAGGGACTGGGCTGGAGGGATGGCTAAGGGCTCAGATGTGCTCTTACCCAGTGCCGGCAGCGCAGCAGGATCTCCTGGAACACCCTGGTGGCCATCTGCAGGGTGGGGAGTGGCAGGAGAGGCCCCGGTGCAGCAGGCACTGCTGGGGATAGCAGCAGCTCGGCCAGGCCCCCCAGGAGCAGCCCAATCTCCTGGGAAGAAGAGGAAGATCAGCAAGACTGGCAGGGAGGAGGATAAGCTGGGATGGGGGGTAGCAGGGCTGCAAGCCAGGTA
The DNA here is from genome assembly GCA_013400315.1 of Bombycilla garrulus. Classification (NCBI taxonomy): domain Eukaryota; kingdom Metazoa; phylum Chordata; class Aves; order Passeriformes; family Bombycillidae; genus Bombycilla; species Bombycilla garrulus. The sequence continues at coordinate 527,908 of VXBU01011679.1, forward strand.
GCCTGGCTCTGCCCCGGCACGGGACTATCGGTGCCTGGGAAGAAGCTGGGCTCCATAACGGCAGGCAGGGAGGGGACTGCTTTTGGGGAGCCTAGCAGTTGCATCCTTCCTCGAAGGAGGTGAGGACGTGTGCCAGAGCACTCAGGTAAGGACAGAAATTCCCCCATGTTCATCCCCATAATGGATGAATGACCCAAGGGAAAGTGAAGCAGCAGCTGGGGTAGGTTGGATGATGGATGCCATGCTGGGCTGTCCCTCTCCCAGTGCCATGAGGAGGGGTTCCCACCTTCACTGATACCCAGCAGCATGTCAGGATCAGGCTGTGCTCCTCTGACAGCAGGACTGAGTCACCCTCCTCTTCTTCTTGCCCATGGCCCTTCCCCAGCATGATGAGGGAGCCAATGGCGTTCCCCATCTCTGCAAATGATGGGGCAGCAGCTGCAAAAGGAAAAGCCTGGTCTGAGCAGGGTGGTGTAGGGCAGTGGGAGGGGGATGCTGCTGGGGTTTGGGAGGACCTGCCGTCCCCTGTCAGAATGCACAGAAATGGCAATGGCTCCTGCCCTGCCTTGTGCCCCACTCAGGACTGCAGCTGCATTTGCCCCCTGCTCTTTCCAAGGCCTGTAAGGCCTTGGAAAATCACCTCAAGGCCTGTTTTCCCAACTGTTTTCATCTGGCAGGTGCCTCACTGCTTCTGAAAGGCTTTTCCCTCTAGTGCTGCTGTTCTCCCATGGAGCTGAGAAAGGGACCCAAAGGCAGGCCTGGCCCCACCACGGTCCCCTGCTAGAGGCACTGAGCCCAAACCAAGTGCATTCCCCTTGGGCTGGAGGGCTGCTGGGCCAGCAATGACTGTGATGGAGTTGTCAGTGGCTGCCAGGGCCGGTTACCAGGGCTGGTTCTGCCCCCATGGGGACACACTCACCTTGCTCGTCAGCACCGGGGCCTTGCTGGCTCTGCAGAGCACCCAGCAGGAGGGAGGTGATGTCTCTCACCGTGGTCACAAGGTGGGTGAGGAGCTCCTGCCAGCTCTGCACCAACTCTGCTGCCTGCATGGAGATGGCCACCTCTGGCACCTGGAGCAGACACCTGCGCAGGGCTGCGATGGCTCCTGCAGAACACCCAGCTCTGCTCACTGTGGGCTCAGCACAGCCCTGCCTCTCCTGCCTGAGCCCGCGGCTGACGTGGCCCAGGGACAGGGGAGGAACAGGGCCCTGGCTGAGGGGTGTGCAAGGCAGGGGAAGGGCCAGAACAGGGAAACCGAGGCAAGGATGTGGCACCAGCAACGCTGTGGCCTGAGTCCTGCCATGATTCTGGCCTCCTCCAGGTCCCAAGCAGCTGCTCAGGCACTGCTCCCTGCCCTGCCCTGCCGAGCTGGGGCCGTACCATGCATCGGTGCGCTGGCTGCTGCCCGCAGCAGGTCCTGGCACGCCACCTTGTACTGGCCTTGCAGCACATGCAGAAGGTGCTGGGCAAAGCACAGCCCTCGGCTGGGCAGCGTCAGGGCTGCCTCAGCCTCCAGGGACAGGCTCTTCATGGTGCCACCATCTGACCTGGAGCAACAGGAAAATCCTGCCGTGAGTACCAGGGAATTTCCTGCCCAGCTTGTGCCACACAGCTCCCTCCTCCCCTGGCGCAGACTCCTGTACCTCAACCCTCCCCAGCTTCCCCCTGCAAGGCTACTGCAAACCCCATCTATGACCACAGACTGGTGAGGCACCAGTGCTGCCAACACACTCTTGGAGGATCCTGTGCCACCACAGGGGGAGGGAGGGGGATGCCAGGAGCTCATACTTCTGCAGGATGGTCTTCATCAGCACAGCTCCAGCTTCAGCCTCCTGCACCCGAGGGCTGCCCAGGGTGTCCTGGGCCAGCTGGAAGAGAGCCAGGGCAATGGGCTCGGGGAATGTGACAGGGAAGTAGCGGACAAGCAGCTCTGAGGCCAAGTCTCTGATCTGCCAGGACAGAGAGGACATGGGGAAAAGTGGGACGTGGGAGAATGGGAAGCATGGCAGGCAGGCATCTTTATGACCTCCTCCTGGCTATACGAGACTCACCTCATTAGTGCTGTCCTGCAGGCAGCTCAGCAGTGCCAACAAATTGGGCTGGGAGAAGAAGTCCCAGCAGCCAGCCTGCCTGGCGTAGCTCAGCAGTGTGGCCATGGTCCCTGTGATGGGGACACGGGGTGGTGGGATGGGATTGGCTGGGAGTATCCCCACAGCTGCGGGTGACACTGAGGTAGCTTGCCTGTACTCACTTGGGGGCTGCCCTTTCTTCCTGTCAGGGCTCCAGGTGTCTGTGCAGGTCTCCAAAACAGCAGCCAGGAGGAGCAGAGCCGTCTTCTTCCTCTGGTAGTTGGAGCCTGGGCTGAGTGAGGCGATGCTGAGCTGCAGCAGCCATTCCACAAAGCCTGTGGGCAGAGAGCACAGCAGCAAGGGATGGATGCTGAGCACATGTGAATCTCCCCGGGCTGTGTGAAGGTGCTGGGTGGCTGCCTCACCTACTGCCTGGGCGAGCTGCTCAGCTCCCTCGGCCGGCCCGGAGCCTCGCGGCGCCTTTCCTCGCAGCCGGGCCAGCGAGCTGTCCCGCAGCCGGACCAGCGCCTTCCGCAGCGCGGCCTGCAGCAGCTGCCGGAACGAGGAGGAGTCGCAGTTGAGGTTGAGGGGCAGGAATTCCTGCAGCAGCTGCACCTCGGTGCCCGAGAGGGGCTGGTTGGTGTTGGGGCTGCAGCAGAGCAGACCCAGCGCTGCCAGCCGAACGCCCTCCTCGCGGGCGCGCAGGCAGCGGGAGAGCCGCTCCAGCGCCTCATCCCCCAGTGGCAGGGCCCCCGCCACACTCTTCTGTGCTTTCAGCAGCGACACCCAAGCTCGAAGTGACATTGTGTCCTGGCCACCAAACTGGGCGGCCAGCAGCGCCTGGGTGGCCGGGAGCTGCCGCAGGGTCCAGGTGAGGAGGTGGTTGGCAGTGTTGCTCTGCAGGATGGGCAGGGGAGAGCAGAGGGCCTGGGAGAGCAGGGGGAGCCAGCACAGTGCCCACTGCTCTGCCAGGGCCACCTCTGTGCCCTGCTGCCCGTCCTGCCACTCGCTGCACTGCTGCCGCACCAGGACCTTGTAGACCTCGGCAGCGGCGGGACACAGGTGGTTGGTAGAGAGGCAGCTCAGGAGATGCTGAGGCAAGTTCGGGTAGGCATCCAGCACCTGGGAGAAAGGAAAATGACCTTCATCTCCATGTCATGCTGAGAGCTGCATTTGGGAGAAGGACAGATGGGTACAGTCACCCCTAGCACTGAGCATCTCTGGCACCTCAAAGCTGCTTTTGGTGGGCACTCACAGGCAAAGCTTCTTTTCCCACTGGCACTCCCCAGGGATGCTACAATAGCTCCTCTGGGTGGGAAGGTTCCCTGCCCACACAGCAGAGCTGGGGAGAAGGTGACAGGCAGTGGACAGAGGCTGTGCCACCTCCGCAGCAGAGCCAGCTGAGACCAGGACTCCCCATACTCCTGCCTTCCCCACCTGCTGGCTGCCCATGTAGGGGACGATGGCACACAGGGGCACATATCTTGCTTTGATCTGCCATGGCATTGAGACCACCCTCTGCAGCATCTGTTGGTAGAGGGGTCTCTCCTGGCCCTGGAAGTGCTGGCATTCCAGGTGGTAGATCTCCAGGAGCAACCGGAAGGAGCTGTGGATGAACTCAGACACACCTTCCACCTGTGGGAGAAGGACAGCAAACAGGGGGGTTAGGGTGGGTTCCCTCTCATATCCTGCTGTCCCATAGCAGGTGAAGCCAGGGCGTGGCCCCTTAGAGCCTGTGTGTGACAAATGCCATGACCTCAGCAGTGTGACTGCCCCTGCCCTGGCAGCTTGAGCAAGGGAGTATATTTGGCTGATGGAGCTGAAGCAGGCAGGGATGTGATATGGGCTGGGGACAGCAGCTGAGCCAGGTGAAGGAAGAGTTATTCCTGGCTGCCACATTACAGCCCTTAGGAACTGTGTCCTTACCGGGGTCTCTGCGTTGTTCCACAGCAGCTGGGTGACCTCCTGGAGGAGCTCAGTGTCCTGGGCCAGGATGGGCGTCCCTGTCAGGTGCCAGAGAGCAGCCAGGCCCTCCCGCAGGCGCTGCAGCCACAGCGCACAGGCTACCAAAACAGAGAGCTCTGCTGCAGCCCTCACCCCAGACTCACTGCACCAGAGCAGCACAGGCTGTGGGCTTAAGGACCCTGTGTGCAGGGGCAGCAGTTCCCCTGTTAGCTACACAAGACCCCAGGAGAGTAAGTGTCCTTTGGGCTGGAACAGAAACCAACTACCAAGACCCAGAAAAGTGTCTTCCCTGAGAGAAGATGAAGCACACAGGGACTCCATACATCACGAGCACAGTGAACCTTTCAAACCTCCCACCAGGGTCACTGTCTCCTACCTTGGAAGCAGTAGTAGTGGCAGTCCTTCTGCTCCCTGGTCAGGGCACACACAGCAGGAAAGACCATGTCCAGCAGCAGGCAGGCCTGCAGGGACAGGGAGTGGGCAGGAATAGGATTTCCAGGGAGAAAACCCTGCCGTGACACAGGCAAAGAGAGTGCTGCCTGGTTCTCCTGCTCCTGCAGAGCTCACCTCTGCTCCCTGCCTGGAAATCCTCAGCTTGTGAGGACTTGAGAGAAGCCAGAGGTGGGCAGAGCTGAGGCTGTGCTCTGCAGGGAGCATGCCATGGGAACACAGGGTGAACACTGCTCTGCTTGTGTAGGGGCTTTTGGCATCACTTTGTTTCCCAGCCCCCCAGGAAAGAGAAATCCCTGCTAGGATGTCTTCGGAAAAAGCAGGCTCCTTGGCTAACTGGCTGTGCTCAGCAGGATGCACGGAGCTGCTGTGTGGAGGGTGCAGCCTGGCTTCATCCTCCAAGGATCAGGAGGCACCACAGGTGGCTGCCAGCCCTCTCCAAGGGTCCCTCAAGCCCTGTCCACTGGGTTTGAGCTCTCCTACCTTGCGGGGGAGGCCCTCCAGCTGGCAGCTGAGGATGTCCATCTTGCAGCACGTCACCAAACCTCTGGTGAGCACCAGCTTCTCCAGCCCGTCTGGTTCCAGGACAGGGGGCACTTCCACCACCAGCTCCCCAAACTTCAGCTCCCCAGTGCCTGCTGGAAAATGGCTGCACTGGATGGAAGGAAGGTGGCAAACCCAAATGCTGCTCTGAGAGCAACTGCCATGGCTCATTCCAGAGTGTCCATGGGAGGTGGCCAGATCCAGCTGGAGCTCCCAGACCCCAAGAGACAGGCACAGCAGCAGAGTCCAGCCTGGCACCAGCCCCTGTCCCCTCACACTCACACATGCTTGTCACCCTTTGCCAGAGGCCATCCCCAGCTCAGGATGGAGCACGCACCTCGGTTGGGGAGCTGGAAGAGGGTCAGCACAGCACTGGCCCCACACTGGGGCTGGGGGGCCGTGTTCACCAACATGCTCAGGGCTGTGCCTGCCAGCAGCCTCGTGTCCTTGCTCAGGGCCTGGACTCGCAGGGAGGCAAAGGCACAACTCAAAACACCATTTAAACCCCAATTGCAATTAACTGCCGCTGCAAGCAGCTACCTGGGGTCTCTCAGACATGCCAGACACTGGGCTGTCTCTGCAGGCTTGCCTTGGGGAGGGGAATGGGGAAAGCACCTGGGAAGGACAGCACTGCTCTGCTCCTTGGGACAGGCAGCTCCAACCCTCCCAGGGCTGTACGTACCTTCCCCCAAGCCACCTCCAGCAGCAGTCCCAAGAGGCTCTCCAGGGTCTCACTCTTTCCTGATGTGCTCCACACCAGGGGCGCCACGTCCTTTGGCAGCACCTGGAAGACCTGGAGGCAGGCCTGGAGGAGCAGGAGGTGCCACAGGGATGATCAGTATTCCTTACCTCTGAAAAAGCAGCAATGCCCAGGAACAGCCATTCAAAGCAGCTCAACGCGCTACATCCCTCTGGATGTTGCTGCTGGTGCCCAGCCAGTCCCTGCAGGTACTGATCCTTCTCCTGCTGCCCAGCCTGGCTCTTACCTTGACGACCAGGTAGCCCCATGTGCTGCCAGGTGCGGGCTGGCCCTGCAGCACCCGGCGCAGGGTGGTGGCCAGGCGCTGCAGCAGCAGGGCCAGGTTCTGCCGCCAGTGCTGCCGGCCCAGGCTGCTCTCCTCCAGGAACATGGACACTGCAGGAGGGCAAGGGAACAGCATCAGCCCCTGGGCCTCCTGCAGCCAGCCCTGCTCCTTCTTCAGCCAAGGGCTGCGCTGTTGCTAAGTGAGGTAAGAACAGGGATGGGATGCAGGGCATGCTTTGGCTTGTCTGGTTTCCAGCTGTAGGTGAGCAGAGCTGGATGCTGCTGGGACCTCTGTAGAGATCACATGGATCTGGCTGATCCCTGCTCCCCTCAGGGGGCTGATCCCCCTCCCCCTCCCAGCACAGAGGACCCAGTCTGGGTTGGCACAGAAAGTGTTCCGTGCACTGGTGGTGTGAGCTGGGAGAAAACCTTGGAAGGTAAGGAACAGAGGCTGACCTGACTGAAGATCCTCAGGAGACAGCACCTGCAGGGAAAAAGGATAGTTTGTCCTGTGTGCTGAGGCTCAGTGCCTTGGGCAGGAGGGTTCTGTCAGTGCCAGAAGCTGCCCCAGGGATGAGCAAAGGGCTGGTGTGATAGGCAGCCATATGTTGCCGGCTGCAACCAAGGGCAAATCCCCAGAATGGTGGGAAGTGAAGTGAAGGACTGGAGGCAGCCCAAACCAGGAGGTCCCCGTGAAAGCCAGCGCCACTGCACAGCTGGGGTTCTCTTACCTCTCCCTGCAGTGCCAGGCCAGACAGCAGCGTGTCCACCTCCTGGGCCAACAGGGCTTCCTTCCCCACTGCCAGCTGGATCACCATCTGCCAAGAGACACCCCAAGTCAGCCGCTCTGCCCAAACCCCTGGGAGACACCAGTGCCAAGTGCTGCTGGGGGAGCCTGCAGCACCTCCGAGCCCCTTTGCTGGTAAGGACGCCAGAAAGCTCCAGAGCTGTGTCAGGAGTGGGCAAAGCCAGCCCAGCCAATTGCTTTACAGACCTGTTCCAGTTTCTGGAAGGAGCTGGAGCTGCTGGTTGCCTCCATCTGGAAAGCCAGGACACAGCGGAGCAGGGGTCGTGCCTCGGCCTCACTGAGTGCCTGCAGACCCTCGCTCAGCACCCGTGTCAGCTGGAGAGCTTCCTCCAGGTGCTTCTCTTTGCATCTCTTGGCAGTACTCCTGGAACAGGACATGGATAGGGGTGAGGATACCGTGGCTCGGTGAAGTTTGTAGTGGGGGAATACCCCGACTCAGTGGGATCTGGGATTGGGGTGCCGCAGCTTGCGATGCTCCTCTCTCCCAGCTGCACTCAGCATTGCACTGCAGCGAGGACGGAGGGACGGCGGCGGCGGGCGAGCTACACGAAATCCTGAAAGCAGAGCGCATGCAAGCCCTCGGTGAGGCAGAACGGCTCGAAAATCCTTAAAAACTGCAGCCCTGGTGCTGCTGAGCAGGCTGGAAGGGAATGGGGGGCCCGTGAGCGTGGCTCAAACCTCGCACTCCCTCCCTTCTTCCCTCCCGACCCGCGCCCGGGGATGCACAGGCGCTCCACACCGGGGGTTTCCCCACGCAGCCACCACCGGGGGGACACCGGGAGCTCCCTCCCAGGGACCGGCCCTCTTACCCCGCGAAATGCCGCAGGCAGCGCAGGCAGGACAGCACTGTGGGGGCGAGGCCCCGTGTGCCGTAGAAGGCGGCGCAGGCCCGCGCCTCCCGCTCGGCGCCCATGGCGGCAGCACCATAGAGCCGGGGCCGCCGCGCGCTCGNGCCAGGGACCCGCGATCCTTCTTTCACCCGGGCGGGGACCCGGGATCCTTCCCTCACCCGGTATCCTGACTGACTAGCACATCCCAGTGAATTTCAGCTACACAGAAGATGCTTCTTGGTTTTGATCTTGAAGGATTGTTTTTACCCTGTTTTTTTTTCTCACAGTGGCTCTGGAGAGAGTGATGGCATCTGCTGCTTGGATGAGTTATAGCACAGGCAGCCCAGGAAAACACAGCTGGCGTGCACCGATGGCCCAGTGGCTGCCCTGGATGGCCAGGAGGACACTGAGATGTGGATCCTGGGCTAAGCACTTCCCTTGGAGATGGAAAGCCCCCAGACTGTGGTTTGTGCTAACATTTGTCAGCAGTCTCCATCTCTGTTCTCCTTTAGAAATCAGCCTGGAAGCCCAAATCCAGCCAGGGGCCCATGTTTGCCCTGACCGCTGTCAATATCAATGAGTGAAAGAGCCCAGGATTTGTCCCAGGTAAGGCAGAGGAGTGCAGGAGGATGGTTACATCCCTCAGATCTGATCCTCCATTTCCTCAGCATCACAGCCACCCCACACAGGTGAAAGGGAGTGAGGAGAGCACGCCCAAATGAGAGCTCCCACAGGTGCCAGCACACAGGCAGGGGCAAGACAGAGGAGGGTGCTGCCATGCTGTAGGGTTTCCAGTGCTCCTGTTCCCATCACCTTGTGCTGCTTGCAGAAGGGAGGGGCAGAGGAGGGAAAGGGGGATTTTTTCTTGTTTCACCATGGGAAGGATTTTCAAACCCTATAAATTCACTTTTGACAAGTGAACAGCTAAAGCAGATTAACCTTTTTGCTAATCCTCTATAATGGCTTTGGAATCTCCTTAACCAATAAGAAAATGATAAGTGCCTGTTTCTTTTCTTTTTATCTATATCTATATTGTCCTCTCTTGTCTGCATGTTTTTTCTTTCTTGTTTTATTTTCCTTTCCTTTTCTAATATGAAATAGTCCAGTGATCCTATCTCCCAGAGGCTCAGTAAACAGAACATCAGAAATCCCTTTCCTTTATTCCTCTCTGGTAACAGGGTGCAGAGAAGTGTCTGCTGATTGGGATTTGATTACCAGCAGCTATCAAAAGTCTCTTTGTACAATCTGGGTCCTAAATCCCATAATTCTTTGATAAAAGAAGTATTACCAGTCTATTTTCTGTAGTGAAAGGTATGGGAGGAATGAAAGAAAGCAATCAGCGGAGATCCTAATAGGCTAAGTGCATGTGTGGTGGAAAGGCAGGGCTGGGACAGGCTGCCCAGGGAAAGGAGTCCTTTGTTAAGGACGGGGAAGGAGAATTAATCTGCTTCAGGCATATGAACAGAACTGGTCAGATCCTGCACCTGCCCATGGCGTGTCCCAGCTCACCAGCCCTATGTCCCTCTGGACCAGCACAGTGTTGGGAGCAGAACCTGGCCCCACATGCACCCCTTGTGTCAGTGTTTGGGTACATGCACAAAAGCTGGGAGCAGTTTTCAGTGATCTCTGGAATTAGGGCATCCCCGGTGCCTCTCTGGAGCACTGACACCTTGGCAGGGCAGCAGTGAACATGTCCAGACTGAGCAGCTACAAAGATGTCTTCATCTCAAACCTACAGCAAACAGGTAAAGATTTGCAGAACTCAGTTGTGGTCCGTGTCACACCATTGGAACAGCTGGAGGAGAGGCAAATAAAGGGATGGAAGGAAAAACAGCAGTTTGGTTTTAAGTGAGTGACAAGTAGGATGGCTACAGGGCATCTCTTCCCAGCACTGAGGGACCCACAGGTGAGGAAGAACAGGCAGTGAGCAGGGATAAGAAGAAGAGAGAGGCTTTCCTGGGCTGTAAGTTTTGTAGGATGCTGGAGGCATTGCTGGGCTGTCCAGCGTGAGGATCTTTGGAGTCAGTGTTTTCACAGCACCCACTTGTATGTCTCCTTGGTGTACCATGAGTGGGACTGCTATCTTCACTCCCCTGCAAGGAACACCAGGTGTGAGAGTGTTCCCCACGTGAGCTCCTGAGGCCTTGCTACTGACCTTGGCTAAACCACACTGTGGGTAGGAGAACTTGGGTTTAAACTTTGCTGAACAACCTGATGTCAACCACACCTTCTCTGTTTTATTCTCAGCTACTCACGTCAGTTAAGAACACAGGATCTAAGATGTTCTCTCTCCTCCTGTGGATCGCTGCTGCCAGGCCTTGTTTTTTTGCCTTTGGGAGGGGCAGAGTCAGGCTTCCCTTCCTGTCCCGAATCTTGGCCATGGCCTCCATCTGGTTTCTCTGGCTGGGCAAGAGTTGGGAATTGAACTGGCTTTGGGAAAGGCTGGCCGTGCCACTGAGCCCACACTCCTGTCTGGATGGCTGTGGGGCCTCACTGAGAGCACATAGAGGCAGCAGCAATCCTTCCCTTCCCCACACAGAGCATGGCTCAGCTGCACAGGAGGTGGTTACATGCTACTAAGCTGTGGTGCAGAGCTGCTGCAAGCAGGCAGTAATGTAATTTATTAAGGACTTTGAATCCTTACAAAGAGTATGTGGGATACATGCAAAGCATCTGCATTATTACAGTGATTAGGGCAGCAGAGATGGGGGAAAGAGGAAGGAGGGAAAATACAATTTCTCTGCTTTCAGCAGAAAATAAATCAACTTTCACAGAGAATTCTGGCAAAGCCAAAGGCTGTGCTGTCATTAAAAATGATTTTTTATTAAGCTGAACTCTCTCTTCTCTCATATTGTATGATATGACAGCTCTCTTTTGATGGGAAAGCTTTCATTTGGCCAGAGAAAGGGATAATTTGCTTCTTTTAAGGAGTTAATCCTCTGGTCCATTTCCGGGCTGGGAACAGCTATCCTCCCCCTTCCTTGGATGGGAGACTGCAGCACAATGGAGATCATAACCACCTCAAATCTACACCCGAGATGGAGAAATAAGATTTCCTTCTCCAGTCATTTTTGTGGGATTAGCTAAATCTTAGATCCACACTAACCCTTCACAAAGCTGCCAAGATTAGTTAGAATTTATTTTATTTGCAGAGGGGTTTACGGTTTTCTTTCCAAAGGGATTATATCTCTCTCTGTATATATATTTAGAGTGGCTTCAGTCATAACACAGCTAGGTCAGAGGGAGGAAAAGAGGGTGTGTGTGTGTGTGTGTGTATAAAATAAAAACTCAGCTGCAAGAATGACAGTCACTTGAAACACCAAGACAAAGCAGTGGTTCTGGATGGCTTTGCCAGTCCATTTTGAAAGCCACACAAGCTGTCCTTTCCCTAGGAAAACCCCACTAGGGAGCCAGTGCACGGAGAGCAAAGCCCCTCTGCCCATTTCCCCAGCTGCTGCTGGCACAGGATGTCTTCAGAGCCAGTGCCAGGTGCTGAAGCTGGCAGGAGAGGCCTGAAGAAGCCCCGTCCATTCAGCATTGAGGACATCCTCTCCAGCCCCGCGGAGAAGAGCCCCCGGCTCTTGGTGCCACTGTGCTTACGGAGCATCTTGGACTGCACACCCAAGCAGCTGTGTGAGCTGGAGACCATCCCCGCCGGCTCCCTGCAGGAGGAGGAGGAGGAGGAAGAGGAGGAAGAGCTGGAAGGGGCAGGGTGCAACTGCTGCTGCTGTTCTCACACGAGCACCCGTTCCCTGCAGGACCTGCCGGGTTGGCTGGGTGAGTGTTGGGCTGGGTGAGTGTTTGGGTTTGATTCAGCTGTGGGGCTTGCAGAGGGGCTGATGCTGTGGGCAGGGGAAAACCTGGGTTTAAGTGACAATATGGCATCTGGCCACGGTAATCTTGGGCCCCAGGCCCAGCAATCTGAGCTGTTCTCAGCAGGGCTCCTAAGAGTGGGCACTTTCACCTGCAATGCTACCAGGGTTTGAAAAGTAGAGGGTGCTAACTCTTACTGGATATTACCAGTTTAGTGTGAAACTCTTGAGAGAATGATGCCTCTAGTGTGCAAGCTCTCTGTGGAATGTGGGGCCCCATGGCCACGCTGCCCACGTGCAGAGCTGTGCCTGTGCTTCCTGACACCACTAGCCCTGGGGAACCTCACTTATCCTTTAAGGAAAGGAATTTTGTCTATGTCTAGCAAAATTACTGTGGGGGAAAAAAAAAAAAACCAAAAAA
>VXBU01011679.1:554144-633567 GCA_013400315.1 Bombycilla garrulus
CGGCGGCGGCCCCTCCTCCCGCCGCTCCGCGCGTCCCTCCCCGCTGGTTTGTGGCGCTGTGCCGGGGGAGGATGAACGGAGGATAAATGGTGCCCAAGGCGGACAGCGGCACCTTCCTCCTCCTCTTCCTCCTGGTGCTGAGCATCACCGAGCCGCTGCGGCCAGGTAGGGGCGGCGGCGGGGCCGCGGGTGCCGGGCCCGGGCGGCCGGCTGGGTGAGCCCCCGGCTGGGTGAGCCCCCGGATCGGGGCGGAGTGGCCCGGGGCGGCCCCTTCGGCGAGGTTCGGGCTTTGCGGCCGCTTTGTGCGTTTAAACAGAGCCGGGACGCGGCCGAGCATCGGTCCCCTGTGCCGGGTGCCTGGATTCGAGAGAGCCTGGATTTACCCTGCGTATCAGGGTAAAACGTTCGTGTCAGAGTGTAAAAGCTTGGGTAGAAATCTTCATAAGGCTGCGGGTAATGAGCGCAGAAAATGCAGTTACTAAGTTCTCAGGTGCTTGTTCCTTACCTACTTTTATGTTGTGGGCCTTGGATACCTACACGGCCAGACAAAATGCTTGCTTTAAAATGGCTTTTAAAGTGCCATTTAATCCTGCCAGAAAGAGGAAAAAACTGCTGCACCTGGTTCGTCTTTCTGGTTCTGTTTGTGCCTCTTTTCGGGAAATAATTCAGTGATGGAGTTTGTGTGCTAGCTGCTAGGCACTAGGCATGGTGCTTAAAATCTTAAGATGATTAACTTGGGGGAAGTGGTTGGTGTTTGCGGGTAGAAAACTTCAGTTTTTCTAGGTATATCGCTCAGCTGGGGTTTCTTTTCGGTTGTTGAACTCTGTTGGAGCTTGGCAAAGCCTTCGGGTATCGTGGGCAGCTCTTGCCAAAGAGCGTTGGTAGCCAAAGCGTGAGGCTGCCTGGGGCGGCTTTGCAGGTTTGGAAATCGGCCTCTCATCGCACCAAGCGACTGTTCCTGGGTGATACGTGCTCCTGGTAAATAGGAGAGTAAGAGCCACGGTGTGCTTTGAAACCCCCTTGTTCTTTCTCTTTGAAATAACTTTTATGACCCAGACTAATAAAACATAACAGTATTAATGAACTGCGTCTAAGTGAGTTCCCAGCAGAGCTGAAACACAATTGGGTCAGTGTAGGCAGAGTTATTGAAATAACTAATTTGGGTGTTGAAACGTCTCTGTGTCTGCCTTGTTTTGTTTTAGCTTGTTTTTTTGGCAATGAAGTGTATATACAGGGCTTATGATATGCACTAAAGTAGCCAAAACCCCCCTGTTGTGTTGGTAGCCTAGTATTATCACAGCTAGAGGCTTTTATGGCTGAGAAGGTACTATGTAAAACTGATTTCAAGCAGCTCCTTTTTGCTGGCACTAAGTGCTAGCTGGATTGCTGGGTGAAAAGGTTCAGCTTATTCAGAGCTGTCTCTGTGCGTTTTCAGGTGGGTAGACTTGACCCTGAGCTGTGTTGGTGTTGAGCGTTGTAGCCTCCTAGAAGTTAAAAAATGGCATTTTTCATATTGTGTCACATTTGTCACTCCAGTTTGATATTGTACGTCTGTCAGCAGCTGATGCTTGATGGATGAACACAAATTTTTCACTTAGATGTGCTTCATTAAGATGAGTGATACTTTTCCCCTGGTGCTCTAATGTACCTTTTTTAGAGATTTGTGGTGCTGTAGCCTTGCTGGCAGAAGTGTCCTTGTGAGCAAACCTTAACTCATCTGCTCAGGTTCTACACCCCTGGCTTTGAAACTTCTAGTGTTACAATTCCCCTGTGGCAACTCCAGAAGCATTCCATGAATTCTGCACAAACCATATGTATTCCTGAATCTAAGGTGAAGTAATGCAGCTGGATATAGTGTTGCAGCTGGAATTCCTTGCTGTGTGAGGAGTTTCTGAGTTCCATTTGGAATATACTCATCCATCCTGTTTACGTGGTGGCTGAGCTGTCCATGGTGATGCCTCTCCCTCCCTCCTCCTCAGAGGAGAGCCCATCACTTCTGGCTGGCCTCACAGCTCTTTGCCGATGTCACCTGTTTTTTTTTGGTTTGCTTCATTCAGTGTCTTGAATCTGCTATCTCAGACCAATCACCCATTTGATAGATTGATAGCACTCGCTTTGATCCTGACACATGAGGTGCAAGTAGGGAAAACCTGACTGGTGCAAGTACAGAGGACACACAGAACCAAATTTACTACTTTAATCAGCAGTAAAGAAGTCTCCGTAGTCTTCTCTGAGGAGAGATAGCAGAAAGAGAAGAGTACTTGCACTCAGAATTTATTTCCCAGGTGGTGTTTGATTTGCTTTTTACTTCTTTAAACCTGTGTGTTGTAGCAACTGTCTTTTTGGTTTGGGAAGGACGCCTGCAGCTTGCTTAGCTTAAATCTGTACTTGGAGCTATCAGATGAGTGCTGCAGAGTGCTGGGAGGTTTTATGTACTCGGAGATGAATGTGTAGTCCCTTCACAATTCAGTCCTGACGGATCAGGCATCTCTTTGTATTTCCATGTTAATTTGACACTAGCTTTGTACCCATGTTCTTGCTGTGCTCTTCAGACAAATAAAACCTTCTTTTAAGCCTCCTCGACTGTAGTATCTTTTCATGCTATCTGAAAGGCAGTGATTTTACATGGGCCTATTTTTTTCTGCATTTAGAGCGAGGTGGGCTTTAGTGAATTAGGGAGAAATTAATTAAAATTTCTTCTTTTTCCCCTGTTTTTTTCTCTCTTGGTTACGTGAATCTGTTTTGTGCTACTACCATCACTAACAGCACAAGGTACTTTCAACATACCATGACATTGGCCCCAGCTGTGCAGACTTGGGTTCCTGAAGCCACTGTGGACAGTTGGATTTTTCTGAGCCTGACTTGTAATGGTAATTTTGAGCCTTTCAGAATTGCCACTTGGATTTTTTTTTTTTGGTCCCAGTGTTTCCACCTTTCCTGTTCTATTTTGACCATATCGTTCTTGTTGTGACTAGTTGCCCGCTTTATAGTGCATTTTTGAAAGCTTTCTTTTTTTTCCAAAGTAGGACATTTCTCCTTGAGTTGTGTTACTCATTGTTTTTGGAATCTGCTGATGTGAATTGAAGCTGAATGTATCAAACTCTTCCAACTATATGCGTGTAGAGTGAAGGAGTAACTAAATATTTCCTTTAAATGTGTGCTGATTTTACTTTTTCTGTTGCTTTTTGGGCATATTTACCACAGTAGTGTTTAATAAAATCTTTTCCAGGACAACTCAAACCCATCTCCTTAGGTTATCTGATTAGCTGGCTGAGAGAGCTGATGTCTTTGTGTGAGGAAGCATTTCAGTGCTGTGTTAACTGAGTTGCAGTAAACTGTTCTGGTGCTAGCTTAGATTTTGCCTGAGTTTCTGAACCAGTGCAATTCTGTCAGTTGTTGGAAGAACATCAGAGGTGTAAATTGTTATTAATTCAGTTTTTCACAGTTTGAGAATAATTTAAGAAGTTTATTTTTCTGTTTACCTCCCAGTGCATCCCACAGAAGAAAAGGTTTTGGTGTCTGTGTAGCGCTGGGAGCTTAAGCAGTCTGGAATGACCACGCTTACATGTTTCAGAATAGTATTTAGAGGATTAATTAAGATCATCATCACTAAAGACAATAACATGTTTTCATATTTCTCTAACAAGATACTGCTGCTTGCTAATGGAAAACACTTAAACATGGTCAGGCTTTATATTGGATTTTGTAATAGTGGTTTAGTACAGAGCCTTGTGAATGTAGGTCATCGGGCTTTCTTATTAGAGCATTTGCCAGGCAGCTAAAAGCCAATTGAGTTCTTGTTCTTGCAGCGTTTTTTCTCCACTTCAAAGCCAGCTAGAGGAAGTAATTTTATTACCCAAGTTCTGTTTCAAAAAAAATATTGCACAACGTACTTAATCTGCAGTGCTTAGAAAGGCTTGCCAGTGCGAGTGGTCTGGTTAAAACCCCACACTCCAGCTCGCAGTTGGAACTTCCCGTACACTTCGGAGCTTGCTGGCAGCTGCGGTTGTGCTCTTACAGGTGGGGTGTTGGTGTTCTGACACGATACAACTGACAAGTGTGTTCAAATGGCTAACTCTTTCTTGTCTTTTAGTCAAAAGGTGTGTTGGTCTTGTGTGCAAGGCAGATCTCATCAGGGTAGAGGTCTAAGCAAACCCATGATCAGCACAGTTTCAAGGTGATCCACTGATGTGCTGTGACTGGATGGGTCTGCTTTTGTCCAGTTGAAGTGTATTGATTAATTCAAATGGAGACCCAAATATAACAGTCATGAAATTTGCTCTGGCCAGTGTTGTTCTGCTCTGGAGAGACTTTGTTGGTAGGCAAATACAAACCCTTATTTTGCTCTTTGTTCACTGTCTCCACCTTAGTGAGAGCTGCGGTGAGTGATATTTATTCAGGTTCATGTCGTTGCTAGCTGCAGTTCCTGTCTGTGTATTTAGGTGAATTCCCAGGTGGAACATTCTAGGAGTGAGGGGTAGAAGGGTTTTATCACATCTCCTCAGTTAATTTTGCTGAAAGTAGGGCTTGGTCTGTCTTCCTGTCTGATGTTTTTCCCCCTCATCACTTTGCTTCTTAATCTACGGAAGTTTTATTTTTGTTCCTACTGTTGCCTATTATTAAGTTCTTGTCCTGATGCTCCTTGCTCTGCTGTTTGCTGTTTTGCAGCTGCAGAGCGAGGCTGATGGATGCAAAAAAGCTTTTTTGTGGCTGGTCTCAGTGTAGCAGAGAGACAAAGCAGAAGGTATCAGACCTTATTAGCAGGTCTGATGCTTTAAGACTGGTAATTCCTGGTGTTAATTATAAAACAAAATTTTTGAGGTGCAAGTGGATTTGCTGCTAGCTGTGGCTACAAAGTAAAGGAGCAAAAAAGGAGTCAGTAGGCAGGGCTGTTTGCATTGCTTTGACTCTTGAGAAGTAATAAACCAGAGGGGCACCTTGGGGGTTTGCAAGCACATGACTTCTGTGTCCCTACAGTAGGTTTGGGGGCTGGTCCAGAACAGCAGAAGTGCTGGAGAACAGAGCACTGCCGCAGCTTCTCTCTGCAGCAGGAGGAAGCAGCTGTGCTTCTTTCTTGGTATATAGGAGAAAGGCACAGCTAGACTGAAGAGAGAGGAATTTTAGATACTAAGTATGAAAGATGTAAAATCCCCTGGTGAATGTCAGAAAACCAGTCAAGACTTCAATGAATCATTCTGTCCCCTGGCTTTACCTTTGTTGATGTTGAATTGTAATGCAAAGAGTAGTAGCTACCTCCAGGGTCCATCTGAGTAATGTGTGGGTCTTTGGGGTTTTATGTGGTGATTTCTTGCAACTTTTATAAATTCTTGTTAGATACTATGAGATGCATATGAATAACTTTCTTTGTGATTGGCAGAACTTCCCATTGTGCAGTGCAGACCTGTGTACCCTGACTGGAGCTTCTGATAGCTGACAGTCTTATCTGGAGCAGAACCTAGAAGGAACTGAGTGGAATCACAGCTCCTGCCCTTTAGGGCTCATGTGTGTGCTCAGGGTTGTTTTGTGTTCTGAAGTGGACATGTGCATTAGGTTCTTGCAGTGAAAGCCTGGACAAGGAAGAGCTCAGATAAAAAGGGAGCAGGGCACAGCTGATGGGCAGGCTCAATGAGGGGCTCTGCAGATCTTTGCCTGTGTGATCTGAAGGGTTAACGTGTGATGGGAAGAGTGCCTTGGTAATTTCTTATTTTGTGTAGGCTGATAGAAAGTTATGGCTAGAAGGAGTATAAGAGATGGGGTCATCCTTCCTGTCTCAAAAGAAAATCTGGCAAACCCAAGCAACTCCTGAAGGTGTTTGTCAGGCTCACTGTTAATGATTTCCTGTGACAGACCCCAACTCGACACTGTTTTGGTAACTCTAGTTGCCAGTCTGTTTGTTCTGCAGTTATAGCTTATTATTTGTATAAATGCAGTCTAATGCACGGGTCCCCTAAAGCTGCAGCTTTAAAGAACAGATTCACTGTTTCCCAGGACAGTTCAGGTGCCAATTTTTCTGTAAAGCCAGGTGTGGTGGGTGCCTGCCAGTGCCCAATCCTTGCTGGCTTTCCACTCTCTGGAAGGGTTTCTGTTCCATGCTGGATCCTTGCATGGCAGGCTCACATGTCTGCACTGCACTTCAGTGGTGGTTTTGTAGATGATCCCAAGTCCAGGAGGAATCATGGGTTGGTTGGTGAAATCATTGATTTGCTGTAGCAGGACTCGAGCAACTTAGTTGCTTAAAAACATGAGTTTGGGATTAACCTTTAATCCGTATTCTCTGAACTGTGAAATCCTCTGGCATCTTGTGGTTTCCTGTGAAACTTGAAAATTTTCTTTGTTTTAAAGGGTCAGCTTGCTAGTTCTGGGTTTCATGAACAGTGTTTTAATGGTATTTGCTACATGGAACTCTTAAGAAAGATATTAGTAGTATTTGCCTGCCATTCAGATAATTTAGTAATACAGTTTTAAATTTAATGGCAATTGATAGTTACTTCATTGTCTATAGCTAAACTAAATAACATTCAACTTCCTACTTAATTAAAACTGGTTGGTCTAACATTTTTAGCTTCTGTTCTGTTTCTTGATTATTGTGCTTGAGAATTGTCAGCCAGCTCTGGGGGTGGAAGTGTAGAAGTAGCTTTTTGTGGCTGCTCTTGGGGTATTCCCTGCACTTTTGTCCCTGCTCTTTTGTGCTTTAACTGATTTTTCTTTGTTGTATTTTCATTTGTGTAACTCTTTTTTCCTCTGTTCTGTTCTTTTCATACACTGCCTCTGTTGTGCTTCCTTGTACCTTTCCCACTATAGGACCAATTACTTGGAGTGGGTAGTGGAATTATTTGAAAGTCAAAGTTAATAGAAAAATGGGAATAAGTGCCATTTCTGGTAGAACGATGCTGAGTGTTCTGGGCTGGCTGCAAAACTGAGTTAGTGTTGTCCCTTAGTATTTTTATGTTTGCTGTGTGTTAATATTTCTTTAGCAATGTAAATAAAAAGATTTCTTCTGACTTAAAAGTAATTTGTCATCTTTTATACACTTTAAAAGAAAACAGATAACCCTGCTTCTAACACCTGCTGGGTTTGAGTTTGTGCACAAGTAGCATTTTGCCTTATATACGTTAAACCTCTAAAATTTACTGCAGCTTGTTTTAATCTAGGGATGATCTGCATTTGTGTTTTCTCTCTGTTGATACACTTAAATACTCTTCACTGAATAAAATCAGTGACATAAGAATACTCTATTATGAGATCTGGGAAAATCTTTATGAAATGTTGGGAATCTTGCAGGAGGGAGATCAGAGACTTAAGGAGAAGCATCATGCCGCCTCAATTCTGGCAGTAACCAGGTTGGAGGAAATTATTCAAGAGTGCTGTACTGGGAAATTTTGTCTTTCTGGGCAGTAATGGAATTGAATGTAGTTTTTCTATTGATGTGGCAGCTAAAAAATGGCAAAGATCAGGTTTTGTGGCATAGTACCTGACACATGGGCATAATAGGTGTTGAAAAGTGCTGGCAGCATTTGAGTTGTTAGAAGGTATGGGGGATGAGAAAACTGCTCTAAGGGTTATGTGGCTTTTTACAATTGGTTTGGATCTGTATTTGCTGGCTTCTGGTGGAACTATTAAACAGGGGTTCAATATGTGGAATTTCTCCTCAGGTATTTGTTTTGCTGGGGAAGAGGGAAGCAGGGATCTCATCCAGTGTGGACAGACTTAAGCTGTGGCGGCCATTGGCCACATTCCTGCCGTGTTGGGCTTCAGTGGAGCAGGGGAATGCTACTCAAAGCTGGAGCCACTTGCTCCAGTACATGACAGCCACTGCACCAGCTCCTGTGCAGAGGATAAAACTGGGTTTCTGTATTTGAGGTCATAATATTTCTGTGTATTGTTTTTTTGCTCTTAAATGTTCTACATGCTTGCTCATCAAGTCTTGTACAAGATGTGAAGAACAAAAGTGAAACAGGAGCAGAAGCTTTTTTTAGTGTGACCTGCATTTGAATAGTGCTTGGGCACAGCTTTCCTGTCTCCCTGAATTGTTAGGTTCTTGTTTAAGACCTTGAACTTTCTTAGAGCCCTGTAGGGAACTTCTCCCATGTTCATTTGGTTTTCAAATTAAAAAATGATGTTAATTTTTGGAGAGTAGTGTAGTTAAAAAATACCTGATTTCATAGGTGGAACTTTGTCACCTATGTTACCTTTTAAAGACTACTGCAATTCCTCATGTTTTAGTTCAGCAAAGTTTTTAAGTACCTACTGAGCTTAAAATTATATTCACTAGATTTGTTAGGGTTGCTTATGTGCTGTATGGAATATGCTTAAATACTGCTGAATCGTGTACTAAAAAAAAAAACAGATGAGATAGGAACTTTTTTTGTTTTCCTGCAAAGAAGGAACATGTGTTGTCTTGCTGAAAGTAAATGGGCTTGCTCAGTAATACTGCTGAAATTTGGCAGTGCCTACTTTGAGTTTAATGGCGACTACAAATTAGCCTTGATTGCTCTGACAGTTCTTGAATTGCTGTTATCGTGTTTCATCTGGGTACTCTTCTTGTTGAAACGTGATCTAAAGAAAATACTAATTCAGTTCATGTAAAATTTTGGATTTGAATTTTTCCTCTGAGGAAAATGAGTTTCTGTAGAGTGTTTCTGTTTAGGTTTTTTTGGTGTTTTTTTTTTTGCTTTTTTTTTTTTTTTGCTTGTTGATTTTTTTGTGGTCTTGGGGTTTGTGTTGGTTTTGTTTGGGGTTTTTTGTTTGCTTGTTTTCACACCTATAGTTTATTTGGTCAAAGGGAATACAGCCTCTTCCTCTGCTGATTCTTAGTGAAACTGAGGATGTATTAATCTTGAGAATACAGGCAGAGGAGAGGAACTATCTCGTGTGCCTGTTTTTTTCTGGGAGTAGTTCTGGGTGGGCAGCTACCAGGTAATAGCTTTAGATCTAGAAGTACTTTGAGCTGTGGTACCCAGGTAGTTGAAGGATTTGTGGTGTGTGTGGGATGATCCATCTGCCCTGACCTGGTGTATGGGTTGTAGGGAGAAAGAGCTGTGGTTGATGGTGCCCTTTACTGGACACAGTTGATGACTTGCTGAGTGTATCTCTGCTGATGTTGTTCACAATGGACTTTTTCTCTGTTGCTTCATTTCTTGGGAGAATTAGTACGTTGTGTGTGTGCTGTATTTGAATTCTGTGTGAGGAGCAGTGCTGTTTTTACCTAGCACTATTTCCTGTGAGAGTTTTTCATAAGCCGTGGGGCTTAATGAAACCTGGACTCCAGTGGGGCTGTCTGTCCCCATACCTCCTCTGCTGTAGTACCCTTGCCTGACACTGATTTAATAAGGCCATCTCTTGCCTGTGTCCCTCTGTCTGTCCACAATACGTCCCCTGGCATGAAAAAGCTGTGAGTCCTGCAAAGTCTCTTGCAAAGGTTCAGTTACCCCAGCTCACCACTTCCCTCTGCTGCCAGCTGGGAAACCACCCCCCGGTGGTGACAGTGTGACACCCAGGTGTGCTGGCACCTGCTGAACAGTGCAAGCTGTGAGGGGCTTTCCTGCCCTCTGAAGCTCAAGAAGGTCGTAATTTCCTTCCCTTGTGCAAGCTTTGGAAATACGTGTGCTGTCTTTTCCTGGTCTTGACTTTTCTCAAGCTTGCTTGAAATTGTTTGGTGAATTTGTGAGGTATGACTGGCACTTTCAATGAACAGCTTTTTTTAGGGAAAGGGTTAAAAATTTGGTGCTGCACAGGTTGAAGTCGCTTGTCACTGTTGTACTGAGACACTGAAATCCTGCCTAGGCTTTCAGGCTGTACAAAACATTCGAAGTCCTGAACAAGGCTGTTAGTATGGAGAAACAGTAGGCTTTGATTTTGAGCCATATTAGAGGCTTCTTGAGTACCAATGGCTTTGGTTTTGTTCGTACTGGCTGCTCTTTGTGCCTGTGCTGTATTGTGCTTTTCCCTTCTGCCTCTTTACTTATTATCATAATATAACAGTTTCTTAGAGGGGGAGAAGTGCAAGACTGTTGCTTAGCTTGGTGTTCTCACTATGAAAATAAACTGGTTTTCAGTCTGGAATGCTGCATTGCCTAATTCACAGTATTCTTTCAGCTTAGTTCAAGTAGCAAGTTTTGTTTTCTCTTTGGTTTTGGTTATATTTTTTCTGTTTCAGTCTTAGGAATAAGTGCCCACTGTAATGAAGCTCAAAGTCTGTATTTTCTCAGTCTTAAAAAATTATAGCCAGGATTCCCATTCAAGAAGCTCTGATGTTGTTGCTTTGGCTGAATGCCGTGTCTTTTGCCTGCCTTTGTTTTTTTTTATTTTTTGTAGTTATTTTGATTTCTCTTTTCCATCCTTCCTGGCCTTGAGTTTGCCGTCCAGACAAAGAGCAGACAATGAATTGCAGTGAATGACACTTTTGAGCAAGGAAAAACTGGGTCAGTTCCAAGCTCCTGCAGGGTGTAGGTACAATAAATACAGAATCATAGGATCATTTCAGTTGGAAAGGATCTCTGAGGCTATCTAGTCCAACCATTAGCCCAGCACTGGCAAGTCCACCAGTAAAAGATGTCCCAAAGTGCCACATCTACACCTTTTTTACATACCCCTAGGGATCGTGACTCCCATTTCTCTGGGCAGCCTGTTCCAATGGTTGACAGGCCTCTTTGTGAAGAAATTTTTCCTAATGTCCAATCCGAACCTCCTCTGATGCAATTTAAGGCCAATTCCTCTTGTGCTGCTGCTTGTTACTTGGGAGAAGAGGCCGACCCCCCACCTTGGTACCACCTGCTTCCAGGCAGTTGTAGAGGGTGGTAAGGTCTCCCCTGCACCCCGCTGTCTGGAAGGTTTTTTACTGAGTGAAGAGTGTGCCCTCTGAACCATGGGCAGCCAGTTTATCCAGGAGAATGCTGTGGCAAGTGGAGTCAAAGATTTACTAATATCTATCAGGTAAATGACATCCACAGCCTTTCCCTGGACCACTAAGTGGGTCACCTTGTCCTAGGAAGAGATCAGGTTAGTCAAGCAGGACCTGCCTTTCATAAACCCACGCTGGCTGGGCCCGATCACCTGTCCTGTGCGTGCCATTCATGAGGGATGATCTGCTCCATAACCTTCCCTGGCACTGAGGTCAGACTGACCAGCCTGAAGTTCTCCAGATCCACCTTATGACCCTTGGAGCAGCTGGCTGTTGTACTTGCTGATTCTCAGTCAGCTGGGACCAACTGAGTTAGCCAGGACTGCTGGTAAATGATAGAAAGTGGCTCAGTGAGCACTCCCAGCGGCTCCCTCAGTATCTTTGGGTGGATCCCATCCAGTCCCACACAGCTGTGTGTGTCTAAGTGGCCAGAGCAGGTCACTTGACATCTCCCCTTGGATTATGGGGGCTTCATTCTGCTGCCTGTGCTTGTCTTCCAGCTCTGGGGAATGGGTACCTGGAGAACGAGTATGAGGGAATGAGGAGAAGGAAACTGCTGCTATTCCTTACAGTGCTGTAAAATCTTTTGATGGATGTTGAGGTGATCTAGCATAACTTACTATGACAGAACACTGAGTAATACTGAATGTTGATGAGTGTTATTCATTAAGGATTTACAGTTTTCAGCTGGAATGCTGTCACAATTTGAATTACTTCATGCTGAGGTCATGCAGAAAATGCCAATGTCTCTAATGTGTATTATTTATTTAGTTTTGGAACTGATGCATTCCTATTAAATGGGATTATAACT
The DNA here is from genome assembly GCA_013400315.1 of Bombycilla garrulus. Taxonomy (NCBI): domain Eukaryota; kingdom Metazoa; phylum Chordata; class Aves; order Passeriformes; family Bombycillidae; genus Bombycilla; species Bombycilla garrulus. The sequence goes on from VXBU01011679.1 coordinate 565,856, forward strand.
TCAGAATCTCTATTTTTCAGGAGCTGGAATTAGGTTTGAGAATAAGTGTGGGTTGTGTTTTGGCTATGAGCATATCACATGGCCTTTTTTATCCCCTCCCAGGTTCTTAGTGTTAGGTGCTGCTGTGCTTTTATACTCTCCTGCACATACTCAGGCCATGATGAACCAAAGCTGCATGATCTAAGGGTACTTCCTAAGCATGTTTTCAGTATCATGGGCAAAGGGCCAAGCATTTTAACTTCCATGGAACTGGACATGAAAATGAAATGCTATGTTTTTCTCTAGCTTTTATTTCTTCTGAAGGTTTTTAATTTTAGTTATTCTATAAGCTTTTAATTTGAAGAACAGTAAATAGAACCAGTTTTATTGAGAAAGTGATAAGCTGTCTGTGTAATGGATAACTGGTGGTGACACATGAGTTCACAGATAGTTATTTTCCTTTGGAAAAAGTTGATGTTATAGTCTGCTTTCCTCCTACTGTGACTTTGTTATCAAATACTGGATTTATTTATTCTGCTACACTGAATGCAGCAGTGGGTGGTATAACGATAAACTTAAAAATACGTAGTGGACGTCAGATTCACCAGGTGACACAAAAACCTGCTGGGAAATTAATGGTTAGTGAGAACTTCTCTGGGACCTGAGGGAAATACCGTTTACGTTTGGCTTCTCTTCCCTGAGAGCAGGTTAAAAACAAGAAAACCTCATGAAGACCGAGTCAGAGCATCCTCAGGTGCAGTTTGTAGTGAGCTTCTCTGTCCCTGAGAGCTGTTCACTGCTGCTGGCCGCTGCGAGCAGAGGCGGGGCAGGACAGCCCTGCTCCTCACAGGCTGGCGGATTTTCAGGAATTTTGTGAGAGATACACTGTACCTCCTCCAGTGAACTTCACCTGTGGACTTGGGAGACATCCAAGTTAGGGAAACTGCTTTTTAAGTGCAGAGAATTACCTTAAGGACAGTTTTTCCATGTATCTGCTGAGGACTACATTATGATAACCACTGTTGTGTTGGAAGTATTAAGAGTACTGTAAAGTTTATGTTACTGCAGTAAATACCAGTCCAGAGCAATACTGATTAAGTTATGCTTCCTCTTGAGCATAAATATTAGATACAGAGCTGTGTGTGTTTGTTTGATGGCGGTGGGTGTGGTGTTCCTTCTCTTGTTTTGTTTCTGGTGCCTGTTTGCAGGCATTTGGTGAGCTCTGGTGTTCAGCAGAACCTCCAGGAGTGAAGGACTTAGGGAGCTGGGCTTCTTGCTGGCAGGGACTGGGATCTGATCATACTCATGCAGTGTAGCATGGCTCAGGTTATATAGAAACAGTGATTTAGGAAAAAAATAATTTTCAGTTTGAGTAAACTTATTCCTAAATGTGTTAAAATATGAAAGGATAGTGCAGCATGTAGGTACAGGTCTTAAGTATGTAGGTTGAGTATTATAAAACATAAGAAAGACCTGTTGGACAAGTTAAAATCTGAATAGGAAGAGTTACTGGTCTAAGCACTTGTAGTTAGAGTTTTTGTTAATGCTTAATCAGCTTTTGATGACTGTAATTGCCTCTTGAAATCTGAACAGAATATTCTCTTGCAGGTTGGTTCATCTGATCTGGGACAATGCATGACTTACGCTGAGAAAGGAGGAAGTATTTTTGTCTTTTGTTTTCCTTTGGTCTGTAAATAAAAGTGATGCCAGAGGATCTACCATGTCCAACCTTGAGAAATGTGATCAAAATAAGCAAAGTAAATTTGATGTATGCACAAACCTGCCATTGTTCATTAAAAGCTTACATATAAAACCAAACCATGTACTTCAAGCTTATCTTTTCCACTACATTAATTTCAGTGTAATAGCTTATAATTGAAATAATAGGAATTGCTGGGCATGTGTTCAATCAAATCTCAATTGCCCTACAAATGAAGCTTAGCAGACAAGAACAGGTAGTGTAGTAAATAAAAATGACATTTTTTTTGTGTTAAAAACTGAAATAGATTCAAAGCTATACTTGCTGTGTGAACACTTAACATCTAGTGTATCTGTAGTCTTATCTACTAAAAGACTATCTTAATGTATCAGACTTTACTAACTGGTGAATGCTTTAGTAAAGAGAAGTTCAGTAATTGCAGCCAGAAGAACCCAAACTTTCATAATCAGTTATTGTAGTTACTGAGTTTAATTTCTGTATCAAAGCTCTTTGCTGAATTGAGAGTTATATTTTGGAGGCTTTAGTTTCAGTCTCTGGTTCCTCATCTGTACCTCTGAATTTGTGAATTGTTGCGAATTGTAAGGTTTTTGTTGGAGGTTTGTATGTTAGAGCTAGGAACACAGGTGAAGGGAATGTTCTGTTTGTTAGGGATACATTTCTACTTTAGGATCTAGTGCTCCTTTTTCCACAGGTTTCTGTAGTGTTAATCTGTGGTGTCTTGAATATATAAGGTTGAAATTTAGATTTTGAGAACTTTGTGTTCACCTAATGCTTTACAGTAGATGTTTATTACATGTGTCTGAGATAAGGCCTCCATCATTTTTATTGGATGTAACATTACTTCCAGCTGAATTTCTTTTGTATCTCTGCCTTCAACTGAAGTAGGATAGACAATCCTTGGTAAAACAGTATCAAAGTTTTCTCATTTACCCAGCAGTTTATCTTTGCAGGAGGTGTTTACAGCTGCTGGTCTTTGCCCACTGCTGTGAGCTGTTTCCACCCCTGCTGCTTCTCTCATCCCAGTGGTGTGAGCTGGTACCAGCCTTTTGTGCCCCAGAGCTTCCACCCTGGTCCTCACTGGAGGCTTATCTCATGCCATGGAGGTGAAGGTCCCAACTGTTTAAATATTTTCTGTTAAAACAAATATTTAAAAAGATAGACACAATAGTAGATGTTCTGTCTTTGGTGGCTGACAATTATTATGATGCCACAATTCCGCATTAATGGGTACTGGATTTGTACAGCCCTATTTCTGCTGAATTACCTGGAGCATGCAATCTTTCTGGTTGCAAGGGGACCAACCAAAGCTGATCTGACTTGATGTGGACAGACAGTAGCTAATTTGATTAAAGCTTGCTGTTTCAAAGCCAACTGATCACATTCATTTAGGAGACTGAACCAGCAAGGTGAACTTGTTTTGAATCAACACTTTGTCTCATGTGTCTGTTATACAGCCTGGCTTTGGTATTGGAAGCTCTAAAATGAGATGTACTGTGTTGAAAAAGTAGTTTCACATACTGGATATGGATCCTCCCTACCTTTCTTTAAAATAAAACTTTGAAAATTGCTTTGGATAACCATTTATCCCTTACATCTTTCATAAAAAAGGGGAAGATTAATAAAAAATTAGTTAGGGTTTAGATGTGAGCAGGAGGTGTCTTAGTCCAAATAAACCTCAAAAGTCTTAAAAAATGATGCAGAAAATACAGGTTTTTAGGTAGTGTAATGCTCAGGGCAGCTCATTGACCAGTGTGCATCTGCTGCAGGAAGGATGCACTGCAGATTCTCAGCACTTGGGCTCGAGGAGGAAAACGCACTCAATTACACAGAGGGAGTGCCTGAGGTTGTTAAACCTGATCATTTTATAGTGGCCGAAATCTGTTTGTTTTGTGAAACACTTGAAGTTGTCTGGAGATTAGAGGGAGCATATGTGCATGTATGTTTTATTCATCTATCATGAAGTCCTTCCTGTGGATAATGCTTCTTGTAAATGGTTTTTTTTTTTTTTGAGTACTTAGCAGAAAATACGGAAATTACCCTGTTGTAAAGAAAATTCTAAAAGCTAGTTGACCCTGTGTTGAAATACACGATGAGTTCTGTGAAACACCTGACATTCAACATGCAGTGGGCAAAATCTTCAGAACAAAAGCTCTCTGAGCACGTAAGCAACCACCTTGAAAGACTAGGTTTTTCCTGTGTGAAACCTCAGTTTTTCTGTTAGTCAAAAATCTTGTTGGTTTTGCTGCTGGTTAACTTAGAAAAATATGTGACAGGTAAAGCAGATGAAGGCCTCTTGGTTGTATGGCACTGTTTAAATTGATTTATATTCTTGTTGTTTTTGGTTTGATGTAGTAAATTTCCAACTGTTTTGTAAGTTTTCTTTTAAATTTTGAATTGCAAGTTCACAACTAGCCTTGGTAAGACTTCTTTCAGATGAGTGACTTATGGACAGGTTATACTATCTAATAATGTGTCCCAGCAAGTTGGTTTTTTTTTTGGCCTTCACTTGACAGTAAGTTTTACCTTCGGTTATATATTTAGCTTGTAGAATTGATGGTCTAAATCTGATTTCAAATTTTCTGCTCTTTTTAAATCGAGTTAAGGAATTTCTTGTTTTCTGTATCCAGTTTATAGTAGAGAAACAGGTGAAGTGTTACCAGAGAACACACTGTTGTTACTTAATATTTCTGACAGACGTTTTTTCAGGTACAGGTGTACTGGTGAACAAGCAGGTTGCTTGGGGTCTAGGGAATAAACACAATGTCATCATGAAAGCACAGAACCAGCAGTCAGGTCAGCTGGCTTCCTACACATTCATATTTGAGCACAGAAGTTTTGTCTTTGGCAAACTCTTGAATTTTTCTGTATTTCGTTGTAACCGTGGCAGCAGGATGCACTGGTTGATAAAATTGTTGAGGGTTAATGCTGTAGAAGTGCTTTGAGATAGTGAAATGAAACTATCATGACTCCTCACTGCTTCAAGTGTTTTCATGTTCTCACTCTGCCTGAACTTCGTGATGTTTTGTAAGTATATACTCTGTATAGTGCAAAAACTACAATTGCTGCTATTTGCAGTGTTTTAGTTGTCTCCTTTCTTCCCGGCAAAGCCAGATGAATTTAATCACTCAGCTATAAGATTTCAGTGTACTAAATTTCATCCTGTAGCATAGCAAAGACTGCATCTGATCCTTGAAAGAAGAAGAAGCCTTTTATGTTAGAATTGCACATGTGAATCATACTACTGCTGATGTCACTCATCACATTGTACGTGAGCACTGGGGGAGGTTGCATTTCCACATTTTCACTTCGAAGCAATTGTTGATGCCCTTGGCTTAATGTTGCCTTGTGCTTCTGCTCCAACAGCTGCTTGCTCTTAGCTGAACTTGTGCCATTATGTATTTACTAATGATTTTGAAAATATGAAATGTTTCTGCATTTAACAGCTGGTGGAAAGTATGGTTTTAGTGCTGTGAGGAGGTAATAGTTTAAGGTACTTTCTTCATTTCTTGCTGTAAGTTACCATCTACAGCTGTGAACTGTGTGGGGTATCTGGCTTTGTGCTTAAAGGACAGAAGTGGACTGATATTTTTGAAATCTTTGCTGTTCTTCAAAAGAACTGAAAATATATGTTTGAAGAAACAGTTTGTAGTTACCACACTCCTGGAAAGTACAAAGTCTGACCATGTGTTAAGTGATTACTTGCATTCCAGGAAAGATGGATGGTCACATGGATGGATGGATGTTGTACTGTTCAGTACTGCTCATACATCTTGCTGACTCGTGTCCTGCTGCTGGCAGTGTGACTTGCCTTTTCTGTGGTTGAGCTGGTCTTTAGATGTTTTCATTTATCCGCTGTTTTAACTTAAGAATAGGCTACTGATGTGAAATGTTTCACAGGGTTCTGGAGACCAGCACATACCCTGTGCATCCTTGCCTCTCCCAAATATCTCCATTCCTTGGCTAGGTATCTTACAGCTTTGTTATAGACTTCCATCTGTTTTTATGTCGGTATCTTAACCGCTGATGGCTCAGGAGGCCTTATTGACAGAGATTTTAATTTCACAGTATTTCTTTGTGTCACATTTCCCCCCTCCACAGCAGAATTGCGTAGCAGCTCATGTTCCTTGGTCTGAAATAATTAGTGCATCTGACAGCATGGTCTCCATTGGGAGCAACGGTACAGCTGTTCTGAAAGGTGTTTTAATAAAAATGTTTTGTACTCTTCCATGTATCCACATTCTTCAGAGGGGAGTGTCTCTAACACAGGAAGTCATGACATTACAGCATGTAGCTGGCATTTTTTTAATGCCCATAATACTGAGATGCAGTCATCCTTTTATCTGAACCAGTCATATGTAATTGTACATAAAATAGTAATAACATGTATGAAATTGCAGACAAACAAAAGTGTTTGTGACTGTTTTTCCCATGTGCAGGTTGGCATTCCTGGTGGATGCTGCATGTGAAGCCAGAAGGCTACAGAATAATTTCTCCACAGGGTGTGTGTGTCAATTCCGTTGAAATCAAGCAGTAAAAGAAAAGATAAGGTTTATTTTAAAGTATTGAATTTTGTCATAACTACTCATGGATGTAGAGGAAACCTGGAGCTGCGCTGAGAATGGTCTTTGATGTGTTAAAAGATCTACCACAGGCCTCAGTGTAAATTCTGTACTTGAAACTGTAGTAGCAAGACTTTCTAAGGAACCTCCCACTGCGTCCTGACCTTGTGCAAAAGTGGTGAAAGAAGCTGCAGTGAATTTACCAAGTGGTGCTTTTCTGTGTGAAATCTGAATGCTTCTAATTTCAGTTTGAGGTTTTCTATTTCTTTGATTTGGTGGTTTGTGTGTTGTTGGGTTTTTTCCTCTAAATTAGGAGGAGAGTTAATTAACTCATAGAGATTAGATTAGAAATTATTTAGTTTAAAGATACATTTTAAATTTTCTCTCTTGCTATATTGGGCAAATGAAGCTTTTCCTCCATTTTTTATCACCCCCCAGCCCCCAACTGTTTTATTCCCCTTTCCTTCTTCAGGCTAAATAAATTACTTCAGGTTTTGTTCTGAGGGGGAAGTCATTAGGACTGGTATTTTTTTCCATTTCCCCTGTGCTCATTCTCTTAGCTGTTTGGGCTGAGTAAAGCTCTAAATGGGTGAGAACACTTTTGCTGTCAGGTCTGTTGTTGCCATCAGTAGTCTGGCAGGTCAGTGTGAGTTCTTAGCATCTTGTGACCTGAATGTTTGCTCTGAGTAGGTGGTTGCTAAGAGGATGTGCCTGCTTTTATTTTTCTAGAAGAGCAGGTCTGTGCTTTATACAGGAACCAGTAGTAGGACTGGATTTTAGTCTACCATTGAATTAGAAGCCTGTTGTCAATACGTTATACCAATTACTAGGTGTATGTGTACAGCTTTTATTGAGAGTGCCTGATGACTGGGTTTATTACACCCAGTCATGTTTGAGCCCTTAAATGTGACCTCTGTCTTGATTTAGCTTAGACATGTTTCAAGAAGTAACGACTGCAATTACAATGTGCTCTTAAGTTGTAAACTGTGGATGAGAAAATGCATACCTGTTTTTTAAATGCTCTTTTAGTGGTTTCCTTCTGCAAGACAGTTGCCTACTGGATCTATTCAAAATCAATATGTTTTACATGTGAACATTTTCTGTTTAAAAAGATGCTCATTCTCTAAACATAAATTACCTGAGATAAGTGCAGCTCACTGAGAGGAAAATGTGCTAAATTGCTCAAAAATAATGGCTGGAAAATTTACAACCACTATCTGGAAGGAAGATGGGCAATAATGGTCAGGTGCAAAAGTGTGCCTGTGGATGGTGCTGGCACTAGCAGACTGGCTGTGAACAAGTTTAGAATTGTTTGCTTTAGCAGACACACCTTTTTCTTCCCTGCAAAATGTTTTGAGGGACATAAAATGAAGCTGAGTTACTAGATTCTGGCATTTGATAGATGGAATTGGAAAAAAAGAAGAAGGTTTTAATAAGTTGTACTTTTTATGATGCTAATTAGGTGTGACATTGTGATGATGGCAAGTAGGCAGTGAACTCACAGAAGCAGGAGCTACATGTTTGCAGATAGTGACAGTTTCTAGTAAAAGGATATGTTCGCTTGGAGAAATTCTACAAAACAGTTGAAGCTAGAAAGTGAAAACAGGTTCATGGATATAGATATTGTTGTACAAGTAGTTCTGTGAAATGTCTCTTAATCAGGGTGGACATTTGTGCAAGTCTAGTGGGCTCTGGCATACACAGTGATTAGAATGGAAATAGGATTCTGAGGCCATTGCATAATGTAGTGCTTAATTATTGAAACATATTTTTGTTGAACTTCAGCTCTGGGAAAATTCAACAAGCACTCCTCAGTGCCCCACAAGAAGTAAATGGGTAATGCTGTGGTAATAGCTGCTCACAGACTATCTTTTTTCAGGAAGGTTTTACCATGGATATCTTGAGAGAATCATTTCCCATACCCTCCTGTCTATTAAAACGACAGACATGCAGTTTAGGACATGAAATGATCTGCACTGAAGGAGTTTTTAACAGGCTGAGTTAACCAGAGATGCTTCCCAAGCATCGGTTACGCTTCAGTGATCCATTACATGACAAATGGTTAATGTATGTATAAATTTGCAGGAATAACTAACATTTCAAACAAAGCTCTGTTTTTTTTTCTTCTTTCACAGAGCTCCGCTGCACCCCAGGGCAGTTTGCGTGTCGGAGTGGTACCATTCAGTGCATCCCTTCAAATTGGCAGTGTGATGGGTGGCCCACCTGCGAGGATGAGAGTGATGAAGTTGACTGTCCGGGTAAGTAAATTCAAGAGAGTGCTCAGCCCTGAGCCAGATCACTCTGCAGCAGTACTTTGAGTCTTTCAGGTTGGTTGGTTATTTTTATTTGAAACTGGTGATTGTTTGGTAGAACTGTACCCATTATTAACAAAGACTGAGTTGGCTTCTCTTCATTTTGAGCAGCTAATGCCACAAACAGTTTTTTGCTTGTCTGAATGATCCTTCCGTTCTGATGGTCACAGCAGGTATCCTGAAGATGAGGAGAGTTTGTGGTCTAAAAAGAGACTTTCCTGACAAGGAAAAAATGTTGCAATTAAACTGAAATGTCACATAAGCCTGTGGTTAAATTTGAAATTACCGATTTGGTTGTATATTGCTCAGACAGTGCTTGGTAACATTGCTGGACTCGAGTAGAGAGCTTATTTTATTGCTTCTTATTCTGATTATGCTTCTTGTGCCTAAGTGGAGAACTTTGTTCTGCCAGACGAACTGGTGTATTTGCACTTCATAAGCTCCTATGACCATATGCTTTGCTGTCACCAGCAGTGGATCTCTGCTAAAGCTGTACTTAAAAACAAGCAAAGAAATGTTGTGAATGTACAATCCCAATTTTGAACATTTTCAGTTGTTCTTGAAAAACAGGCCGGTGCAGCTCTTTCTGTGTATCTTAAATATGAGGTGACCTGTAATTTTTTTTCTGTTGAGAATAATGAGACAGGTATCTGTCTGCTTTCAGGTATCTGAAAGCATGAATTCAACTGTGGCACAATTCAAAACTTTTTATCTTTACAGCATGCCTGAATTACATTATAAAACTGTTTTAAGGAGTTCTTTGCCAGTGAATAACTTAATTTTCTTGGCAGAGAATCACATAAACTCTGTGGCATTGCCATAACAGCATTCAGTCTGTCGTCATTCTGTGTTCTCAGCTATTTTAGAGAGGTCCTACAAAATAGTAACATTAATGTTTTACAGCAGCAAACTCTTTTAAATATTCATATTATCTAAAGGAATTAGAGAAATAAATCTAACACTCAATTTTTGAAACTGTGCTAGAGTTAACCATCTCCCGTGTATGTGTTATGGACAAATAATTAAAAGACTGTCAGTGCTCTTCTAAGAAAAGTTTTTGTTAGTTTGTGTGTGTGAATGTGCAATAAAGGGGAAAAACAGTCAGCAGTTTCTTCTGACACTGAAAATTAAGCTGTGCCATTGATAGTCTGTTTAAGGATATTCTTTACAATGTGGATGTCCTAAAGAAAATTTATTTTATAGCTGTGCTGTTACTCTTCCTTTTTAGCTAACTTTGGCCAAATGTGAAGAAGCTATGGACCTAATAAAATTCTGGAGTATAATGGAATTCAGTGGCTAGAGGATGGCAGAGTCTTGTTAATGTTTGGATTTACTCTAAAAGCACTGAAGACTTTGCTTGTGGGAACATTTGAACTTCCATATTAGTAGAAAACCATTTTTACCTTCTCCTGTTCCTGATGTATTAGTCAGCAACTTAAGTTGTTACCTGGAGTATGCACCAGGATGATGTTGACTAAGGACTGGAGTTCCCAAGAATTCTGATACATGGATAGGAGGAGGATTTTATGGGACTAACATTTCTCAATGCACAGGTTCTGATGTTGTGTTTGAGGTGTAGGTCTCACTGCACTGTCTAGCCCGACATGTTGAGAAGAACTTGAAGGTTAAAGAAATGAAATGTGAGAGAGACTTGATTCACCACCACGTCTGTGTGCGGGAAGAGAAGAATAACATCTCTAAATACCAGAGGGGAAAATGCTGGACAGCAGAGAGAAAGAAAGAAAGTATTTCACTTGATGAAAGGAGTAATTAGATAAGTAATTGGTGAAAAGGCTGTGCTCAGTAAAACAGCCAGAAAGCAGGTGTGGTGTTTGTGAAAGAACTGAGATATTTGCACAGTAATGCGAGGAGTGCAGCCAGCAAACCAGAGGAACAAGAACTACTGGTGTAGGATGTAAAAACGATTATACCTGTAACAAAAAACTTGGTGGGATTGCGTCGTGACCTGCAATGGGTATTGAAGGGCAGGTGTTACTCAGAGCTGTCAAGAGTAAGGAGAGGTTGGAGTGCATGGGAATGCTGTGCTTTAGCATAAAGAGGAGTAGCATCCATGAAAATAAACCTGAGGGCAGAATCAGCTTGGAAGAGCGCAGGATGCTTGTGTTGAGGAGAGCAATACATACGTGACGAGTCACAGGAGAAACTGTCTTGGGACACTGATTGGGGAGCTAATGCTACTAATAATAGTAACATAGTCATACTCAGGAGTGGCAACTTTCTTCTTTGGCCACTGAATTAACAAGAAATGATGCAGCTTTAAATTTAGAAAATACCTTTGGATTAGATGAGCAGTTGTGTGATGATTCAGCTAAATGTAAATACTTTAATTAAAAAGTTCTTCCCTTCAATAAAGGCAGGCTGAACACTAGAAGAGCTAGTTAGTGAAGCCACCTGGACTTGTGAAACTTGGAGAATTACAATATCTTTAAATTAAAAGGCATGAAAACTCTCTGAAGCATGGAAAGAAAGCATGCAAGAAAGGGCCCTGAATCTAGTTGGGAAGCTTGTTAATCTTCAGCCTTTGAGCCACTAATGGCACACTCCAACATGAGCAACTTGGAAGAGATCAATGGCAGTGATTTAGGGTTTTGTGGTGGTGTTAAATGTGTGCTTCAGTGACTACTTAGTCATGTTGGTGTTTTGAACGGTTTATTACAAAGCCGTTGTACGTTGTTTGCCGCTGTTGGTTCACCTTTTTAGGCCTATTTTCACTTGTTTCAGTAACAAAGGTCCTATTAAAAGAAGAGGATCAATAATTAATAAATTAGTTTGGTAAAGATGTATTGGCTGAAGTACAAGAAACATTCCAAATGGTAAGACTTTTTAAAAAATTTCTTCTGCCATTTTTTCAGAACACAGTTAAATAAGACATTTAATTCATTAACAATCTGAGTAAGTGTGTGAGATGCCTATTTTTTGCTATATTTCTCTGAAGATTGGCATCATAGCTATTTTTATTCTTATTGTCATTTATCACAATGACCATTTTCCTTTAAAACATGGAATTCCTTTCAGCCCCAAGTTTGCCATCTGCAAAGTACTGTTCCCCCTTCTCTTTCCTTCCCACTAGACACTCATGTGTCAGTGGAATCTGCAGCAGTGATTACCCTCAATTCATCTCTCTAACAGACTGAAATCAGTGGCTGTTTGCTCGTGTGAGCAATACCAAAAATTGCTGGGAGGGTTTATTATGTAGCATGTGCCTGTGACTCGCTTCTATTTAAGCAGTGCAGCTTCAGAAATTTGTGGACTCTTCCATGTCTACAGTAATTGATCCTAAAAATAGTTTATCCCAGAGTGGTGTATTCTGTGAAATGGTAGAAACAGGCATTAATATCTTAAACAAGAATTTTTACCAAATAGGAATTTATTATTTCTGGTCACTTTCTCTCATGTTTCTACACAGGCAATCAAAGTAGAAATAACTTTTTCACCTCTATAAAAGTTCTGTATTTAAACCTGTAACAGGGAAGGGATCTGCAGTTTACCTTTTACTGCTTATTGGATTTCCAGCTTTGCTTCTACCGGAATATCAGATCAGCTTCTGCAGATATCCTGCCTTCTTTGCAGACCTTCTGGTCTAACTCATTTTCAGGAGGCCGAGCAGAGCAGGGTTTAGTATAGCTCTGGATGTGTTTACCTCCCAAACTGCAGGCTTGATGGTTTTTTCTGTTGCCTATGAATGAAAATGAATGTCTTAAATTCGAGTGCCCTTCATAAATCCTGTCCATATCAGTTTTACATCTTTCCCTTCTGATAAAGCAGCAGCTGCAGCAACCTGTTTTGAAGTGATCAAAAACAGCTTTGTGTTTTCTTTCACCAAGGATATTTTGTATGGTTGAAGTGACTCTTGACATTTGTGCACTTTTTGTACATCTCCTTTTTAAAAGCTAGATATTAATGATAAAAACCTCACAGGGTTTCCACACCTTTCTCGAGCCCTTGCTGAACTCTATTTTTTTTCATCCTACCTTGTGGTATTTAAATTAAAAGCTGTTTTCTGCCGGTGCATTACCTCGAATAGCACTCAGCACAGCAGGATGCTGTTCTTGCTTGGCATTGGTGTCCTAGCACAATACAGTTGATAACACACAGCGTGGAGCTGCTTGATCTGAGGAGAATCACTCCTCTCTAGGAGCTTCTGAACTATATTTCCAAATACTGGGGCACAAAACTGGACTTAAATCTTGAAGTTCTCTCACCTCTCAAAGTACCAGATGGAATTAGAAGCTTTCTAAGCTTTCAGTAGGTAATATACTGGACAGAAAATTTGAAGCTTTAGAGGACAAGGCAGCTTTTAGGTAAATTTTGAGAATCTGTGTGTTTAAACAGGAGCAACTCAAATCTTGGAACTAATAAGATATGGCAAGACCTGGTTGCTTCGCAAGGAGTTTAATTTTGACATCATTTGACATAGTACATCCATCTTTATGAAGAGTTTTGCTTGAGTAACTTGACATTGTGGCACAGAAGTTTTCCAAAAGATGGAAGGAGCCATCAGTATGGCAAACTTCCATTTTGAATTGATAGCTTCAAGTTTTAAACAACTGAAAATAGCCACAGAGTCACCACTGTTGGACAACTTTCTCTTGATATAAACCCCTATACTTAAGACTATAATTGTGCTGGAGTGAATTAAATAGCAACTGTAAATTGGAAGGAGCTGGATGAATACTAGCCGTCACCTGATCCATTGGGAAACAGGTTGGAGGGTACTTGTGTTCACCACACTAATATTCAAAGGGTGAATAAAATAGTGCCCCATGAGTTTTTCCTTGAGCCCATTTTTTCATTTTCCGCACCAGCTAGCCAGCAAATGACATTTCTGGAGTAATTATATAAAGCCAAGTTTTACTCCCTTGGCTAGTAAAAATACCACTGTTGCTGTTATTGCCTGTGCTTGTACTATTTAGAAGAATAAAGGTCTTGGAAAAGAACTAGTCTTCCAAAATTTCATCACTTTCAGGATACGAGGTGTACATGTAAGCACTGGAAATGATGGCCTCTTCTTTGTGGAACACTCAAACAGTGTTAGGTTCTGATCTTCTGAGTTAGGTTGTTATCTAAAAATGAGTCCATGGCGCTCTAATTTGTTTTTAAAGATAAAATTATTTGTAAAAAGGAAGTAGGAACAGCAAAGTACATGGAAAATTCTTCCAGAGAATATTGTAAAAGTAAAATAGAAAACCAGTCCAATTAGACCTTTGCCACCAGAATCTGCAGCAGCTTTTCATGGCAGTCAAGTGACTTAGAGGCTTGTTAGCATCTCTTTATTGCCCTGGAAAAAGTTGTCTTGGTTGCTTTTCTTGGGAGACAGATATTCAGGTCAAACAGAAGCAATTTAATATTTGAAGAGCACCAGTTTATTAAGCAGCTGACAGCATTGAGCTTGAAGAAGTGACTTGTGGTGGCTGCTTTGTGCCACTTCAGCCCTGGTTTCAGCAGCAAATCTGCTGACAGGGGCAATGCTGAGGCAGGAATGAGTTCCGCTTCCTGGGTGCGACTGATGGAACTCTCTTTGTGTGGGATCTATGTAGCTGTTTTTCAAAGCATCTGGCATAAATTCTGTTAATTTAGGATGCTAGCCTGTGTAACCCTTCCTTAACCTTGCATGTTAAAACCGGTGAACTTTTGTTTTATTCCTGGGGGGAGATAAATTGTTAAGTCCTCGTGGGCGTTGTTTAGCTGCGGCGGGTCAGCCATATGGTGCTGCATCTGCTCTCACTTCTGAAAGGGAACTGATTCTTCATGTGTTTGGTTCTGACTGGTTCTTTGGCTTTAGCTATTACCATTTAATGCCATGGGAAAATAGAGCTCCCCATGCTGAGCTCAGTAGAATTTGATAAAGCATTCTACATTAGTTAGTGTTTTTTTTTAAGTCTTGCTATAATTGAAGATTTGCTTTTTTAGTGTCTCAGTATCACTCTGAAAATCATAGTGTAAATGGTGTTACTGAACCATTAGGATTAAAAACAGATTCTAAAACTAAAAATAGATTAGCTTTTAAAGTAATAAAAATCAGTAATCTTCACTGTCAAATTATTTTACCATTTTGTTTCCTTTGAAATGTATACTGTCTGAATTTCTTGGCACTGACTTCTTGCCTCTGATAGATAGCATATTCTAATACTGAACACTAGAATTGGTGCTTTATTCCAGTAAGGCCATGAGAGTGTATTATGCACAGCCATCCCTTAATGGGTGATCTCTGTAGACATGTAATTCCTAGGATAACGTGATAATTAAATAGCCCTTGCTTATCCCATTAACCCAGGGCAAACTCGGTATGCTAGAGCCAGATGAATGCAAACTGATTCTGCTGTTCCTGGGCTCCAGCTAGGGATATTTTTTTTTTTTTTGCTCATCAGTGCCTACATTTGTTCCAAGGAGTGCACTGTTTGATGTTGGGTCTTGTGGAGGTCTTTCCCCCAGGTAATGCACTGAACAGCCTGCAGCTTGGGGTTTAAATTACCATGAAATTGCTGTGGACCTCTTGCTTTCCAAAGATAGTCCGAAAAGAGAAAGTTTTATTGACATGGTTCCATATATATTTCAAACAGATGTAGTTAAACCTGTTGAAGAAGGCCGTGTAGCTTCTCTTTATTTGGGATCATGACTTAGTTTGTTTGGTTTAGCGAGGCTAAATGGAGCTAATCAGCTTTAAAGGAAAATAAGCCGATTTTTTATATAGAAATGAATGTCTACATAGCACTGTGCTGGTTAAACCCTATTACCTTCAATAACATCTAGTAGTATTAAGAAGCATACAAGCAGATATTTATAATGCTTATATTCTCAGGTTTTTGATTTTTCTCTTTTTAAGGTTAATCTCTTGTTTCCATATTAATCTTTCTCAGTGCCCATCTCCATCTTTCTCTAAGGTTTTTCGCCACCACTGTGCCAGCCTTCCTGCTAGTTTTGCTGTCTGTGGCCTGTTCTGCAGTGCCTCCACCTGAACTGGGTGTTCCTTTTTTACTCCTGGTAGGCACATGGAGCCCTTCTAGTCCCTTTTCTTGAAAAGCATCTTACACTGTGTTCTTCCTAAGTTATTGAATCCAGTTGTCATGTGCACCTGTTAACCCTGACACTGAGATGAGGGGATGTTCTGGGGGTTTATTTCAGAAGTCATCAACTGACTTTTTCTTTAGAAGCTTGAGAGTGAATAAAAAAGACTCGTTCTTCTGGCTGAAGATGGGTCTCCTTTCCTGGTTTTAATTACATCCTGCATCTCAGAGCATGTGCTGGAAAATGTATTGGCGGAGTTGTCTTATGTCCTTGAACGCAAGCTGAGGACCAAAGCAGCTGGAGAGTGGGTAGCTCTGTAAGCAGGAACAGATACAATGTGCTGGGGATGATGCATTTGCTGCAGCAGTTGAAATGATGAGCAGCAAGTCCTGTGTACAACTGCAGGCTGGTGAGAATCTGCCAAAATATTTAATTTACCCTGCACGACTCATGTAACAGCTTGTTGGTTCTTTCCAATTCAAGGTATTTCAGTTACCTGCCGAGTAAAACGGCCAAGCTGTTGTTGCAGGGACCTGCCATCTTTGCTTACCTGAGTCATGTATCACATATGGCTTGAATTAAAACCCAGAGCAAGTTTAATAAAATGAAATCTGCCTTTGTTGCATCTTTAACTGTTCCTCCTGGTCCCCAGGCTTGACAGGGGACCAGCGCACTTACCATGGGAAGGAGAATGTGGACTCGTGGCACAGCCGAGGGAGAGGAGGAGAGACCACCCGCTTCCATACCGTCAACGTGGCACAGCCCGTCCGCTTCAGCAGTAAGTTGCAGACTGGGAAATCTGGACCATCTTCCTGCTAATTAATTTAGAAATTTAGGCTATTTTTAAATGAAAAAGCTCTTGCAGAACTTTTTGACCAAACTTTGACATGCAATGCTATTTCAGGTGTTTGTGCATTTCTTTTATATGTGTCCTGTATGATGTATGTAGCAAATCAGTACATACAAAGAATGCTGTGTCCCTATTGATCCTCTTTTTGTGAAACCGGAGTTGCAATTTTCTGTTACAACTCATTGCAGTTACAGAAAACGGAATAAAGAGGCTTGAGAACAGAACTGTGAATTGTAATGAGCAGAAAACAGTTCCTGAATTGTAAGTTTCTTAGGTAATGCAAAATGAATAGTTCATATCCAGGTGCTAAAATCATATTTCACATCTATTTTAAATGCCATCCTCCTGTCCTGTGATTCTCTCTGTTAGTCACCTGTCACCTCCAGGAATGTCGATCAAAAGCTCATGGGGCTGTTTCGTCCAGAAATGCCTCAAGGCTTTCGTTTCAGGTTCCCTCAGTTGAATTAATTGAGTGAAAGCAGAGACAGCAGTTCACACCATCACCTTCTTACTTCCTAATGGTCTGCTTTACAGTGATGTTCTTGCCAAAGCAGCCAAGAATTTCCCTGGAACTCCTGTCATCTTTAATGATTGACTTGGGAACAGGATTATATAAATACTATTGAGGCTGTAAGAGTAGGCTGAAAACTTCACAGCAAGTTGGATATATTACTAATCATCTAATAGAAAGACACAGTCATTAAATTGGCCACCTCCAGGGTTTTTGTGCTCCTTGTTTTTGCTTGGATTGATCAAATTTATTTATTTTATAAAGATGTGTGGGGAAATGTCTTCCACAGTAGATTGTCAGTGTTAATTAAAAATCTAAAAGGCTGTGACAGTGTGATGGAACTTTACTAGGAGTTTCATCTTTTTAAAATCAAGTAAAAAATAGCAATATTTATCAGAAACTGTAGTAAGTCTTCAGGGATCTGTAATGTGTTCACCTCTTTCTGCAGAGGTGAAGTGTACGCACTGTTGTGGGTGTGCGTCCCAGTGATTGTTGATTAGGCTGCATTATCTCAAAGATCCTAATTTGGGGGGAATGGTTTCCCTTCTGTTCTTCATGTTTCCTAGGAAAGTGCCCAACAGGATGGCACCACTATGAGGGCACAGCCAGCTGTTACAGGGTGTATTTAAATGGGGAGAACTACTGGGACGCCGTGCAGACATGTCAGCGGGTGAACGGATCCCTCGCCACCTTCACTGCAGACCAGGAGCTGAGGTTCATCCTGGCACAGGAGTGGGACTTGGAAGAGAAAACATTTGTAAGGAAGGACCAGCGTAGGTGAGTAGGAAAAAAAGGACAAAGATCTCATGTTACAGAGAATGGTTTCTGTGTAGTATAAATGCTGGTGGTTCAGTTTGTGTAGAAAATCTAATGGTAAAATGGATATCAGGTGAATAACCCAGTATGAACGGCTGGTTGGCTGTTTGGCAATGCCCCATCTGCAGGCTATGTTTTAATTAATATTAACAGATAATTTGGTTCAGCAGAGTCTTCTTATCAGCAGAGTGTTCTTATCTTCAGGTTGTCTTTGCAATGTACGTGTATTCTTGAACTGCATCAGGGAAGGTGGATTTAATAATGGCTGCTACTGCACTACCTTGTATAGAAATGATTATTTAAAATTTTCAACAAGATTTTGATTACCATTAAGTACACGTAGCTCTAACAAAGAGCAACTTTGAGATAGGAATGAAGTAAAAAGGCATTTTGAGTTGGAGCTGCCATGTTTCTGTGGCTTTAGATATTTCATCCTGTTATTCACAACAAACAATTCCTCTTTTTCTGCATATGGGATTTTTGTCACCCATGGGCTGCTGTGGCAGATCACCAAGAGTGCCTGAGTAATGCTGTATTTCTGTTTCTGGAGAGTTAAATGGTTTGATCCAGAACAGTCTGACCTAAGTTGTTTATGTTCAGAAGTACTTGACTTCTGGATGCTGCTGTGTGATTTTTGGGTTTGAGAACTGAAGTGCTGCCATGACAACAGAATAAGGTGCTTCTTATGAGTAGAAATAAAAGACACAGTCAGTTATTATTCGTAAAACTGGAAAACTGCTAAGTATTTTATCAAGTATTTTCCTCTGTTCTTCAACTCTAGTCTCTCTACACTGCCAATATATGGGCTGGAAACATAAGGAAAAAAAGTCATCAGAATATTTGGAAAATTAGCTTTTACATATGGAGACATTAGAAGGTTCTGTGTAATTTAATTTGTTACTGTGGTTTTGGCCTGTATCTTTAGAATGTAACTTAGTTTGTTTTGCAGGTTCTGGGTGGGATATCAGTTTGTGATCACCAATCGAAATCACTCCCTGGAAGGTCACTGGGAAGTAGCTTATAAAGGTGAGTCTCTCAAATTACTGCTCAGTTCAGTGCCCATGGAAACTGTGTGAGAGCATGAATATGATTTGTGAGAGCAACATGACTTCTTTTCACTGATAGTGTTGAAGTGATATAGGTGAACTGCTTTGCTTTACAGGGTAGAGGTGGGAAGAGTTTAATACTGAACACACATTTTAAAGTTTAAGCAGTTTTATGGGTTTTTACGCTGGCATGGAAAGAACATGTGCCAGTTTATTTGGGCTTTCCCCTTGATTAAGATGAGAGAAGGGAAACTGCTCTGTAATTTCTCATTCTTTGTGGTGAACATGCAGATGAACTACTGATTCTTGGTTCTAGTATTTGCAAACTAGTATAGCATGTTTGTAGGTTTTAGCTTTCTAAAAATTGGTAGAATTTTATGTACTAAAACAACACGCTTGAATTTTGCAGAGTTTACACAGATATTTTTCTTTTAAAAGTATTTCAGGTAGTTTACTTAAACCATGTCAGAATTTGTGTAATCCCAGAAATATATCTCATTTTATATGAAAAACTGAGCATTGATTTGCTGGGCGTCACTGGATAAACCTTTCAATTGCAAAACAAACAGCTCCCTCTGCTGAAAATGCAAAGTTATGTTTCTACACCTTTTATTTTAGGTAGTTCAGCTGAGCAATTAGTTAGTCCTAATATGAACTCTTAGGTGTACAGTTGCCTGTTTAATTCCTGTACTGGTTTAGGTAATGGAAAATTTAAAACCAAGGTGGTGTTTTTTAAGCATCAGCATTGTGAATTCCAGTGTAGCATTTAAAAACTAATCTGATTAGGTTTTTTTCTCATGCATAGTTTTCAGTATCCATGGATAATCTGTAAGGAAGATTTTCCTTTAGGTACACACACATAATTATGATCAGAATTTTCAAACAGTTGGGTCTTGAAAAATGCTTCCTTTGACTCATGAATACAAAGATTCCCCTTAAAAGGACCTTTATTTGCTCTTTGGAAAGCTGACTGCACTGCCATCTGCTGACAGAGTGGTCACAACAGGGAGGCATGAATTACAGAAAAATCATCATAACTTTATCATAAGTTTTATTTAATTTGATGCATTATATGAATGTAAACCTTCTCAATACCACATAATCTTCTGTTTTCAAGCTTTATTATTTAATAAAGAGATGCCTCTATGAAATAAAGTACATAGTAGCATTCAGTAGTTTGTGAAAAAACTTCTCTTAGGCTTCTATTGAGGCAGACTCTGAATTCCTAGGACTTGTTTGAAAAGGGTTCTATAGCTTGAAAATTTCAATTTATTGTCGTGATATGTGGAACACAAGCCCTCCAGAAGATGCCCACACCTTTTGCACTGTTTGGAGCCCATCAGGATGCTGCTTCATGAGTTGAAAGGACCAAACTGTGGATGCCCTAGTGCATCCCCCAAACATGGAATGGCTCTGAGGGGGAGTGCAGTCTTTGGAAGCACTGGTGGGTGTGTGCAGTGCCACACACAAGATTGCTGAGTGGGTACTTGCTCCACTGGTAGCGACTGTGACCAAGCTCAGTGTGGTTTGAGGAGGTGTTTAACTATTGTCAGGCAAACCCCATGGGGCTCTGTGAAGCAGCACTCGTGGAGATGTTGGTGTATCACTTCTCCTGGTTCAGAGTGACAGAATTACCCAGTGCTTTGAAAGCAGCAGCCCCTTTTCTGTGAGACATCCCTTCCCTCCCAGCTGTTTGCCCTCCCCCAGTGCAGTGTGGCTGACGGGAGCTGAAGCTGGAGGATTCTGTATGGGACTCAGTGTGCATGAAATGAGTGATTTTACCCTGCCTCTCTAAAGCTACGTGCCCACAGGCTGCTAATGCCAATGTATCTCATTCCAGGCTCTTCAGAAGTGTTTTTACCCCCTGACCCTATCTTTGGTACGGGTATGTCTGAAAAGGAAAATGTTCTTTGTGCCCAGCTCCAGTGTTTCCATTTTCCTACCCTCCGGCACCACGGTTTACACAGCTGGTATGCTGAAAACTGCTATGAGAAATCTTCATTCCTCTGCAAAAGGAGTAAGTTGGGTTCAGTTCAGTGTTAACTGTGTTGTGTGTTTGAATATGCATATAATAAGTGGCAGGAAATTGTTTCACTGCCCTTTCTAATTTTTGCCCAGTGAATTAGAAAAAAATAAAGGATGGAGTTATATTTCTGCTTGATATTTTAATAAGAGCGTCATAATGTGTGGCTGTAATACAGTACAGAGTTTTACTAAAAAATCATTAGGCAGCAGTATCAGCCCCAAAATAAACTTGGGCGAAAAAGTTGGTTTTTGTTTTTGATAATACCTTGTTAGTAAACATTTCTCTTAAGTTACTGATTTCACATTAAAATGAGAAAACACTTATTTCTGGTTTATTTAGAATGTAGCAAATTCTCAATTCTTTCCAACCAATTATTAGACCTAGAAGGGAAAGACAAGTGTAGCTTACTGAATTAAAAGTTGAAAAAAAAAAAAGGCTTTTGTTCTGTATCTTGCATTCCTATGCTCCAAAAGCCTTCATACCAACAGAGGCATTTGCAGTATTATCAGGTAATTTAAACAATATCAACAATCTAGACAATCTAGATGGTGCTTCCTTGCAAGGAGAAAAGCTGTTTAACTTGAGAGTCATAAAGGGTGCAACTGACTGCCAGGGAGGTTGTGCAGCCTCTGTCCTTAGAGGTTTTTATGACCAGATTAGATAAAACCCTGAGCAGCCCATTGGGATGTCATGGCTGACCCTGCTTTGATCAGAGATTGAGCTGGAGACCTGCTCAGCTCTCTTCCAGTCTCACCTTCCCTGTGGACCCTGCCAGCTGACCTGTGCACAGGGTGGAGGGGACAGGCCATTCTCCCTGAGCAGTCATTCCAGCTGCCAGGTCCCAGCACTGTTTTCTCTCTCTGGTTTTGGCACCTGCCTCTAGCTCAGTGGGCAAAAGGCAGCTAAGCTTCTGCTGGGCAGGGATCAGGATGCTTCTGGGACAGTGGAAGTACTATTGCCTGGCTTTCTTTTTAAGTCCTGGACTGTTAAAAGGCCTTCAAACAAAGGCCTTTGTAGAAAAGGTCCAGCTTTTCCTAATACCAAGAAAGAGGAAGAGAGCTGCAGCAGGCTTTGGCAGTGAAGGTTAAGATTCTCAGACCACTTGCTTTCCTCTGTCTTGGAGAGGATGCTTGAAAGTGTGTCAGTTCCATGAAATACCTAGAACTCACCTTGTCAGTGAGCTGAAAATTGTCTCTGTGTCCCTGGAGACCATCCATTATCTTTCCCACTCCCTGGAGATCCCTTTGCAAAGTTCTTTAATGAAGGCCTGGATTTTAACCGTCAGTCTGCTTATGTTGTCAAATCACTTAATGCAACAAATGAAGCTGGATCCCATGGATATTGATGTGCCTTTCTGTTCTAGGCCAGACTTGTGTTGATATCAAAGACAACATTGTGGATGAAGGCTACTATTTCACTCCCAAAGGGAACGATCCCTGTTTGAGCTGCACATGTCACAACGGTGAGCCCGAGATGTGTGTGGCTGCTCTGTGTGAGCGGCCCCAGGGCTGTCAGCAGTACCGCAAAGACCCCAAGGAGTGCTGCAAATTTACCTGTTTAGACCCAGGTAAGACTCTAGTGCTACAGTTCTGTCAGGAAAAACAAGTTGAGTGCTCAGCTTGGGTGTCTTTGGGTACAGCTTTGTTTGAAACAACACGTCCTTGCAGTGCCTCTACATTGCTGGGTACAATCACCCCATGGAGAAAGGTCTCAAATCATGGGAAGGGAAACACTTCAGGCTGTGGCTGGTAAAAGTGAGTTATCCATGATGCTACTTAGAAATGAGAAGCAGTAGTTTATTTTCAGTTTAGAGAGGGACAGTACTGTGGGTTTTTAGTAGAGCATCTGGTACATTTCCTTTGTCATGTTTAGTTGTCATGAAAACAAAACACTTTTCTCTTGAGCACTAATTAAACATCTTTTTCTGGTCATGAGCATATTTATGTGTGTGAAAGTTTTCATGCTGGGATCAGAGTTTTTCAATTATATAGAATTTCAGTAATAATTAAGACCTACAACCTTGGTTATTTGATTTAGCATGTCAATGGTTTTTGTTTTGGGTCGATAAAGTCAATAAAGTTGACTTGGAAACTGTTTGTCAGTCACTGTTTTGGGGTGCAGATTTTGGGGGAGGTTATTTTTCTGTACAGAAAAGAAATGTAGCTTACTTGGAGTTTGCTGTGAGGGTGGTCGGATACCAGAGCAGATTGTTTGAGGAAGCACCTTCTGTGCAGATATTCAATGCCTGACTGGACTCTGTCCTGCACAAGCTGCTCTGGCTGATGCTGCTTGAACAGGGCTTGGACTCAGTGATCTCACGATGTTCCCTTTAACCTCACCCATGCTGTGATACTGAGAATTTTGGTATTTTGAAAGAACCTGATCTTATCTGAGTGCATTAAGAAGCTATTGTTCTGAGCTCCTGTGGAAAACATAGAAGGTCAACTCTTCCCATCAGAGGCTTCTATTTCAATCTATTGCAAATAAAGGGGTGCTTTTTGTCTTCCAAATTTACAGTCTTATTGGTCCTGACTGGATAAATTAATCATTAAAGGCCACTGGCTCTCCTCGTGTGACATTTGTTCTGAGGGTTAAGCTTAACAGATGTTTGCAGCTAGTGTGGCAGGTCTGTCAGTGGAAGAGTGGGGAAAAAGCAAGAGCCTCCTACTTTTATCAGCTGAGTTAAGACTTAGGCTTCACTTTTTTTATCTTCAGGAACAGTGTCAGTGAAGCATCATCCAGCAGACAGGATAAGATGACCTGGGATAACCTCATGTCGTGTTCTTTAATCCTTGCTTATTGCTGTGGATCTTAACTATTCTATGAATACTGATTGCAAGAGTGCATTTTACCACATCCTTTCTCATCCTTAAGCTCTTCTCATTTAGCATCAATACAGAAGACTGTTTCATTATACTCTTGCTTGAAGTGTTTTGGTGGATTTTTTAGTAACTTAGATTCTTAGGGAGGAATTATCAAGCAGTCATCCAACTTCTTTCATCATGAAGTTACTTCAGCTAGTGATAAACACTGAAAATTTTAAATTAAACATTTCAGTTTTCCTTCTGGGTGGTTATAGATGATTATTCCAGAGGACAAAAATTAATGAATTACTTTCTTTAATCAGCATGTATTTATCTTTGTCCAATTCTTTCATGTATCTTTCCTAAGTTCTGTTGCAAAGGAAAGAAAACAGTTTACTAATCAACAGTAAGTAAATTAATCACCCAAGGAGAGACCTGAGGGAGATAAATCCTGCTGTTGGTTTGGCAGGTAATCAGCTCTTGCCGTGTGAGTGGGTGAGCAATGATTACAAGTGGTAACAAATATTACTCAAGGACTTGCTAGTAGGGGGTTTTTTCAGTGGTAGGAGTAAGCTGAGCAGTCACAGTGATACTCACTTAAAAGATGCTTCTCCTCATTTAGCCAAAGATAAATAGCAGAGGAATATTTTGAAACGAGGTAGTGTGTCTGTTGCTGCTCCGTGCTGTGGTAGAAAATAATTTTTCTGTTGTGGCTCTTGTTAGATAAACCTGCAGCTGTGAAAAGGTAGTAGAGGAAATAGAATAGTTGGAAAGAACTGATAAGCTAAAGCTTTTCTAGTGACTGAACTGATGCAGTTACAGGCCACTACTATACTGAGGGTAAAAACAGGTTTTCTGAAATAATTTGTTTTGTATTTATGTGGGTGTCTTTGGTGGTCTCAATCCCATCCTAGAGTCCATTCCCACATCCGGCCACTCATTCTTGCACCTGCACTTCTTGCACTGTACTGTGATGTGGTTCTTTCTCACAGAAAAGTGCTGCCCTGTCTCCACCCGGCCCCCTTTCCCAGACAAATGTTGTTCTTTCTCATGGCATGTTAATACCAATAGTCCTTGGATATTAACAGCAATTCTGGTCTGTTATTGCTCACAGTCCTTGGCTGGCTCCACAGCCACCTGGTTATCAGTGTTTGAGACATACACATGAGCCCCTTATCCTGAGAATTGAGAGATCAGAAGGGTCTCACTTTGGACTCCTGTTTATAGGGTCACAAGAGAATGATCTCTAGTTGTAGTAATTTTAAATTCTGGCTAGTTTGAGTCAGTAACTTTCTTTGAAAGTGCAATACCGAAAGTACCACCCCAAGTGGATTGTTATTTAGGCAAGAAAAATAAGTTTCCAAGGCTGTTCATTAAAAAAACAGGTGTTCATTAGACACCTGTTAGTTTGTGGGAACAGGCAGTGTTTCTGATAAGCTCAAGAGGTCTTAGTTCAAGTGCAGCTCATCAAGGCTGAGGCCTAATGAGCATTTCTCAGATCACAGTGCAGCCTGCAGAGGGGGGCACACCACCAGAATCCATCCCATGACTAAAGTCAGCTTCTCAGGAGAGTCTCCTTCTCTCTGGGCCTCTGCACCTTTGTGTATGTTTTACTGAAGACGCTTGAGTGTTACTGACAGCCTTGAGTATTCTGCAGGGATCATG
The DNA here is from genome assembly GCA_013400315.1 of Bombycilla garrulus. Lineage (NCBI taxonomy): Eukaryota > Metazoa > Chordata > Aves > Passeriformes > Bombycillidae > Bombycilla > Bombycilla garrulus. The sequence goes on from VXBU01011679.1 coordinate 591,170, forward strand.
GAGTCGGCATCACCATAAGATGGAGGCGGAGCAGGGGCAGGTCTGTGTGTTCAGGAGGCTGTGCTGGCTGGGAGGTGTGTGACTGCATCACTTGAAGCTCTGTCAGTGATAGTTGAAGGGTTTGACAGCACCCAGGCTTTTGTGCTGCACAGCCGGATCTGAGAGGGTGTAATGTTCCAGCTTCATGCATAGTGCACTATTAAATGAATTTCTTCTTGCCAAGAAGGCGTTGCATAATAAATGCCAGCCTGTTAGCCATATAATAATACGATATTATGGAATGATATAAATTCGGTGGATTTTTCTTTTACTAGCATATGTAGCAAACTAATATTTAAATTTTTGGGAGGTTTTTAGCCTTCTTTTATAAGGAATCTGATAAAAATTCAGTTTCTGTTAGTGAAAGGAAAAGTATGGAGGGAGCTCTTGCAACTGGAGTGGGTGTGGGAAAGGAGAGGTGGCCAGGATCTGGCTGGTTCCTCTGGGAAGTGGCCCTGCAGTGACTGGGAAGAGGGACCATCCCTGCTAGTGCTGGTGTCCTGCAGAAGCAGGTGACCAGATTGTCAGGCCACCTCATCTGTTTCTTACCCACCCCTAACCTGGGTGTGTTTCTCATTCTGAACTCTTTAAGGGGAAGTTGGTGCAAAGAACACAGTACATCATCTTTGGGTCATTTTTCTTTGTGTACAGGGAGGTACCTGTGTGTGCGTGTGCTGCTTAGACATAACCAAGTGTGATCAGTTGAATTGTGGAAAATAATGCCTCTTGTGCCTGGTGATGAGAGTACAGTGCTAATTTGTTCCCAGCGTTTCTAACCAGATCCACACTGGGTCTGGTTAGCAATGGTATAGAGCTCTCCAAGTTCTGAGCTCCTGGGTCTGTTTCTTGTTCTGCCACTTGCTTTTGGTATGACTCTAGGAAAAGGTTTAATTCCCATTCACCTTGATCTCTTCAGCTCCTGAGTGATGATTACCAAGTTGCTATCACTTAGCGGTGCTAACCAATGTACTGGTGTCACGTAGATTTTAGATGGTCGCATCTGGGTGACAGTGACAATGTTCAGAGATTTTTTAGTGGAAATGGAAGAGTTAGGATGTTCAGAAGTTATGTAGTGTATAGATATGCCAGTTCTCAAGCCTTTTCCTCTTTAGTATAATATCACCAGACATGCAAGGGAAACAAGTGGATGTGCAAAATGCCATTAACCTTTCTTTTTCTAATTTTTGGAGATCTGAGGCTTTCAACGTTTTGCCCCTTTTCCTGAGGAAGATATTCTTAGAAACTTTCAGATCTTCTTGCAGTAAAAAGATAAATCACCTGATGATTCATGACTTTCTTATACATTTGAAATATATAGAAGTGTTAAACCAGGCTAATGAATCTCCACTCTACGTTTATCTCTCCGTTACTGACAGAAGAACATCAAGAAAAATGAGTCTTGAACAAAAATAACAGGGCTGTTTTTATGTGTTTTATGCACCAGATGGCAACAGCCTGTTTGACTCGATGGCCAGTGGAATGCGCCTGATCGTGAGCTGCATCTCCTCCTTCCTCATCCTCTCTCTGCTGCTCTTCATGGTGCACCGGCTGCGCCAGAGGCGGAGAGAGCGCATAGAGTCTCTGATCGGAGCAAATTGTGAGTGTCAGCTCTGCCCTTGTGCTTGTTACTGACACACTGGGGCAGGTAAAGGGCAGAAATGTCAGCGTCTTGCTTGGCTGTGCCTGTGTCTTGGTGGGTTCTTCAAACTTGAACTTTTGTAGTGGATAATGGGAAAATATTTTTTGTCTGTGCGCGGTCCAAATCTGAAATATCTTCTGTGTAAACAATAGTCCCTAGTTTGAAGAGGTTAGAGTCAAATTTAGATGTGATGCAGGACAAACAGACTGGGAGCAGGTGGGCCTGGGTATTGTGTAATTGCAGCACGTTGACTTGGATGGGTTATGCAGACTTTTCTAGGTCTTCAGGAGACACGAGTTCCTGGGGTGTGAAAAGTGGAAAAAAGTGTTGAGCTCTGACTTAAACTGAAGAAGCCAGCACGAGATAAAGTCACTTAGTCCTTTTTCCTTCTCTTGAAATAGTGCACCATTTCAACTTGGGCCGCAGGATGCCTGGTTTTGATTACGGTCCCGATGGTTTTGGAACTGGCCTTACTCCACTGCATCTTTCAGACGATGGGGAAGGTGGAGCATTTCACTTTCACGATCCTCCTCCACCCTATACTGCTTACAAGTACCCAGATATTCAACATCCTGATGACCCTCCTCCTCCTTATGAGGCTTCTGTCAATCCAGACAGCATCCTTTGTTCCACTCCAGGTATGCAGGCAATAATTTTGCTTTTTTCCCACTTTTTTATTTTGGCTAGAGAATGTTTTTTTTTTTTTTTTTAAGCCATAATAATATGTTTTAGCAATCGTGATGGGAAAATACATTTTGAAAAAAAATCTCCAATTTCTGTGATGGAAAAGTCTTTTGTTAAAATGTGTCATGATGCTTGGTTTTTCTCAAAGGTTCTTTGAATCACCTAAATTAGCAATGGAATCCAATCTGTAAGCATTTGACCCCTCTTTTTGAGCTTTACCTTGGAAAGAATAGCTGGTTACCTTTTTATCCACCTTGCTGATACCATTTTTGGCCTTTTGAAGATAGGTCAGTAGAATTTGGTATTAAGAAGTATAACAAATGTCAAGTACAAGAGATTTTGGATAAAATGTATCCAGCCTCTTCTCTCCTCTCTACTTCCCCACCCACACCCCCCAAAAATTGACCAAAAATACCACTTTCTAATGATTCACCCAGTGCTCTTCAGTTCTGCAGCTGTGATATTCACATACCCTAGAAATCATTCCAATTTGGGATTTTGTAGCAGCATATTTCACAAGATAAGTGAGCCTGATTAGTGCAAGCACCTTATTTATATGTCAAAGTTTTATTTTTGTTACACAATTTTCCTCTTTTGTAGTCTCGTCTTGTTGTGCATTAGCGCAAAATTGGGAAAAACTCAGAGCTTCCAGAAATACGGATCATAAACCTGTTTGAAAACACAAAGTGATAAACTTCACGTTCTGATTCTGCTTGGTTTTTGTCCTTTGCAGATGGAGTTCTTTCTCAGGCTGTGCAAAGCAGTCCTCCATCCCTAGGAAACTGTGATGTATCCCCTCAGCTTACAGAGGGATCGCTTCCTCCCTCGGTTGGTCCTTCTCCAGTGGAGCTGGAAGACTCTGCTGACAGCAGCACCTTTCTTGTCCCTCCTGACACACCCATAAATGAGAACACCCCAGCAGAGACTTTGACAGGCAACCGCCACAGCCACTGTTCCCTCAACACCATTGTATAAAGGAGTGAGACGCCAGCACCGCTCAGAGTTTTAGCAACTGTTTGCACAGACAAACACTAATCTGTGGCTTGAACTTCAGAAGGAATCTCCACTTTGTTTTTCAAACACTGCTTTTATGTTCTAGATTAGGATCGTGCCTCTCGTTTTTTGGCTGTCGTTATTCATTCACTAATCAATTTGTGCTGTAAATACGGATTGTACAACTGCTCTTTTTTTCCATTGGCTATGGAAGGGAGAGCAGAGAATTCCTTTGACTTCTGAGGAGGTGAGAAGTATGGGTAGTTTGGGTTGTTTTTTGTTTTTTTTTTCTTAACCTGAGAGGAATCAAAATCAACGTCAGAAGAAAGCTGCTTGGATTTGGCTGGATACCACTGGACCCAAGAAAAAAACAATGGAAAAGAAGGGTGGAAGCAATCACTGTTCAAGGAGAGAAGATGGAGCTGCAGGGGAGGGGGCTGGGGGCCTGTTTTATGGAGTGGTTCACATGCCATCAAGAGTTACACTGTGTAAAACACTTGGGGTTTTGATCTGTCTCGGTCAGAACACCAGAGGAACTGGAGGAGAAATGGTCTACACAATACGTGACAAGTGGGTACTGAGAAAACTGGGATTTGCAATTACAGTTATTTGTTGTTGGTAGCTGCAAAACCTCATATTGTTGGATAAACTTCTGGCCCATGAAGAAAACTGGGTCTGTGTGATGTCCCTTTGGTAGAAGCCTCATGTGTTAGGAAGTACTTTAGGGAAGAGATGAGGAGCAGTTAACTTTGATGCAGCCTGAGTTCACTGTATGAAGCCTCTGTTTGTTTTAATCCCATAGACTGAGGTATTTTTTTTCTAGCTTAACTTCTTTCCAGTGAATGGTTGCACATAACTGGCCTGGATAAAAGACCACTGTTCTTGCTTTTCTTATTGCATGCTATATTTAGCATGTGTGTTCCTTCCCCTTCATTTCACTTCTTTACAGTTCTACAAATGCCACTTAAAAATGGTGATCAACATGTACTATAGGTGATGTTTAATTCTAATTGGACAGCTGTTTCTTATCTCAGTCCCATAAATAGCCAACCCTGTTCTAGAGATTTCCCCTGTGCCCCCCAAACCATTTATCCAGGTCCCACAAGGGGTTATAATGAGGTTAGTGTACTTAAGTCAATAAAGCAGTTTGCTTCAGTCTGATATGTCATCTTAAATTTCCCCCTCGTATTGAACTCTTTAAGTTAAGTTAATTTACAGATGGCAAAGATTCGTTCAATCCCTCACGAAACCCAAAGTCAAGCACTGTTGGTTTTGTTAATGAGTACAAAATAATCTTTACAGGCAATTTTAAATTTGAGTTTAGATTTCAGTGTACAAATAATTTACCCTTTTCTCCCATCCTTCCATTGCCTCTGCTTCTCCTTGACTTACTGTAACAGTCAGCAGATGAGATGAATTTTAAGGAATTTGTAAAGAATGCCTCTTGTGAGTGGTCTCCTGTTACCTTATGAAGGGTACAAGCCTAGAGGGACAGGAAGAAAACACTGCATGGGGGTGTGTATGTGATCTATTTTTCTAGTAATGATGAGAAATCATACTTGTATGACAAATCCTAACCCACTGTTGTGGTTTCCCAGTGCAGCTGACTCTTTCCCCATGGAATATGCTGCTACTTTCTATTCCCTCTCTTACCTATAGGCTCATACTGTACTTGGGGATTGGTCTTGACAATTCAACTCGTTTTGCACAGAAAACTGTGAGTTTGGTTATTGAGGTTGTACCTGGTGTCTGGACAAGCAGACACTTGCACACAGCCCTGGCTCCATCGGAGAGCGTGAATCACAGTTGTGGGAGCTGCTGGCACACGAGTGGGAGGAAGCACTGGTGGGAAGCCTCTCTGCCTGGAGCCGTTCCACACCCATCCTGCTCCCTGCTGTGCCTGGCTCCAGCAGCACTGGTACGAAACGAGAGGAGCAGTTCTCCACCCGGTGGGATCCCTGTCCAAGTCCTGCTCCAAGTTCCAAGTCCTGGTCTAATGAAGTGGATGGATAGCAGTAGTCAGAACCATGCATACAAATTATTGAGCATTTCTGAAGTATGAAAATAAAGCGGGTTTTGTGCGTTTTTGAGCACATTCATACGTTTTATACATTGTATGTACTGATTTTTCTTTAGTTTTATAGGTACGAATGCGTGTGTGTGCGTGTGTTCCTGGGTGATGATATATATATACACACACATATATATATCTATACATACTGTAACCTTTGTGCTGCGTCCAGCTAGGTGAAGCTAAGCACTGAGATAGAAATTAGGCTCTAGGGTTAATACTTCTCTCGAGCTGGCTGCACTCTTGTAGGACAGGCTGTGATAGTGTACACTTAAATAGGATGCAAAGTCTATGCTACTACAATCTGTTCCTGAAAAATACTTTGTTAGCAGTGCAAAATAGAAAATTTCCAATTTCTTTTGAAGCCAGATGGAATATTTGTTCTTTGTAGTATCCTAGCGCAATAACAAAAGGCCTTTTGGCTTGGTTCAGTCTCTGAAGCTGTATTTTGTGGCTGAGGTGAACAGATAACTTACCTCACACTTCTAACACTGCGGGAATCTGTTCAATATTTTTGTATTTTCCTTTTGGTTCTGTGGTGAATTTTATTTGCAAATAAGCTCTGTTACAACTGGCAACTTCATTGTGGCTCCTGGTTGTAGCTATTCCAAATGGAGGCTTCTTTGTAGAAGCCTCAGTGTGATATTTTCCCCATTGCTTCTTAGTCTTTCCCACTTGTATATTGGCAGGAGGCTGCTATTTTCTGTTTTCCCCTATCCTTCATCTTAGCTGTAAGCAAGGGAAATTCTACCTTGGATGGAGCAGCTTACTAAGTGCAGCTCATTCACCCCTCAGTGAGCCTCTAAATTGGCAATAAAATTGTCTCCTTTCCCTTTTAATGTACCTTTTTCACACTGAGTGCTTTCTCTTGGAGTAAGAGCCTTTGTAGCAGAAAATGTCACAACTACTCAGGCTGCTGGATCAACTGGGGAAGAGTTTTCTCGACAACAGTTGACCCCTCAGCAGATCTTCCTTGCCCTTGGCAAGGTGGGCAGTTTGTCCTGAGTGCTGATGACAGAGGGTTGGTGCTTACCCAAAGAAAACCTCTCTGGTTTGATTGCCATTAGATTGATGAGATCTTTGGAGTTACTTTTTGCATTGGTTTTCCCCCCACTGCCGTTCACATCTCTGGATGTTTTCCTAAACTACTGGTGCATCCTAAATGTCCCAGCAGCCCCAGCAGGGAGGTGTGGGAGCAGCACCGTCATTCAGGTGTGCAAGGAGCTTGTCTGTGTAATGTTCGGTCCTGTTTAGTTTGAGCCTCTGACTGTTCCTTTAGCCATGCACAGCAGGACACTGATCTAGATGAAAAGTGAAGTAGATGGACTTCTTTTCTGAAGGCTCAGTCTTAAAGTCGGTGGGTCTCTGCCTCCACAGGTGCCATGGGGTGATGGCCTGTTTCAGTAGTTGGGAAGAAAATGGTTTTTAGTGACCAGTAATTATTACCATTCTTTTCCCATCTCAGATAAGTTTGAACCTGGTACTTCAGGGTGTTTTTATCTTCAGTATAAGATGTGACTTCTCAGTTGCAAAACACTGATGTTTTAATGTTGCCTCGTACAATCCATAATGTGCATCTCCTTTTTTCAGTTGCTGGAACGTCTTTTTTCTCCCTAGCTAAGGAACATGTGATATACAAAAATTTCTTTTAAATTTCCCTTGCAAGTTGGGAGCTGGACCGTGAAATTAGAGCAGTTGAGTGTAGAGGAGGGGAATCAAAGTTCATGTTTGCTTCTCATGTTCCCCAGTCCCAAGTGAAATAGGTGTTTCCTTGGAATAGACGCTTTCAGGATGAAGATGCTCTTCCCCCTAACACCAGTCAGCACTGCCTGCCTGCGATGGTACCACATAGCTTTAATTTTGTAGTATGTGCCCCTCGAGTGTTGAGTGGGTCAGGGTTGATGCCAGCAGAGGTGGCTGTGCTGCACCATCCCTGTGTGTTGGGCTGAGGGTGCCTGGGAGGCTGCGAGAGAATGAGACACTGCTTTTTACCTTCTTCTGGAAAATCATTTTAGCCAGCGCTGCACTTGCAGGCTTCTCCTGTGTAGTTGGTTTGTGACTGGACTTAACTGTGGCAGTATATAAAAGGTTTTGATATTCTGTGAAATACCATGTAGAATTTAAATTTGATACTATAATAATTGAGTCCCTGTGACACTGGTTTTGTTTTAACTTCTTTGGGGTTGGCACTAATCTCTTTTTTTTATTTTTTTTTTTCTTCAAGATGCTGTGAGAAACATTTCATCCAAATGCCAAATAAATTGTGTTCTGTAAGAGAAATGTTGTGTTCCAGTGTCTCCTGATTTTGGCGTCGATGTGGTTCCCCAGCATTGTGAAGGAGGGTTTTGTTAAATCACAATTCTGAGCTGTGATCTTGCAAAAAGATCGATAGATGCATTTAACTCTGAGCAGGTAGTCTGCCAGATTTCCTCTGTGTACGGATTCCAGTGGGATTCACCTGTATTAGTGTAATTTTAGGAAAGTCTTAGGTTTATACCCAAGAAAATGAAGTGCACCGTATTCCTGCTGCCCTCCCCAAACCCATGGGAAGGTGCTGAGTCCAGGGGCAGGGGGTTCTCCAGAATGGAGAGGCTGACGCCGAGTCCCAGCTCCCTGTTTTCCCCCGAGCCGCGGGGCTCGCACTCTTTGCGGTGGGTGCTGCAGGGCTGGGCGGGGTGTGTTCATTGCTGAAAGGCGGCCGAGGGCTCGCTCACTGTCCCTGGGCCTGCAGAGGGCAGCTGTCACCGCAGCCGCTCCGTGACCTGAGTAGCGCAGCTCCGGAGCCCCGTGTCGGCCCCGGCCGGGCCCTGCCGGCTCAGCTGAGGGCGATGGGGCGCAGCCTTTCCTGCGCTGCCGCTCTGGGGGAACTCGCGTCTCTCGTAGCAGCTGCCGGATTTCGCGAGCTCTTGGAGGGGCTCAGTCTGACCTGGAACCCCGTGGGGCTCTGCTGGTGCTGGCAGATCCCGTGCAGATAGAGCTTGCCGTGCCTCTTGCCCCTTGCCTGGGAGCAGGACAGTGACTGCAGGGAGTGGCGTGGATTGTCCGAAGCACAGCCACGGCTCTCGGGGCTCCCCACCTTGACCCGGGGACACTCGTGTCCGCAGGCAGCTGTCTGCGTTGACCCTCGGGTGCTGTGGCAGGGCGTTGCTGGGCAGCCTCCTGCTGTAAGCTCTTAGCAGCTTAAAATGCGTTTTTCTGAGAGGGTGATGAGCAGCTGTGCCCAGCACAGCGTGTCCGGGGCGCTCAGCCGCTGGGAGAGCGCCAGGGCGGGGGAGCGTGTCAGACACGCGGCGGGGCCGTGTGCTGGCAGTGACCCCGGGGGTGCCAGGCCCTGGGGGGCAGATGTCGCTGCCCCCGGCGGCGGCCGGAGCGGGGAATGAATGAAGCGGCTGTGCAGCGGCGTGCGACCGGAGCGCATCTGCCGGTCACAGTGCCTCCTTTGTGCCGGCGCAGGAGCCGCCCCTGCCGTACTCCCTGCCCCGCTCCCGGCTTTCGTCCTGCGCTAGCACCAGATTATTATGGGGGTCAAAGATCAGAGAATTTACTGCCTGTAAACTTTGCCTCTCTCAATGCCCGCATCTCTTCGTGCAACCATCCCTGGCTGGTGTGATGAGAGCCACACTCCGGAGGCTCAGGTCTTGGTCTTGTCACTGTTCCTGCCAGCCCGGGTACCCGGCCAGGCTCCCAGGGGCAATGCAGGATTTACCTCCAGGAGCTGCTGGCACCTTTGTTGTGTGCTGGCACAGGGCTTGCTGACGGTGCACGTGGTGGGGGTTCCCACCAGGGTGGCACCTTGCCCACGACCAGTCGATGGCTGCAGCTTAAGTAACTATTTTTATCTTTCAGTGGTATTGTTCCCCTTATCGTGGCTCTTGCCCTTGGTGCTGTGACTACGTGTGTCTGCGGGGACCTCGCCACCTCCTGGCTCGGTGGCAGCAGGCTGTTGGACGTGGTGTCACCCTATGAGGACAGCACAAAGCTGCAGGATCAGCTGTGAGCTCATATCACCAGCAAGGCCGGCAATTTCGAGGCCTGATCTGGTTCCTATAGAAACTGGAGGTTGCTCTTGCCTGGCACGGGTGCCAGCAGCACCCCAAGGAGCGGTGCAGTGCGGATGGGTGAGAGCAGGGTATGGCACAGTGCTGCCACTGCCTTTCCACATGCCTTGTAGATCCCACTGCTTCCTCACTCTGCTCCCGCTTCTTGTCGGGGCGGCTTCGCTGAGCCCCACATGCTGCTGCTTGCCCCCCTTGCTAAAAACCACCACTAGAGAAGCCTAAAAACCTAAAAAAGTGTCCATGGGTCAATGAGTGGCCCCAAGAGTCATCTTCTGATCCCAAGAGTCTGGGGCTTCTGCCCCACTCCTGGCAGTGTGGCCTGTCCTGCTGTGAGCCGGTAGAAGAGGGATCACTTGGTGGGCTCACGTTTCCAGGGGAGGTCTCGATACCATGAGTGCTGGAACAGCTCCTCTCTGTCCCGGCAGCAACTGGCAGCAGGCTGCAGAGCTGGTACCACCCTCTGCCGCACCTGCCCGCCCTTTGCGGCTCTCCTGAAGGATGACCGCAGCCCTCTGCAGACTACCTCATCCCTGGGGCAGGGGCCAAGTGTCAGCCACGGCACCGATCCAGCCCAGCCCAGGGGACCCCTGTGCTGCCACCCTCCTCTGTGCCCTGCACCGGGGCCAAACGTGGCTCAGTGCTGCCTGGGGCTGCTGCTGCGTGGGGGGGAAGAAGGTGCCCTAAAGAATCCCTGCTGGGGATGAGCCCATTGTAGCACATGGCAGCCAGGCAGCTCTGCCGAGCCAGAGCCCATCCCCGGCCAAGTCGGCAGCAGGAGGCTCCTTCCCGCTGCCTGTGCGCTGCTGCCGGGTTTGTTCATCCTGGCCGGGCTTGGTGCTCCCGGCCAGGGCCAAGTGCCGGCGAGGGGAGCTGCGGGCTGGGCCCCGTGGCCTCCTTTCCTCTGCTGCATGGGGACGGCATGGATATTTAAGGAGAACGTGATAACACCATGCTCCTGTGTTCTCACACCCTTCCTACCCACCTACCTACCTGCTGAGATCCTGGCTCCTGTGGGACCTGCCTGGACAGGTGCAATGGGATGGAATATGCTCACTCTGTGCTGAGGAGCTGAGCAGCTGCCTCCACCAGCACGGGATGCCTGCCCTGGGCTCCAGTGCTGCTCGGATGGGTGTGCAAGGCCCTGCCCCTGTGCTGGCCAGCCAACACCCCAAGGCTGTGAGAGCGTGAGCCAGCGCAGCCTCGTGCCGGCTGGAGAGGAAAGGGCTGAATCCTGCCCCAGCACTGTGCGGCTCCTCGGTGACTGCAGGGACTGAAGGACCCCTGCAGAGTGGCTGTGGAGGCCGCCTGGGCCCCGAGGATGTGGCTTCCAGGAGGTTCTCGCTGGGCTCTGTCCAGAGAGGAGCTGGTGCTTGCAGGTATGAGTTGTGTTTGGTCTGCGGGTCCCCGTGGCACCACTGCCCCTCATCAGGTGGGAACCACCACGCTCAGACATGGGAGATACAGGACCTGCTGCTGGCTGGGGAGTTCCCAGAGCTGGGGGCAGGGTATGTCCCACAGCCTGTGTCTGCAAGGAATGGGGAGGGGATGGGCCAAAGCTGCTGTCCCCAGCCCGTTCTGCCTCCTGGCAGGCCCGTGAAGTCCATCTGTAGTCCCACACACTGTGCGGGGGCGGGATGGGGCACAGCGGGGATACTGCCGACCTCCAGCCTTGGGATGGAGAGCGGGATGGTACCGGGCGGGGAGCGGGGTGGGGAGGGCAGCGCCCGTGGGCTCCGCCAGCCCCCGCTCCCCTCCTGTCCCTGTCACCGCGGGCAGGGACCCGCCGGGCGCGGGGGGCTGGCCGGGGGCCGGGCTCTCCCCGCTCCCTCCTAGCAGCCGAGGAGTTAAAAACTCAGCCCGGGTGATGAATATGTAAGAGCGGAGCCCAGGCTGGAGCCGAGCATCTCCCGGGCTGCGGGCGCTGCCAGCGCTGCCGCCCGCCCCAGCCCAGCACCGGGCGCACTGCGGAGGGACGGGACGGGACAGGGAGGTGCGGGGGTCCCCCCGCTGCCCCTCGCCGCCATGGGCCCCACCGGGCTCGGCATAACTTTCCTGACACTGCCCCTCGTCGTGCGAGCGGCCGCGGGAGGTGAGCTACGCCCGGGGCGGCGGGGCCGGGAGTCCCGCGGGTGGAGAGGACGGGGACACGGGGTTGGGGGGCCTGGGAGGCGCCGCTTATTCCATTCCCTTCCCACGTGTCGAGGGGTGATGCGGGCTGAGGGGCTGGCAACAGGGACTAGGGGTCCTAGTCTGTCCCAGAAGCCGTCTCCTGCCCTCCCACCGCCCCTCCCCGCTGCCGGATGGCCCGGAGTGCCGCCGGGCTCGGGAGGTCCCAGCCCTCCTGGGGCTGTCTGTGCTGGACGGTGGGGCCAGGGCCCCCTTGGGACAGTGGGATCTTGGGCTCCAGCCCATCCACCCCACAGACCTGCACCACCGGGAAGCACCAGTGAGGATGAAACCTCTGAGCGAACGGGCGCTGCGGTCCCGGGCCGAGGCGCTGCGTGCTCACCTGATCCGAGCCAGGATGGGTGCCCAGCGCTACCTTGGCTCTTGCCGGAGGATGCTCGAGGGCTGGTGCGTGCAGGTCTGAGGATACCCCAGAAGTTCTGCTTCTGTCGGAGTCCTGCCTGCACTGTCCCGCCCCCAGTTCTCCTCTGGAGCTGGTGTCTCCTGTACCTGCATAGTGAGATTTCGGATGCAGTGCCGTAGGCTGGGGCTTTGAGCAGCACAGGTGGAGGCCGGCAGGGCTGCCTTTGTCCTGCTGGTCCGAGCGGCTGCGGCTGGCACGGCAGCGCGGCTGGGCTCGCCTGCAGCCGGCCCGCTGGCACGGCCCCTCGGCCATCGGGGGACCGTTCACGTGGGCTGGCCCGGGCGGGTCGTTCTGTGCCTCCTGCCAGGAGCAGAACGGGGAGCTGCGGAGGGAAGGGGTGCGCTCCCCAGCTCCCTCTGCAGAGCTGATGGCCCTGGGTGGATGCGCAGCCAGCAGAGCAGGAGCAGGGCGCCAGCTTTCTCGGCATCCCCTCGGTGTCCCTGCACCTGCTGCGCAGCGCTTGTCATCCACCCGCGGTACCCACAGCCACCCGAGCGCTGGTGGGGGCTCTGCAGCCCTGGCTGAGGTGGCCCTGAGTGATGGGCCCGACCCCCATCCCCACAGCGGGGGCTCGGGCCTGCCCACCCCCGCCTGCTGCCGCTGCCAGCCCGGGGTCAGCTCCCCTTGGCTCCCGCTCGCCCGCGGCTGCTGGCGGCTGCGCTGCGGGCTGAGGGGCTGCCTTTGCTCCCCAGGATGGGTAGGGGGATGGCCCCATGAGAGTTGGGGAAGGAGCACAGTGAGCTGCGAGGTTTGGCTGCCTTGGAGCAGCGATACTGAGGGAGGTTTCCCTGTGAAGCATCTGGGGGAGGCAGGGAGGGTGTGAAAACACTAGCGCCAAAAATAACTTTGATGAACACAAGTGTTGGCGGGACCCCAGGCTGCACTGGGGGACGTCCTCATTGTCGGGGGGCTGGGCACGGCTGTAGGTGGGTTTGGTGGGTTCGGGGAAGGCTGCCTGTCTCCATCACCTGCCCTGAGCTCTCCTTTCTCCCGCAGGGCAGTGGTGTTATGACTCACAGGATCCCCAATGCGGTGAGTGGTGCCAAGTGTGGGTGTGCTGGGGCTGTGCAGGGCTCAGACCCTCGTGTCTCCTCGCAGTGCCCAGCTGAGAGCACCCTGGGCAGCATCAGCAAGGCCCAGTGGGGAGTGTGGCACAGAAAAGGACAATTCCCCCCGTGTCACCCAAATGTGGGAATGGTCAGAGGAGCTTCACTTTTGGGGCTGTTGCTGTAGAGACTTGATAAACACCTGAGCCTCTTGGAGCAAATCAGCCCCACCCCTTACCTCAGCCAGGTCCAGGTGCTCCTGGGGCAGCACCAGCTTTCCCTCTTCCACCTGAAACAAATTAAGTCCAGGTTTTAAAATACTCTATCAGAAACCCAGTGTAGTGCAGGCAGCAATGGGGACTGTGGGTCCCGGGGCCTGACTGAGGAGGAACAGCTCCCTTTGAGCAGGCAGCAGCTCTGCCTGGATGAGGAGGGAAGCATAGCTGGGGGCACTTTGTCTCAAAACACACAAATTACAAATAGCTTGTAAAAGGTTAATTAAAGATCATCAAGCATTTAATCAGCTGTTACGGCCCAACTGTTTTATAGCTCTTGGGTTTACATGCCCTGTGGCCTGTGAGTGTGGATTGCTGGGCTCCGCTCGTCCCTGTCGGAGCGAGGCTCGGTCGTACCCGGTTTGAGGTTGCAGTGCTGGCAGTGAGGGCAGGTTTTGGCAGGGCAGAGGGGCGGTGGGAAGCGGCTGGAGCAGCATGGAGCCGGCTGTGTGCCTGCAGCAGAGCCATGTGGAATGGCTTCTTATTGAAGGCACCTGGTAATCTGTGGGGCCACCCAGTTACACCGTGCCAGGAACCTGGTGGGATGGTGGCACAGCCAGGCTGCAGTTCCCAAGGCTTCCAGGCAAAAGGTTGCCTGAATTAATGAGAGGAAAACGTAAAGGATAAGGGCTGAGCCCAGAGGGGCAGGAGGTGGGATACAGCCCACAAGTATCTGTGGTTTTGTCTGCCCAAAGAGGAAGGTAAATGTCAGAGCTGAGCCATGGGGCACCGCTGGGGGAAGAGTTCCCCAAAGCCTGGCTGTAAGCAAAGGTGGCCCAGCCATGATGTGTGTGTGAGAAGAGCCAACCGTGCCTGCTGGGATGTGCTGAGCTCCCCTGGGAATAGAGATGCCCTGAGAGGATGGGGCTGGAAACACTGAGGGAGCTCCTGTTTGCTGGCTGGGACTGAGCCCAGACACTGGCAGAGCCCGGCGCTGACACCCCTGTCCCGGGCTGCAGCAGCAGGAGGAGTGCGGTGCCGTGGCAGCCACACGGGAGCAGTGAGCAGCAGGGTGCCTGGCTGCCCATGTTCCACAGCTGTGGGCTGCCACACGCGTTACAAGAAGAGATGATGCTGAGGTGATGGGAACAAGCCACATACACGGGTTGGTTGTGTGGTGTGGCTGTGGTGGCAGCCATGGGGACCCTGCTGGCAGCCCCCAGGCAGCACTGTGGGTGTGCCGTGGGTGCAGTCGGCTGCCAGCACTGCCGTGTCCTCACCCAGCTCCATGGTGACAGCCCATGACAGCCCCACCTCAGAAGCTGATGATGGGCATTGTGTGGTCACTCTGGGACCTGTGGAGGATTTGTCCTGGGATGAGTGGTGTGGCCAGGTTGCACTGTCACCTCTCACAGCTGGACAGAACCAGCGTGAGTAGGTTAAACATGCTAAAATGGAATGGGCAGAAGGGGCAGGGAGAAAAGCCAGCCCTTCACCAGAGTCGATGTGGACGCTGCTGCCAGGCTAAATATAGCCCCTGGCCCCTCGAGGAAATCCTGCTGAATTATGGATGAGGCTGCAATAAGCCCCTGCTCATCAATAGGAAGGAAACTTAGCTGGGCAGGAGAGCACTTCCCATGGGATGCGAGCGAGCACGGCCAGGCTGGCAGGGACAGCAGGGCTGATTGGGGATACAGCCACCCGTGGCCTGGTGTCCCCCTCTGGGGGCAGCGGTAGTTCGGTGGCTGCCCGTGGTGCCCCTGCTCCTCCTCTGCAGGGCCCAGCCACTGGAAGGAGCTGAAAGCCACATGCGGTGGTGACAAGCAGTCCCCCGTGAACATCGACAGGCGCCGGCTGCAGCGGGATGGTGGCCTCGGGGACATCCTCTTCGAGGGTTACGATCAGGCTCCCCCTGGCAAGTGGAGGCTGACAAACAACGGGCACACAGGTGCGTGCTGGGACCGGGCACCTTCCCCTGTCCCAGTTCCCCAGTCACCGTCCTGACTGGGGCTTGGCTCTGGTGCCACTCCCGTGGCTGCAGGATCCCGTGCAGATTGGTGTTAGTGCTGGGATGAAGCCAGGGGAGAAGGAGCTGTGCCAGGGCTATTCCCCATCCTAAGCCTCCCCTCCCCTGTCCTGCTGCCCTTGCAGTGATGCTGAACCTGGCGAGTGAGTTGGCCTCTGAGCACATCACCATCAGCGGCGGGGGCCTCCCCGGCAGGTACTCAGCAACCCAGCTCCACTTCCACTGGGGCAGCCTGGCTGGGAATGGCTCTGAGCACACCCTTGATGGGCGCCAGCTCCCCATGGAGGTACGTGAGAAAAAGCCCCCATCACGTTCTGGGTTGCCCAAGCCCTTGGTGTGGTGGGAAGGGGTGATGCTGAGGCACCCTAAGGCTGTCATGCAGCCAGTCATGCAGCAGGTGACCAGACTGCAACTCTGCACTGGTGGGTCCAACCGTGCTCCTGCACGGGCACCTGGGTGGTGAAAAAGCAGCTGAAGTGAGACTTGAGGTGCTTCTACACCATGCATGGGCCAAGCTGCTTCATCCCAGGCAGTCAGTGGGGTTTGAGGGGCTCTGCCCTGCTGGGACCACACAATGAGCTAGTGAACGCAAGTGAGAGCAAGCAGGAGCATGCTGTGCCAAGCACACTGGGATCCTTCTGGATGAAAGAGGCTCTGCGCCTCTAAAATATTCATTATCTGCCAGAGGAAAGCAGAATTTATGTTCTGTGTGAGCACCCTGGGACTACTGGCCCCCTTTTGCACACCCTTCAAAGGATGCTTGCTTCCTTGGGGTGCTTTGATCCTTTGAGCACCCACCCCACAGAAGAGAGAGGTTGACTCTGAGTCTGGCCATCCCAAGCTGGCTGGAAGGATCCATAGCAGAACGTCCTGCTGCCAGGGTGTTGGCTGGGGGCAGTGCATGCCTGACTCCTCCATACTTTCCTCAGATGCACATCGTCCACATGAATACCAAGTACCAGACACTGGCAGAGGCCAAGGGTCATCCCAATGGGCTGGCTGTCCTTGGCTTCTTCTTCCAGGTGGGTCTGCAGGGGCCCCTAGAAATGGGGTGCTGGTGGTGCAGCTGGGCGAGCGTTGTACCGGTGTCCTGAGGGAGTGGGAAGGGGCAGGAAGGCTGGGTCAAGGCCAGGAAAGGCTGGGGTACCCACTGACCCCACTGACAGTGAAAGAGAGGGCTGGCTGGGAACCCCTCCCCACTGCTCCGCAACAATGTGAGGCAGGGCTGGCTCTGCCTGTGGTTGCTTGGCAGGACTGGATGGCCCAGCTCTGCCCTGCTCAGGCTCTGCCTGACTTCAACCACTTATTCTCCCTGTACACAGGTCTCTGAAACCACTAACACCAACTACAACACCATCGTGGCGGGGCTGAGGAATGTCTCCCACGCTGGTGAGTCGCCTCCTCATCGGGCAGGGCAGGAAAGGGGGAGACCCTGCTGTGGGAGAGCAGGGATGCACCCCAGAGTGTTGGGAGGGGAACCTGGCAGCCTCTGGGTGCATCTTCTGAGGGGAAATTGATGAGGGTGGCCCTGCTGTCCCCACCACATCCCTGGCAGGGGACAGGCTGAGGGCCCCTGTCTTGCCCCACAGGGGACTCCGTGGATTTGGCCTCCACCTTCCGCCTGAGCACGCTGCTGCCGCGTGCCGGCCGGCTCTCCGGCTACTACCGCTACCAGGGCTCCCTCACCACCCCCGACTGCAGCGAGGCCGTGGTCTGGACTGTGTTCGAGGAGCCCGTGGAGATTGGCCGGGAGCAGGTACTGGCATGTACAGCCCCACGTGCCAGCAACCGAAATCCCCAGGGTGACCTCTCTCCTTGTCCTTCCTGACCCTTGAGCAAGAGCACAGGGAAAGTCATCTCTATAATAATGCTCCTGGCAACTTGGCAATTAATTACTTTTATGAAGGTTAAGTAATGGAGATGTGGCCACCTGCCAGTGGGGAGAAATCCCATCCATACTGCTCTCCTGCCCAGCCTTAGCATTCAGTAAAAGAAATGGGAATGAATGTATTGAAGCTCAGTAGAAGCTCTGAGGGGATGGATGGATGGATGGATGGATGGATGGATGGATGGATGGATGGATGGATGGATGGATGGATGGATGGATGGAATATTCCTGTGCTGCTCAAGCATCTTAGCAAATGTGTTTTCTTGAGAGAGTCACGGGCCAGCCACTCTCTAAGTGCTCACTCTTGGCGCCAAAACACAATTAGCTCCTTTAAAACTCAAGACCTGATCCTTGTAAGGACCTGACTCTGTGCTGTGGGTCTGGCTTCAGGAGAGCAGTGGGGGGTGGTGGGAGGGCACCCACTGGTGTGGGGCCATGCCACGGGTCCTGTGCCAATGGCAGTGGGGCAGTATGAGGCGGGCTGGCAGTGGGCAGGGCCTTGGGGTCCCTGGCAATGCAGCTGCCCACCCTCCCTCTCTCCCTGCGCAGCTGAAGGCATTCGTCAGCACCCTCCACTTCCCACTCGAGGGATCTGTTCTCCTAAAAATGATCAACAACTTCCGCCCGCCGCAGCCCCTCCGCAGCCGGAAGATCTTTGCCTCCCGGGGAGCCACAGCCAGCGGTGGGTCCCTGCACGGGGGCCACCACCAGCTCCTCTCACCCCTGCTCCTCCTGGCCCTGCTCAGCCTTTTCTCGCCAGTCCCGTAGGGTCTGGCCCTGCGGCAGTGGAGATGGAGGAGATGCATCTTGTTAGTGGGAAATGGGAAACAACAAAAAAAGCACGTTGAAACCTTGGCTAGGTGAAGATTTTATGAACTTGAATCTCTGCAGAGGTGAATCTCTGCAAGCCTGGAGCTGCCCTGGAATGCCCCTGTAGATGGGCAGTGGGTGCTGCTGGTGGGGAGATGCTGTATTGACCGGAATAAAGCCAAGCTCCTCGTCAGTGGGTTGCTGTCTTTTTTTTTGGGGGGTCCGTGGGGAGGGGACTGGGGGTGGCGTCTGGGAATATCAGGATTATCCCCTGCGTGCTGGCGCAGGCGGGCAGGTTGAGCCGAACGCCGGCTCTGGCTCAGGATCCATCCCGACCCTGTGCTGCACACGCTGCTCTGTCGCTTTCCCCAAGGCTGGGGCTAGTTGTTGGAGGGATGGGGGGGTCATTGGGAACACAGCACCTGCAGTGCCCTTGTGCAGGACACAGGGATCTTTCCACAGAGCTCATTTTGTGCTGGCAGGAATAACTGCAGCTGCCGGCGCGGCCGGGGCAGGGCTGTGTGAGTGGGGTGGTTCATAATTAATGCGCTGGAGCTCCAGGCATGTTCCCATTTTCTCCTGAATTATGGGTGAAGAGCACAGGCCGTTATCTGGGAGAAGAGCGTGGCAGGCTGAGGTTTTTCATCATTTCTGGAGGGAACCGCTGCCAGTGCCGGGCTCCAGCCCCCAGCCCCAGGGGTGGCCGCGCCGCCCGTGGGCCCCGAGCCTCCCCCTGCGAGAGGCTCCTGGGGTGAACCCCGGCTGCAGGAGGCTCTCCGTGGGTGGAGGGGTCCCGTCGCAGATCCCCGATGCCCACACCCGGGGGAAGTGGCTCTGTGCGCCCCAGCTCAGGCCGGAGCCGCGGGACTCGGGGACGCGCCGGACACACGGGGGCGCCGCGGGCACGCGCACCGAGAGGCGCCCGCCGAGGCCTGATCGCCGCCAGGGGGCGCCCTCCGCCCGGCCGCGGGCACCCTCACGGCCCCGCCATCAACGCCACTGTGCCCCGTGTGCTTCTGTCCCTGTCCCCGCCACCGCCACTGTGCCCCGTGTGCTTCTGTCCCTGTCCCCGCCACCGCCACTGTGCCCCGTGTGCTTCTGTCCCTGTCCCTGAGACCGCCACTGTGCCCCGTGTGCTTCTGTCCCTGTCCCCGCCACCGCCACTGTGCCCCGTGCGCTTCTGTCCCTGTCCCTGGCACTGCCACTGTGCCCCGTGTGCTTCTGTCCCTGTCCCTGGCACTGCCACTGTGCCCTGTGTGCTTCTGTCCCGCTCCCTGACACTGCCACCTGTGTGATGTGTGCTTCTGTCCCCATCCCTGACACTGCCACTTGTGCCCCATGTGCCTGGGCCTCATGTCCCTGTGTGCCTTGCCCTTGTGTTCCCATCCCTGTCAATGCCACCTGCGTCATGTGTCCATGTGCCTGTGTCCCTGTGACTTGCCATCACCACCTGTGTCCTCCTGTACCCGTTCCCCATTGTCCTTGGGGCCCTTTCCTTTGTGTCCTTGGGCCCATGTCCCCTGAGTCCTGTGCCTCTATCCCTTTGTGTCCTTCTTCACTTTTCCCCTCTGCCCCTCTTCCATATGTTCTTGTCCCCTGTGTCCTCATGCCCCCGTGCCCCATATTCTCCTGCTGCTGTCCCTTGTGTCTTCATAGAACCATTCCTTGTGTCTCCATGCCCCCAGCCCTATGTCCCCTGTGCCACTGGCTCCTACCATCCCCCACATCTGGATGCCATTGTGCCCTGTGTCTTCCTGTCCTTGGCCCGTGTTCCTAAGCTCCCTCTACCCTACCAACCCTGCTCCTTGTGCCCTCTCTTCCTCCCATGTCCCATCATGTCCCTCCTGTGTTCCCTGCCCCTCCATGTTCCCATGTCCTTCATTCTGTCTGTTCCCTCATGTCCATCCATGTCCCACCATTCCCAGCACTACCCAGCTTCAGCCCCTTGTGCCCAAAGGCCACAGGTCAGCTGCCCCACGGACATGCCCAGGTCCAGCCCAGGGTGGCCCCGCCGCAGCTGGTGAGAGTGGGGCCCAGTTGGCCGTGGTGAGCCCCAAGTGGCCACAGCCCCCCAGTCCACTGCAGTACCAGGCCAGGGTGTGAGGGGCACCCAGGGGGTTGGACCAGGTGCCTGCCCAGGGGGACCATGGAGGGCACAGGCTGTGGCATTGGGGACCAAAATGTTGGGCAGTAGCTGTGGGAGCAGGCACTCCACAGGGTCCCCATCACCTGGGGGACCTATCCTGGCTGGCTGTGGTGTCCCCAGCAGAGGACAGCAGTGGCACCAGGCAGGGTCTGGCAGCAGAGACCCTCTCTACAGCTGGACACCAGAACCACCCCAAAGGCTCAGCACACACTGGGCAGCCCTGCTAGGACCCAAAATCTGGGGGGGTACTGTGCCTCTGCTGGGAATGCTGGGCTGCCTGGGAAAGAGCGTGGCAATGCACCCCCCTCCCATGAGCCATTGCTGAACTGGGGACAGAACCCAGCTTTTCCCGCTTTTGCCTTGCCTGCGGCACGGCCAGGCAGCGGTGCTCAGGTGCCACGTGCTGGAAAGTTTGTGCCAAGGCAGCGGAGCGTGGCGAGGCCAGGGCTATTCCTGGCTCCCAGCTGGTGTTTGGCCGAAGCGGGCTCTTGGTTTTGGCGGGCTCTTGGTTTTGGCGGGCTGTAATTTTAGCAAAGGCTATTTCCAAGCTGCGGGGATGTGGTCTAAACAGCTGCCTGTGAATGTGCCTGGCTCAGCTGGGGGGCTGTGATGTGCATCAGCACTCCCTGCCCACAGCCAGCCCGAGGGCTCTGGCCAAAAGTGCCTAAACGTGGCAGAAAGGTTTAAACCTGGTGGGTTTCCCCCGCAGTAGCTGCAGAGGAAGGGGAAAGGGCTGTGGCTCTGGCATGGGGCTGGCAGCATGTGCACAGGGTGGGAGCTGCTGGTGAGGGTGTCACTGGCTGGGAACCCAGAATGGATGGAAAAGCTGTCTAAGATCGTACTGACACTGCCAGGTCCAGCCATGTCCCTGAACATCACATCTACAGAGTGCAGAGTCCTGGGGTGCGCCCAGTGATCCTCCACTCCCTGTCACGCTCTCTGCTCTGCCCATCCTGGCTGTGGAGAGGGTAAAAGGCAAATTTGACTTAAAGTTCTCCCTAACACTTCTGCTCCCTCCCGAGGGCCTGGTGAGGACCCTGGCAACCCCGTCACACTCCTCAGCCACCACTGCCATCGCCTTGTTGTCACCATGCTGCCAATGTTCCCTACTTAGAAATTTCGTAACCCCAAACTAAAAAGTTCCACCCAGGGAATCATAACAAGGTCTGCAATTTGATGATCATGCTTCTCCAGACAGAGAGCACTAGCCCTGCAATCAAATCTTTCTCCATCAGCACACCTGACTGGAATCAGCACCTGTTTACCTCAAAAATGAGAGAAAACAAGGGTCTGCTGAGTCCCCAGACCAGGCTGAGGCTCTCCTGGGAATTACATTTTACTACCACAATAAAATTGAAATAATAAATATTTTGAAGCAGCTGAAAGGTGTTTATTTTTCAGTTGGTTCAGCTTGTTTACAACCTGCTTACATGCCCAGGCTTTTATCTTTGGGGCTGTTTACTGGGCTCTCCCCCAGATTCTGGTGTGGTTTCATACACATCTAAATAACCCCCAGCAAGGGGGTACCTTCCTGCCAGCTGCGTGCCCTGGCAGTTGCTGTTTTGACACAGTTATGCAAATGATTGCTCTCGTCTTCACAAATGGGCTTGAATGCTCAGGTCGTGTTTTCAACCACACCAGCCTGCAACATTTATTTATTTCATTTAATTCTCTTTCAATTGCCGGGCAATAAACCTTGGTCATGCACTCTCTCTCTGTCTCCAGCTGGGGCTTTGACCCGGGGCTGCCCAGAGGTGTTTGATAGTATGTTGTCATTCATGACTTGTATTTTATAATTTATATCTTGTATTTTATTAATTTATAGCATGTGTTTTATTAATTTATCACCTGTGTTTTATACAGACTTGGGGAAACCTGCCCCATATTTTGTGAACCTGGAGGCTGCCCCTGTACCCTGCAACAGGTCGGACTGAGGGATGACCCCAGAGAAGGGGCTGCCCTGGTAGCAGGCAGGGACTGATTAGTTTAATTCAGTAAATGTGTGAGTAAATTCAGGGTGACCTGACAGCAGGGTAGCAGTAGGAAGCCGCTCAGGCTGGTCCCCCTGTGGTGGTGGCATAGGGAGACAAAAATATAATGTGGACAGTGTCAGGGTCTTCCCTGGCCCCCCACAGGTGTGGGGTCAGTGGTGCCCAGGCCGGGGGCTCGATGCCCTGGGATCACTGCAGGGGGGTGTGTGTGCACATGTCTGCACATACATGTGCAGTGTGTGTGCACACACATGTGTGTTCCTGTGTACAGCAGCTGGGACATCCCACACCAGGCAGGCACCCCCCTGTCCATCAAGACCCCACTGGGCGCCCTGTCAGGGACCCTGTCCTGGGGACACACACCCTGCTATGGCAGAGTCTCGGCACAGCCTTGGCACCAGCCTCCCGTGAGTCCCTGGTTCAGCCCTACCCACCCTGCCAATTTTGGGCAGCATTGTGCCACCCCAAGACCTTTTCCCCCTCTCAGGGGCTGGTGTCCCCCACGAGGTGATGACCCCCAGGGGTGAGCCCAGTGAGGCAGGGACACAGAGCTGGCCTCCATCTCAGGGCTGAGCCGACTCGGGCTCGGCCGCGTGGCGCTCGCTTGCCTTCACACGTCAGCACCCGCTGGAGACGGTTTCGCTTCCTTTTTTGGGGCACCCTTTTGAGTTTCTGACTGGGGACTGTAGTGGGTGAGGAGTAAATATAGCCAGGGGATGCCCCACCGCCACACAGCTGCACAGTGGGGCTGGCTGGGGGAAAACAGGGGGCCAGTGCTGGCGTGGCACAATCTGGGCTCTGCACAGCCTTTCCCCAAGTCCTTCAGAGAAGGTGGCAGTGTGAACGCAGGGTACGTCAGGATGGGGTGCAGGAACCGGCAGCACCCTCCAGGAGCTCAGGGGCTGCACCCCCTGCCTCAGGCACGGCAGAGGCCATGGGCGTCACCCGGGCTTGGCACAGCTGTAGCACCAAAGCGAGGGGACTTGTGCCATCCTCCCACTGCTGTCCTGGTGGGTCTGGCTCTGCCTCGCTCCCCCCAGCCTGGGGCTGGGGCTATTCTGAGACCCTGCTCTTGCTTTCGAGTTTCAGCCCTGCTGCCTCCAGGAACGCGGCTGTTTGTGTGCGGCTGCAGCTGCGCTGGGGGCAGGCGGGGCCCATCCCCTCCTCTCCCGCTGTGCCACGCCGCCCCTGTCTCTCCAGACGAGGTGTTTCATCAGCCCCAGGTGCACTCTCTCGCTCCTGCCACGTCCCCACAAAAACAGACCCCACCTCCTTCTAGCAGGAGATGTTGGGGCTGGCCTGGCCTGGGGAAATTACACAGTGATGTACAATAAAAAAAAAGCAGGTCAGGGCTGTTTTTTGGGGCACAAATGTGGCCAGAGGTGGTCGTCATGGAGGGGATCCATGGAGGGCTTGGGGAGCAGAGCAGAGCTTTGTGTTTGAGGTTTTCGAGGTTTGTGGCAGTGGTTTGGGAGCGAGGGTTCCAAGAGCTCCTGTGGTCCCACACTCCCTTGCCTACATTCCTGCATCCCTCACTCTGTTCTCAGCTGTGGGACCCTCCAAGCCCAAGGTTTATCCTCCAAACCCCGAGGACCATATCAAATGGCCCCAAAAGCCTTGTTAAGCCCTCACCGGGAAGCTTCAGCCTGGGAGAGCAGTTCTCACCAAGCCCCAACCCTTCATGGGATCCACTGCTTCTCTTTGCAGCTAATTAAAGCCTTCCTGAAGTATCTAATTTACTAAATTAGATCCCCCTCATTTTAAAATTACTGGCAAGCTGGGAAAATGAGAAAATAAATGACTGTTGAAATTGCAGTGCAGGAGCCGGCAGAGTGAGAGCAGGAGCTGCAGCTGGGGAGGGGAGGGAGGTTTCGGTTCTGCTCAGCACATTTGCTCACCAGACACCTCCAGCGAGGGTGGCAGGGGAGTGCATCCAAACTGCTCTTCCCAGGCACTGCTTCCCTCCCTGCCAGGGCATGGATCAGGCCCTGCATCCCTCTGTGATTCCCAGCCGAGGCTCTGGCCCTGTCAAAGGCTTGTGAAGGGTAAAACTCTGGCTGGGAATTTGCCAAGTTGCAGGCAGCGGAGGAGGATGGGAGCCCTAGAGGGGCCAGGGCCACTGATCTATAATTAATCAGGCTTTTTTCTTGACAGTTGTTGCTTATGGAAAAGATTTAGCAAAATCTTTTAATCAATAATTAGTGAGGTTTCCTAGCCCCTGAGTCAGACATGTGCCTGTGCTCTGCCCACACAGACCCGAACTGAAGCAAGACCCTGGTTTGTGCCCCAAATTCAGCCCATGAAAGCGGGAGCTGGTGAACCTGTGACCAAGGAAGGGGCTTTACTCAGGAAATGTCAAGATGAATCTCAAGACCCAGGGAGAGCATTGCCTGGCCACCTTCCTCCAGTGCCCCTTCCCAGAAACGTGGCATTTCTCAGGGTAAAACCTGGGATGGGGGCTCCAGTGTTACCTGTCATTCACTGCAGCCTCAACCACTACTAAGGTGGTTCAACAACTGCTGGAATTGGAAATTATTGAGGCTTGCTCTTTGCAGTGGAAAAGAAGTGAACATCCATCCTGGCAGCAGGTCTCGGTCACTGAGGCAATTCTGGCTGGCAGAGTCCCAGGCAGCAGCTCTCCTGGCAGCACCACAAGGCTGGGGGTGAGATGCCAAAG
The DNA here is from genome assembly GCA_013400315.1 of Bombycilla garrulus. Lineage (NCBI taxonomy): Eukaryota > Metazoa > Chordata > Aves > Passeriformes > Bombycillidae > Bombycilla > Bombycilla garrulus. The sequence goes on from VXBU01011679.1 coordinate 616,043, forward strand.
GCAGGGGTTTGCCAGAAGAATAACCTTGCTTGAGCAAGGAAGGGGATCAGTGGCAGTGTGGAGCTGCTGCCATCTCTGGGCTCACATTCCCCAGCAGTGGGCTGGAATGGATGGATGCATGCATGGATGTGGCTGTGCTGCAGAACTCTCACCTTCAGGACCACCTGCCATGGCCCAGTAGCCCCTCAGGAGCTGCCCTGCACCTCTGCCACAGTGAGCACTCTCTGCTCAGGAAACTGTGTTAAAGAAGCTTATCTTGAAACACAGTGGGACAGATCTCTCCATCTGGATCCCACAAGATTAAAAGGACATGGGCCTGTTTGGGTTAGTCTAGAGGAGGCTACAAAGATCTCAGAGCGCTGGAGCACCTCTGCTATGAGGAAAAGATGGGAGTGCCTGGAGAGGAGAAGGCTCTGGCAAGACCTCATAGCAGCCTTTCAGTACTTGAAGGGGGCTTATAGGAAAGATGAAGATAGACTTTTTAGCAAGCCATGATGCAATAGGACAAGAGATAATGTTTCTTAACTAAAGAATAGTCAGTTTAGGCTAGATAAAATTATAATTTTTTTACTGTGAGAATGGTGAGGTGTTGAAACAGGTAGCTGAGGGAATCTGCAGATATCCCATCCCTGGAAAGATTCAAGGTCAGGCTGAAAGGGGCTCTGAGCAACCTGATTTGGTTGATGTCCTTGTTCATTCCAGGCAGCTTAAAAAGGTCCCTTCCAACCCAACTCATTCTAGGGTTCTATGATTCTGTGGCCCCAGAAAACGCTTGCAGGGACATGTGGCAACCCAAAGCCTGGTGGAGCAAGGAACTCCACAGGCACAGCCGGGGGAGGTGGATGTGGTGGGGCCATCCCCCCTTTCCCAAGAGGCTGCCGAGGGACACCTCTCCTAGAACTGCACGCAGCGTGGCTGGCTGCTCCCAGCTCCTGTCCCTGGTGTGGCTCCTGGCTGCCCTGATGGGGTGACAACAGCAGAGCACTGGTGCTTTCAGCATAGCCGTGGCTGTCAGTCCTTCCATGGGCAGGGCTGCAGGGAGCCTTCCCCAGGGATGTGTTGGGGATGGGGACAGGACATATGGCATGCTGGACTCCAGGCTGTTGTGGCCCAAGGTGTGATGGACAGGTTGGTGCTTGTGCTTAACTGGCAGCTGCACTGGGACCCCCATTCTGGGAATCATGGAGGTGACTGAGAAAGGGGGACAGAGCCAGGCCTGGTAGCAAAGGGACATGGCTGGCCATGCCTCCACCACAGGCCACATGTGCCCGCGAGGCACCTGGCACACAGAGGCCAACGAGCAAGGGCCGAGGATGGCGCAGCCAAGGCCACGTGTTCAATCAGTGCATGGGGACTGAGTGCGGGCTGCGCCCCAGGCTGCTCATACCCTGGTCTTGGCAGTGCCAGGGGGTTTCATTGGGGTCCCCAGGGTTGAGCAAAATCTCCACAGAGCCCCTGCAATATAAGTGCATGCGTACACATGTATGTGTTCCCATGCCACCCTCAGAACTGGTGCCACGGGGCTGACGGCGGGCAGCGCAGGGAGCGGCGCATTGGAAGGACACAGAGACAGGGGTGCTGAGCCAGCGCTAGTTCAGTGTCGGTGTTTATTTGTGTGACACTCAGAGTGGGGGGACGGGAGCAGGGGACGGGTGGACATGGGCAGACATCTGCGGTGGGGGAGCCGCTGCTCCCAGAGGTGGGGAGGAGGGAGGGAGCCAGCAAAGGGCCGGCGGGGTGGGTTAGACGTTGCACTCGGATCTGCTCACGCTCTTCTCCACATTTCCGGCCGTGTGCTTGACATTGCACGAGACAGAACTGGAACTCTGCCACTTGCTGACGTCCAGCGACAGGTAACTGCTGGCCATGTACCGGGTGTCGTTCTGCCGCTGGGACTCGCTGGTCTCCACACCATTGGTGATGGTGCTGCCATCAACCACCCATTCCACTGTCACGTCTCTTGGGTAGAAGTTTTCAATCAGACACACCACGGTGGCTTTGCCCAGTGACGAGATCTCCTCGGAGGATGGCGGGAAGAGGTGGACGGTGGGAGCAGAATTCTCGCCTGAAAGAGACAAGAGGGGTGTGGGGTCAGAGAGGGCCCTGTCCCCCACCACAGCCCCTGCCTGTCCTGCTGGCACCACCCAGAAACTCCCCACTGTCCCCACAGCCAAGAGCTTATCACTCATAACTGCCATGTATTTAAATTTGGGATATACAAATACATAGATATATATATATTTATATATATATACATATACACACACATATATATGTGTGTGTATATATATATACATACATATATATTTAACTAAATCTTCATTTCTGTGCCATAAAGCCATTTCTTTCCTTTTACAAGGCAATTTTTTAAAAAACCCCAAATTTCACAGACAAACCATCCTGTTTTCTGCCCCATTCTTTCAGACATTTTCCTACCTCTGAAAAACTACCATTAAAATATCACCCAAAGGAAGGTGGAGAAAAGATGTTTGGTCTTTCTCGTGCAATTCTACTGTCTCCTCCAATGTGCAGTGTTTCTATTTCTATCTTCACATCTATTTCTAACTCTGTCTCAATTTGGAAACCAGGATGACTCCTGGTTTTCAAGTGAAAAAAGATGAAGAAATGGTCATAGAACATTTTTCTTGATCTTAGCCTCAAGTAATTTGGTTCAAATTGGGATTTTTCACCAAATTCTTAAAAATATTACAGACAAAGACAGACAAACGACATTTCTGGCAGCATTTTCAGAAGAATAATCTCCGTTTTTGACGTATCTTACCCGGACAGTGGGCTCTTTAAGATACCCCTGGAATCTTTGTCTAAGATTCCAGGGACACGCTGTTTTAACACAAAGTCAGGATGACTGTGGGCTGCTCACAGCTGAGGACAGGCTGTCCTTTCACAACACCTGCACCCTTGGCCATGGGACCCCGCAGAAGAGCCCCTGCCCCTCACCATGGGTGACAAACTTAGTCCTCAGGACTAAGAGTTGAGGACTTAGACTTTAGACTGACAAATTTCTTTGACAAAGACAAAAATCACGTATTTTAGAGACCTAAACCTGAGTTTCCTTCCCCCTGAGACCTCAGACACATTTCCTGGACGAATTTTAAGATTTTTCAATTGAGAAAATATGCCCCAATTCTCCGTGGTGCGCACGGAGTCGTCAGAGTCCGCAGGGACGAGACAAAGTCCCGAACGCTGGACTTAGCGCCTGACCCCAAATGGGCGGCCGATGCCAAGTCCGAGGAAAAAACCCCAAATCACCAAAAATCGACAAAATGTCAAAATCCCGTGGTGGGAAAGGAAAGACCGAGGGGAAGCTGGCGACTCACCTTGGACGGTCAACTGCGTCCCGCTCCCGAATACACCACACAGTGACACAGGGCCCTACAAAAACCTCCTGCCTCATGGCAGAGCAGTCCTGGATCCCAGGGATGTGTGAGGATGGAGAGCACAGTCTGGAAATACCCCAATGGATGAGCAGAGCAAAGATGATGGGATGAAGATGCCCCGATGGACACAGCAGGATGAAGGTGTGGGCACAGCCATACCTGTGGAGTTTTGGTCCTGGCTGAGCTCTTTCAGTGCAGCTCCCACCACCACCAATGGAGCTAATAGCTGAAGATCTCTGCAGGCAACTTATTTTTATTAATATTTACTCTAAAAATATGAAAAGGCAGGAGGTGGTGATGCTTACATAGAGCTGTGATAGCCAAGGAAGGAGTGAGCCAAAATGGGTTTCAGCTAAAGCCAATTAACTTCCAATTTCCCTGTAAAGGCTTGGCTGCTTCTTTGAAAACTGTTTTCCCAGTTTGATGCCAGTCCCACACATTGGCAGATTCAGGGCTCAGCTTGGACCACTGAATGCCAACAGCACCAATGTAAATTGAACTCACAGAGTTTCAAAGGATGTGGTTTGTGCAAGTGGTTATAGAAAGAGGCAGAGTCAGTAAACTTCCTGAGTCACAGGAACTATATAAATAGTTCACTATAAAACAGGTAACTCTTCGAAGATTTTGTGGTTTGAGACACTTTCTCTTTCAGAGGTTTGCTTTGCCTCTAGGAAGGTTTACAATTTTGTGCAAAGCCTGGAACTATCAAAAAAAGAAAAAAACATCACTGAAATTGTCTATGCAAAGCATTTAGCTGAAGCCAGTGTCCTCTACTGTGGATATTTTCTGAACATTTCTCAGGCTTCAATGGGGTTTCAGTTTCATTTTGTGGGAGGACAAAAGAAGGGGATAATATTCAGCTCTTCAGTCCTGCTCTTCTCCTTGGAGAGAGGTATGGAGGAAGACAGAGTCTGTGTTGGATGCAGAAGGATTTCGCTGAAGTAGCTTTTGGCATTGCCACCAGAGCAGGAGATCCTGAAAATCTCTCCCAGGTTGGCTGACACCTTGGACAGCTGACTCAGAGATGCTGCCTGGACCAGGGAATGTGGGGAGGGAGAGGGGAGAAGAGGGGTGTCAGTCTGTGACCCAGAACAGCCCACTCTGACCTGGAGGATGGGGCTCTTGTGCCAAAAGATCCCGATAGAATACGAGGGATCACTGCCTCAGACAGAGGACAAGGCCTGAGCCCAAGGCTGGGGCCCCATGAAGAGACCTGGCAGAGCAAGAGGATGTGGCTGGCAGCAGAATGAGGTGCTGGGGCTGACGACATGGCAATGCCAGGTGCTGCAGAGCCCCAGGGTCTCCTCGTGCAGAGCACAGTATTGCAGGGCAAGCAGGAGGCCATTCAGAGCCAATGGCCATTGAGGGGGAATATGGAGCTGCCTCAAGCCAACAGTCCTGCTCAGCGCTGAGAGAGAGGGCAGAGAAGCTCCATCTTTAACTCCTCTGTTTCCAGAGGGCTGTGCCCCCTGTGGTGATGGTCCAGAGGCTCCTGCCACAGCTGGGCTGGGAACTGGGCTGGGAGCCATCAGCAGGGCCCTGGGCACCAGCCAGGGAGATCAGGAATAGCTTGGCTCTGGAGGACAGAGCAGGCACAGGAGGCCATGTAGCATTTCTTTTTTGAGAGTGTGGGCAGGGTTCCTAAAGAGCTGGATGATATCCCAGGCCTGCAAGTGTTATAAAGACACTTGGACAATGCCCTACTTCTTCACCATCCCTGAAGTGGCCACACAGTTAGACTGTGTGATCTTTGAAGGTCTCTTCCATCTGAAATGGTCTATTCAGTTCTATCCTATCTGCTCTCATGCACAAATGACAAGGAAAGGGCTGTAAGGATGGAGTCGTGTCAGTGGGAACAGCCACATTCACCACAGGGCAGAAAAAGGCAGAGTTGTGCCAGGGACCTGCCCCACCGAACGGGGACTGCAGACTTTCCAAACAGGCCCCTGCCATGGCAGGAAAACTTTGTATCCCTTCCCCGTTGCTCCATTTCACCATGCTAACATCATCACTGCCATTTTGGTAGTTACCACATCAACAGACAGCCTTGTCCTGGGTTTAAGCCCCAGAGATCGTTACTGTGCTCATGGAGCTGGACTGGGATCTGGAGAGTTGCAAAGGGATGTCTGCTGGTCCCCATCATTGTAGTAGAGCCCAGTGACAGGGGCACAGACAGGAAATTCAGGCTGGTACCAGTCACAGCTGCTGCCATCCCTGGAGCAGAGGACTTTGATGGCTTGTCCCACAGTGGCTGACACTGAGTAGAGCTGACAGAGCACTGCCTGCACCAGGGAACATGGAGAGGGAGAGGAGGGAGAAAAGAAGATGGGGGTGAGCCAGTGACCAGGAGCATGGCCCTCTCTGGTCAAGGGAAGGGTGAAAGAACAAATCTGCCTGCAGGTACTAACATGAGACACCCTGGGCTATCGCAGCATTGTTAGGAGGTCATAACTTCCTCACATGACAGAGGTTGGGCACAGTCTTGGGCCTCCAAGTGACAGCTGAGGCAGGAGGTTTTTGTACCACTTCCCCATTGCTCTGTGTCACGGTGCAGCAGTACTGCTGCTGTCATAGCTACCACAGAAATAGACAGCCTCGTCCTCGGCTTGGACCCCAGTGATGGTTAACGTGGCCGTGGAGCCGGACTTGGATCCGGAGAATCGCGAAGGGATGCCCGAGGGTCTGTTGTTACTGTTGTAGATCACAGTGACAGGGCCACTGCCAGGGACCTTCTGCTGATACCAGCCATAGCTGTAGCTACTCCCAGAGCAGGTGATCTTGACCGTGTCTCCCACGTTGACGGTCTGCGGGGATGACTGAGTCAGCGCTGCCTGGACCAGGGAACCTGGAGAGGGAGAGAAGAGAGGGGAGAAAATGGGGGTCAGTCAGTGTCCCAGGAACACAGGCCTGCCCGGGCATCAGGATGGGGTCGCTGTGCCCAAAGGCCCCATCCAGGCACGGTGAGTCTGGCCATGGCACCTGTGCTGTGGGCGAGCACCACGAAGAGAAGAGGGGCCCAGGCCATGGTTCAATCCCACCAGCTCAGCGTCCCCAGAGTGATGGGGCTGTGCCGTGGACCCTGACTCCCTTTTAAGCCCCTGCCCGCCCAGGACACGTCCCCTCCATGCAAATCCGACCCTGTGGTCACGGCCGGATCCTGCCCGCGCCTCTCTCCGCACATCCCTCCCTGCTCCACACCCAGCCCCACCACCCCAGATGCAGCAGGGCTTGTCCCCAGACACAAAACAGAGGCACCTCCCAGCTCTGAGCCTGAGACCCACCAGCATTGACCCCTTTGTCCCCACATTAGGCTGAATCACTGAAGTGCCTAAGGAGAAGGGAGAGCTGGGCACTGTGGCAAGGGCATACAGGAGCACCTGCAGCTCCCAGTGATGCGACTGGAATGATGCCACGTCCCACCATTCCCCAACTAATTGTTGGCATTTTTCCCTCCCAAGGGTGTTACAGATCCATAAAGTACCCCCTTGCTCTCCTGGTTTTGTGCCCTGGCGCTTCCTCTGACAGCTGAGATCCACCACTGAGGACCAAGACCTTTGCTCCTTCCAGGCATTCACAACCCAGAATGATGGGAGTGGGGCAGCACTGAGCCCCGGGGTCCAGCAATGCCTCCCCGTTAGCTGATCATGAGCCCAGTGTGCTGGTGCCCAGCAGCCAGAGCCAGGGCAGCTCCTGGTCAGTCCTGCTCCCACTCAGGGCGCAAGGATCATGGCTGTCTTTGGCAGTCCCAACCCAGACAAAGAGTGGCTGCACCACAGGAAATGCCCTCTTCCCAGGACCCTCCCTGTCCCTGACTGTGCTGTCCCGAGGGTGCCCAGGGCACCAGGAGCCTGGTTGGCATGGGCAGGGCAGGGCTGCAGGGCTGTCTCCCTGTGAGCAGCATGGAGGGGACCTGCTGGAGCAGAGCATGTGTCCCGTAGCAGGAACTGCCACACAGGCACAGATGCTGCTCCACGTTGTACCTGGGCAGCAGCAGGCAGCACCCAAGGGTGCTCCACTGGGGCAACAGTGGGCTTGTGTCTCCCTTTATCCGTGCTGGGAGTTACTATGGTCCTGATCACCACTGGTGTCCCAGCCAGAAGAGTGAAAGCCTCCTCCTGCTTCTCCAGGCAGAGAACTGCTTGGACTTAGCCACAGGTAATGTGGCCATGGAGATGAGTGCGATCCCAAGTGCTATATATCCCTTCCCAAAATGCCAGGGAGTGGGCAGGGACCTGGGGCTCTAAGGGACTGCCAGGCTGAGACATCAGGCACAGCCGCATTTAGTGCAGGGCAGTGAGAGCAAGGCCATGACGGGGACCTGACCCCTCATCAAACGGGCACAGCAGAGACTCCTGACCAATATCTGCAATAGCAGGAGGTTTTTGCATCACTTCCCCAGTTGCTGCATGCTACTGTGGAGGCACTGCTGCTGCTGTCCTCACCACCACAGAAATAGACAGCCTCGTCCTCAGCTTGGACCCCAGTGATGGTTAACGTGTTTGTGTAGCTGGAATAGGATCCAGAGAATCGCGAAGGGATGCCCGAGGGTCTGCTGTTGCTGTTGTAGATCACAGTGACAGGGCCACTGCCAGGGACCTTCTGCTGGAACCAGCCATAAGCATTGTTGCTGCTCCCGCAGCAGATCAAGGTGTTTTGCTGTAGAGACATGGACACCGGGGACAGCTAAGCCAGAGCCATGTGAGAGCCATGGGCTGCATCAGAGAGCTGTGCCCAGCCAGAGCACCCAGGGCTCTCGTGTCCTGGCGAACGCCCACAAGCCCAGCCCTGAGCTGCCAGGGTGGCTGCGATGCTGCTGGGCAGGACTCAGATTGTGGGGCAGATATGTGGCAAAGGTATTCTTGGGCAGCTCCACAGGCTGCAGATCCTAACCTTGTCCCAGGCTCCTCTGCCCCTCACATGGATATTGGACAGTGAGGATGAGCCCAGGCCAGGGCTTCTGCAGCACCAGGGTGCAATCACTGGGAACACAGCCATAGAATCATGGAATGGTTTGAGTTGGAAGGGACATTAAATACCATCAACACCCCTGCCATGGGCAGGGACACCTTTCGCTAGACCAGGTTGCTCAAAGCCTCATCCAACCTTGCCCTGAACACTTGCAGGGATGGGTCATCCAAACATTCACTGGGAAACCTGCTCCAGTGCCACATCATGCTCAGAGTCACAGCCCTGAGACATGGAACACACCGGGAAGGGAACCAGGAAGAGAAAAGTCCCAAAGCTAGAGAGGTGGTCATGCCTGGCAGAGTGGAATAAGGCACCAAAATCAGGCTTTTTGACACTCAGTATCTCGCTTTCCTGCAGTTCAGTGTCACCATGAGATCAGCACTGCGGCTGTGGAAGCTACCACAGTAATAGACAGCCTTGCCCTCGGCTTGAACACCAGTAACCCCCTGGAGTCAGACACAAAACCAGAGAATTGCAAAGGGATGTCCGAGGGTCTTCTGTCATTCCAGTAGATCACAGTGACAGGGCCACTGCCAGGGACCTTCTGCTGGAACCAGCCATACTCATTGTTGCTCCCAAAGCATATAGCCCAGAGAGCTTGTCCCAGGTTGGTTGGCACCGAGGGTGACTGACTGGACCAGGGAACCTGGAGAGGGAAAGGGGTAAGGCAAATAGATGGGGGTGAGCCATTGCCCCAGGAGCACAGCCCTGCCCAGGCAGTATGGCAGGGCTCCTGTGCCCATGGTCCTCATGCCACAGTGGGGGACACAGCCTCAAGATGGAGTGGAAGATTAGAGACCCATGGCCCTGGAAGGACAGCTGGCAGCAGCAGAGCAGTAGAACATCACCCTCTGAGGGAAAGGGACCTGGTCATGGCTACAGAAACGTGGGGGGAATCAGAGCTCAGCCTAGCTCAGGGCAATGCAGCAGCAGCAGCTGCAGGAAGGGGCAGCCTGAAGCAAAAGGCAACAAACAGGGCTGGAGATGAGGCAGTGCCATTGCTATTATGGGGACAGGGGAAAGAGTCACCTCCTGTGCCATGTCATGCACATTCATGTCCTTAGGCAGGGGACAGGAACCTGCCTCAATTTCATTATCACAGTGTTGTTTGGCCATGAGGAAAAATGGCTCAAAATCTTCCTCTCTTGACACTGGGTTCTATGCCTCACTTTCCCATTACTCACTGTCTTTATCACCCTCACCAGTACCGCTGCTGTCCCAGTTACCACAGAAATAGACAGCCTCGTCCTCGGCTTGGACCCCAGTGATGGTTAACGTGCCTGTGGAGCCGGACTGGGATCCGGAGAATCGTGAAGGGATGCCTGAGGGTCTGTTGCTGCTGCCATAGATCACAGTGACACAGCCCAAGACACCCCAGCACAGAGGCAGCAGGAGGACATGGTCATCGTGGTAGCAAGATGTGATGGGCTGAGGGACAAAGTCACACTGATCTTTGTAGGGACAGGGACAGTGACCTTCAGACATGGTGGAGAACAAGAGTATCTCCAGTTCTATGGGGCAACGAAAGAGGGACATTTTTAGCTATTGCTGTACAGAGGGGATAAGAACCTACCCCACATCCAGCCAAGAAGGAGGAGGGCTGAAATATTTTCTTTAGTTTTGGAGTCTGGAAATCCCTGGAATTATAATTTTCTACTTCTTGTTGTAACTATACACCATAGCTGCCACTGCTGCTGTCATAGTCAGCACTACCACAGAAATAGACAGCCTCGTCCTCGGCTTGGACCCCAGTGATGGTTAACGTGTTTGAGGAGCCGGACCCGGATCCAGAGAATCGCGAAGGGATGCCCGAGGGTCTGTTGGTATTGCTGTAGATCACAGTGACAGGGGCACTGCCAGGGACCTTCTGCTGATAGCAGCCATAGTAGCTGCTACCCCCAGAGCAGGTGATCTTGACCGTGTCTCCCACATTGGCTGACAGCTGAGGATGGCTGACTCACTGCTGCTGCCTGGACCAGGGAACCTGCAGAGGGAGAGAAGAGAGGGGAGAAGAGGCAGTCAGTTAGTACCACAGGAGCACAGCCCTCTCCAGGTGAGGGAACAGCAATGGGAGAGCTCTGCCTTCAGGCACATGTGTGGAACACCTTGGATGCAACCCCTACCCTGGGCACTCCTGAGGGATTGCTGTAGCTAGAGCCTAAACCGTCTCCCTGCCCACCGCCCCTCAAGACATTCTTCATCCCAGGCACTGAGGCTGGACAGCCTGGGGACATGGTCTGCTGCAGACACCCAGCTTCTGGGGAAGGTGGAGACACCCCTGACCATGCACCAACAGGAACCACATCCAGGCCAGCAGCCAGGGACTGCAAGGCAGGGGGTCCTCAGGCAGTGAGAAGCTCTGTGTGGTTATAATGCATGACAAAGCAAGGGGGATATCTTCAACACACTATGGCTATCAGATGGGATGTGGCATAAGGACAGGATTGCAGGCAAGACCCAGCAAAGTAAGAGCCAAACGAGATGCAGGCACCAAGGGTAGAAACTGCCGATGCTCTGAAACTCTTCTCCACACAGAGAAAGGTTTAGCAATCAAGAGGAGTGAAAAAATTATCCCACTATTACTAAGACCCTGAGCAGCCCTGCTGTCCTGGCCACCACAGAAATAGACAGCCTCGTCCTCGGCTTGGGCCCCAGTGATGGTTAACGTGGCCGTGGAGCCGGACAAGGATCCGGAGAATCGCGAAGGGATGCCCGAGGGTCTGTTGGTGTTATCGTAGATCACAGTGACAAGACCACTGCCAGGGACCTTCTGCTGGTACCAGCCATAGTAGTTGCTGTAGCTACCCCCAGAGCAGGTGATCCTGACGGTGTCTCCCACATTGAGCTGACAGTGAGGAAGGCTGAGTCAGTGATGCTGCCTGGACCAGGGAACCTGGAGAGGGAGAGAAGAGAGGGGAGGAAAGGAGGTCAGTTGGTGCCCCAGGAGATCAGACCTGCCTGGGGAGCAAGGTTAGAGGGAATGCCACAGTCAGAGGAGAATAGATCCAGACACAGTCACCAGTGTATTTGAGGAGTAGAGCCCAGAACAAGGCATTTCAGCAGAGTCAGCTCTGGCAGATGCAAGAGGACATGATCATCAGTAGCAAGAGGCAGTGAGGTAGGGAATACAGTTATACCATAAGTTTTGTAGGGGCAAGTACAATGATCCCCAGCCTCCTGTTCTCTAGGACAAAAAATGATATTCATAGCCATGGTCATGTACAGGAGACATAAACCTGCCCCAGTCCCACATCCACAGCTCTGTTTGGCCATAAAAAGGACTGAAAATCTAAATTTCTAATTCCTCTACATTTCATTTGAAAATCTGTCTTTGTCACTTCACCAGCATAGCTGCTGCTGTCCCTGCTACCACAGAAATAGGCAGCCTCGTCCTCGGCTTGGACCCCAGTGATGGTTAACGTGCCCGTGGTGCCAGATATAGACCCAGAAAATCATGAAGGGATGCCTGAGGGTCTCTTGTCATTCCGGTAGATCACAGTGACAAGGCCACTGCCAGGGACCTTCTGCTGGAACCAGCCATAATAGTTGTTGCTACTCCCAGAGCAGGTGATCCTGACAGCATCTCCCAGGTTGGCTGACACCAAGGATGGCTGACTTAGCACTGCCTGGACCAGGGAACCTGGAGAGGCAGAGAAGAGAGGGGAGAAGAAGGAGGTCAATCTGTGTCCCAGGAGCCCAGCTTTCTAGAGCAGCAGGTTGTAGCCCTGTGTGCAGAAGCCCTGTCCAGGCACAGCAAGTCTGGTCACAGCATCTGAGCTGTAGGTGAACAGTGTGCGGAGGGGTGGGGCTCAGGCCATGGTGCAATCCCACCAGCTCCATGTTCTCACACTTGGTGGTGAAGTGCTGTGCACCTTGTCTAGCTTTTAGGCCACCACATGCCTGGGCCATGGCTCCTCCATGAAATTCAGATTCCGTTCACAAGGCAGGAACCTGCCAGTACATCTTTCCCCCGCTCCCATTCAGCTCCCTCATTAGGGGATACTTCCCACACCACACTTCAACTGCTGAGAAAAACTGTCAGATTTATGGTGAGTTACACCTGACATGGTGTTGGCCCAATGTCCAGAAGGCAGAACAGGGTGCTGGTCCCACCAGGGATCCCTAAAGCCAAGGGCCTCTGGTGCGCTATCAATCTGCAAAAACATTCCTGTAAACTGCAGTTCTCAAACCTCAGTCATTCCTCAGAAACAGCACCCACCAGCATCCATGGTCAAGAGTAACCATCCTGCAGGGTACCTCAATCCTGACCAGGACTGCTGTCCCAGCCACCACAGAAATAGACAGCCTCGTCCTCAGCTTGGACCCCAGTGATGGTTAACATGCCCCCAGAGCCGGAGAATCGCGAAGGGATGTCTGAGGGTCTCTTGTCATTGTAGTAGATCACAGTGACAGGGCCACTGCCAGGGACCTTCTGCTGGTACCAGCCATAGCCATAGCCACTGCTACCCCCAGAGCAGGAGATCCTGACAGTCTCTTCCATGCTGGTTGGCAATGAGGCTGGCTGCTGACTCAGCACTGCCTGTACCAGGGCTTGCGGAAAAGGAGAGAAAAGAGGAGAGAAGAGTGGAGCCAGTCAGTGTCCCAAGAGGACAGACCTGCCTGGACAAGGCTACAGGGAATGCAACAGTCATGGACAGAGCACACAGGGTCATAGGCACATTCCAGGAGCAGAGCCCAGCCCATTGCAAATGGCTGCACAGAAGCAGCTCTGGCAGCAAAGGAGGATATCTGTAGCAAGAGGCTGTGGGGGACATAGCTACACCAAGAGTTGCCAGAAGGGAGAAGGGCCCAAATATTTCTGCATTTTGAGTTTCTGTCACTTTCTCTTACTCATGGTTACCACACACCATAGCTATTGCCACTGCTGCTGTCATAGCTACCACAGAAATAGACAGCCTCGTCCTCGGCTTGGACCCCAGTGATGGTTAACGTGGCTGTGGTGCCGGATGTGGATCCGGAGAATCGCGAAGGGATGTTTGAGGGTCTCTCGTTATCATAGTAGATCACAGTGACAGGGCCACTGCTGGTGCCAGGCATAGCTGTAGCTGCTACCAGAGCAGGTGATCTTGACCGTGTCTCCCACCTTGACGGACCGTGAGGATGGCTCCTGAGTCAGCGCTGCCTGGACCAGGGAACCTGGAGAGGGAGAGAAGAGAGGGGAGAAGATGGGGGTCAGTCAGTGTCCCAGGAGCACAGGCCTGCCCGGGCATCAGGATAGGGTCGCTGTGCCCAAAGGCCCCATCCAGGCACGGTGAGTCTGGCCATGGCACCTGAGCTGTGAGTGAGCACTGCGAGGAGGAGAAGGGCCCAGGCCTTGGTGCACCCTTACCACTTCCAAGTCCTCACATTGATGGGGCTGTGCTGTAGGCCTTGACCCGCTTTCAAGCCCTTACTTGCTGAGGCACAGACCCTCCATGGATATGTGGCCAACAATGTTCCCTGGAGCTCCTGTCCCACTGCTCCCTCCACCCACTGCAAGCACCTCTGTTCCACCAAAAGGCAGCAAGATAGGTTTGGGCTGCGTCCTCCTTCACACCATGACTGCTGAGCTCTCAGATGAGCCAGGGACCACCCTGAGCCTGGTCCTGCCCACTAGGACCATGGCATTGCTGCACATGTTTTGCTTTGATCAAGGGTGCCACCCTGAGCCTCTCTGAATTGCCACAAGTGCAGAGCAGGGGAACAGGGCTTTGAAAGGGAATGGGAACCACACCAAGACCAGGAGCTTCAAGGCTCAACAATACTATGGAAAATCAAGCCCCCAGTTCGTACAAATTCAAAGCAAGCTGAGGGTCTCCAGCAGCTTTGCAGCAGCTGTGGGTAGAGCTGGGCTGGTGTTTGTACCAATCACGAGCACGTAGCACCTGCACTATAGTCCGGCCAGAGGCAGCCCCTCTGGCTCCTGTGCACAGCACGGCCCACGGCAGCCGCCAAAGGAGCCTGTGGGGCTGCTCGGAACCTTGCTGGCACACGCTGGCACCCGGCTGGCCACAGCCCCTTTGCCTCCTGTCTGCCCTGTGAGCCTCAGGACTGTGCAGTGGAGCCACAGTGACACCGTGTGGGGACAAGAAGAGCCTCAGGGACAGCGCTGCAGGAACTGAGAGCAGAGCCCGGCACAGGGCACAGGACTCTGCCCTTGCTGCCTCTCACACCTGCCGCGGCTTCCACCAGGTCCAGAGATTCCTCCAGCCCTGGCCACAACCATCAGGGTTTCTGCACGGCACCCTGCCCACGGCAGCCTGTGCTCACAAGGGGAGAGCCTCTCACACAGTCACAGGGTCTTTTGGTAGAGTTGCTGCCCCCAGAGATGAGTTGACATCAGCCCTGAACTGGCATGGACAGCACCGCTGTGGGTCTCTTGCTGCTATCATAGATCACAGTGACAGGGACTGCTGCTGGGACCAGCATAGCCACTGCTACTGGTCTTGAAAATCTCTCCCAGGTTGGCTGACACCTTGGACAGCTGACTCAGAGATGCTGCCTGGACCAGGGAATGTGGGGAGGGAGAGGGGAGAAGAGGGGTGTCAGTCTGTGACCCAGAACAGCCCACTCTGACCTGGAGGATGGGGCTCTTGTGCCAAAAGATCCCGATAGAATACGAGGGATCACTGCCTCAGACAGAGGCCAAGGCCTGAGCCCAAGGCTGGGGCCCCATGAAGAGACCTGGCAGAGCAAGAGGATGTGGCTGGCAGCAGAATGAGGTGCTGGGGCTGACGACATGGCAATGCCAGGTGCTGCAGAGCCCCAGGGTCTCCTCGTGCAGAGCACAGTATTGCAGGGCAAGCAGGAGGCCATTCAGAGCCAATGGCCATTGAGGGGGAATATGGAGCTGCCTCAAGCCAACAGTCCTGCTCAGCGCTGAGAGAGAGGGCAAGGAAAGCTCCGTGTCTAAATCCTCTGTATCTCATTTCCACAACTGTCTGTATCACCATTCCAGCTGCCACTGCTGCTGTCAGCATTACCACAGAAATAGACAGCCTCGTCCTCGGCTTGGACCCCAGTGATGGTTAACGTGTTCGTGTTGCCGGACAAGGATCCGGAGAATCGCGAAGGGATGCCCGAGGGTCTCTGGTTACTGCTGTAGATCACAGTGACAAGGCCACTGCCAGGGACCTTCTGCTGGAACCAGGCATAGCTGCTGTAGCTACCCCCAGAGCAGGTGATCCTGACGGTGTCTCCCGCATTGAGCTGACAGTGAGGAAGGCTGAGTCAGTGATGCTGCCTGGACCAGGGAACCTGGAGAGGGAGAGAAGAGAGGGGAGGAAAGGAGGTCAGTTGGTGCCCCAGGAGATCAGACCTGCCTGGGGAGCAAGGTTAGAGGGAATGCCACAGTCAGAGGAGAATAGACCCAGACACAGTCACCAGTGTATTTGAGGAGTAGAGCCCAGAACAAGGCATTTCAGCAGAGTCAGCTCTGGCAGATGCAAGAGGACATGATCATCCGTAGCAAGAGGCAGTGAGGTGGGGAATATAGTTATACTATGAGTTTTGTAGGCACAAGTACAATGATCCCCAGCCACAAAGTCACCTCCTGTTCTCTAGAACAAAAAAGCCATAAAACTGCCCCAGTCCCACATCCACAACTCTGCTTTGCCAGGAGAAGGACTAAAATGTATGTTTTTAATTCCTCTGTTTTTGTCACTTCACAAGCAGTACTGCTGCTGTCCTGGCCACCACAGAAATAGGCAGCCTCGTCCTCGGCTTGGACCCCAGTGATGGTTAACATGGCCGTGGAGCCAGATGCAGAACCCGAGAATCGAGAAGGGATGCCTGAGGGTCTCTTGTCATCAGCATACATCACAGCGACAGGGGCAGTGCCAGGAATCCTCTGCTGGTACCAGGCAAAGTATTTTTTGGGATTGCCTTTGGAGCAGTTGATCTTAACAGTCTCTCCCAATTTGGCTGACATTGAGGATGGCTGACTCAGCGATGCCTGTACCAGGGAACCTGGAGAGGGAGAAAAGAGAGGGGAGAAGAGGAGCTCAGTCAGTGTCCAAGATACGCACGTCTGCCTGGACAAGGTTACAGGGAATCCAACAGTTGGACATGGACATGGTCACAGACAGATTTGAGGAGCAGAGCCCAGCCCATTGCTGAATGGCTGCACAAAAGCAGCTTTGGCAGCACAGGAAGACATGGTCATCAGTACCAAGAGGCTGTGGGGGACACAGCTACACCATGAGCTGTGAGGAGGGAGAAGGACCAAAATCTTTCCATTTTTGAGTCTCTGTCACTTTCTGTTCCTCATTGTTACCTCACACCATAGCTGCTGCTGCCGCTGCCTTCATAGCCACCACAGAAATAGACAGCCTCGTCCTCGGCTTGGACCCCAGTGATGGTTAACGTGCCTGTGGAGCCGGACCTGGATCCGGAGAATCGCGAAGGGATGCCCGAGGGTCTGCTGTTATCCCAGTAGATCACAGTGACAGGGCCACTGCCAGGGACCTTCTGCTGGAACCAGCCATAAGCATTGCTGCTGCTGCTACCCCCAGAGCAGGTGATCCTGATGGTCTCTCCCACGTTGGATGCTGGCAGCGAGGATGGCTGAGTCACTGCTGCCTGGACCAGGGAACCTGGACAGGGAGAGGGAGAGGGGAGAAGATGGGGGTCAGTCAGTGTGCCAGGAGCACAGATCAGCCTGGGCAGGGGAATGTGGCCCCTGTGCCCTCCAGGCGCAGTGAGTCTGGCCATGGCACCTGAGCTGTGGGGGAGCACTGCAGAGGGGGAGAGGCCCAGGCTGCAGTGCAGTCCCACCAGTTCCATGTCCTCACACTGATGGGGCTGTGCCATGGACCTTGACCAGCATAGCCACTGCTGTCCAAGGCACCACAGAAATAGACAGCCTTGTCCTTGGCTTGGACCCCAGTAATGGTTAACGTGCTTATGGTGCCAGATATGGATCCAGAGAACCGTGAAGGGGTGCCAAGGGTCTCTTGTCATTAAGATAGATCACAGTGACAGGGCCACTGCCAGGGACCTTCTGCTGGTACCAGCCATAGTTGTTGCTGCTCCTAGGGCAGATGATCTTGATGGTTTCACCCATGTTTAAGGACACTGAGGATGGCTAACTCAGTGATCCTGCCTAGGCCAGGGAGCCTGGAGAGGGAGAAGGGTCAGTTATTGCCTCAGGAGAACAGC